>OY987294.1:1800000-2197449 GCA_963920785.1 Sphagnum contortum | reverse complement strand
ATGGAAAAATCATTTTCCCAACAGAGGTTCCACTAACAGTGAAGTTTTGTGCTTTTGTTTTTTATTTGCCTTCAACATCAACATTATGGGCCTTGTTTGCAAATAATCAAGATTATTAAAACCTAAAAAATCAAGCAGCCACACAACTTGGGCATTGCTAAGATCTCTTTCACTAAAGGTAAGTTCAAGCACAAATTCATTTGTAAAAGTTGAACAATTAAAATGTGTTGTGTGTTACCTTCATGTTCCAACTACAAGCCAAAAAAGGGGTTTGATTAGCTACAAATCCTCACATGGGATTTTTACATTGAGAAAACATTTGGGGGGGGTTCATCAGTAGCTTTGGAATAAGTGGACTGAGCAACAAAAAAATTGAAGGAAAAAAATATCTAGCAAAAAAGAGGTTTGGCCCAACTCTTGGCACCATTTATATCTTTTTGGTAGTTATGTTCCTTATAGCAAAAATTATCTTCATTAAAAACAATGTGAAGAAGATCTTGTGTTATTCATTGCAAAAGAACTTATGTTTTCGTCATTTGTTGAGACTCCTTTTTTTAGGAGATTAATTCTAAGGCAAAACCTTCAATTAACTTTTTCATCAAGGTAAGAGTTTAGAAATGATCTTTTACCTATGATTATTGAATGAACAAAGGAAAAGTTTGTTTTTCCAGCCTTTTAATCATGTAATACATGCACCGTATCTTTTGATCTTTGGATGCAAGGGAGGTGTTGATACATTTGTTTTTATTGTTCATTTCTACAATGACAAGTGGGAGCCTTGTCATGTGATTATCAGATTTTTTTGAAGTTACAAACACTTTCAAAAATGCCATGGCAATGCAAGTGAATGATGTGCTTACAAAACACGGGTTTAATATTCTTATTCATGCATATGTCAAAAATGAAAGGAACAATCTTACCGCCATGACTTTTACATTAACATCTATTGTGTGTTGTGAAATTTTTGGACTATTGGTAACTTTTGTAAGTTCTTATAAGGGTCATGTAATGTCAAAGTGTTGTTAGTATGCAATAGATGATTCCAAGGTATATGTTGGCTTGCCTTCTATATTAATTAAAGAAGCACAATTAATCTTGCAAAAAACCATTACTTGGACTAGTAAAAGTGGCAAGGGATGACAAGAATGGCACAAGGCATGTGAATTAGCAGGGGTGCCTCCACGAAAAGTAAAGACTCTTGTGAAAATTTGTTTTGTTTCAAAAGTTGTCCTATTCCAAGAGACTTTTGAATTTAAACACATGACTACTCTTTGCGATGGAAGTCAATAATCATTGACTTTACAAGGTCGTGTGCCTAATCCCCAAGTTTGGGCAATAACCCAAGTTGTTGTTGATACTTTGGGCTCCATACTTTAACTATGTGTGTTGAACCAAAGACGAGGATATTGGTCATTGTTAGATGTTTTAGCTATTGCCATATCATTCGTATGTCAATTTGGAACTATTGGTTTTGGACCTAATTCTAATGAAACCCAAGATTTTGATTAGGAGTTCTAAGTTTTTCAACAAAACATGCATAAACAAATGGTACAATCTTAAACCCATTTTTGTCTTTTATGTTTTCAAAATAGTAAAACCCATAACATGTTGGGCATGATGTTAGACCCCCATTACAAAGGTTTGGCGCTAGTCATTCAATTTGTTGGCAAGGAGAGAACATTGCAAATTTCTAGTGAATATGGTTGTCATGTTTTGCTTCCATTTCTTGTTTCTACAAACAACTTTCTAAACCCAATGATGTAGGTGTTGGGGCTTCTAGCTCTATAACTTGTAGTCCTAAACCCACAAGTCTATACGATCTTATGGAAACTAATGAAGAAATGGCATCATCAATGGTGAAAAAATAGTTGAACCATTTTAGGTTCAAGAAAGTTACCGAGGAGCAGGCCAAAAATCCACTAGAATGGTGGAAAGTGCATGAAGTACAATTCTCATATGTTGGGTTTGTGGTTCAACAAATTCTAAAGGTTGTGGGCTCACACATTAAGGTGGAGAGAATTTTTAATGTGGCAAGTATATGCACAACCTTTGATGCTCTCAATTGGGCATAAACAATCTTGAAATGCTTATAAGTATCTACAAGAATTGGTAAGATGATGGTCATGTTGAAGGCTTGATGTCCATGAAACAATTCATGGACATGGAGGAGGCCCTTATGGAAAAAAATGAAAGCTTCTTTGATCAAGTTGGGCTTTTAGACATCAAAGAAAATGGCAATAGATTATAATAGATTTTTTTGGGTGTTGGAATCATGCAAATTTTCTTTTTGTTCATTGGAATAGTAGAGTGTGACCACAAGGAGTAGGACCACAAGGAATAGTAGCGTGTGATCACAAGGAGCACATCAAGGCACAACCACAAATAAAAATAGAGCACTACCACAAAGAGTCGGACCACAAGGAATAATAAAGCATGAACATAAGGAGGAGTCAAACACAACCATAAGGAGTAGGATAACAAGGAACAATAGAGCATGAGCACAAGGAGCATTAGTGATCACAAGGAGGAGGAGTAGAACTTAACCATAAGGAATAGGAGAACATGACCACAAAGAGCAACAAAAGGCCACCACAAGGAGTGGGAGAGCTTGACCGCAAGGAGCAACAAAGAGCGACCACAAGGAGTAGTAGAGGAATAGAGTGCAACCTTGAGGAACAACACATCAACAGAAAAGAACAAGAACATGAGGAACGTACCATCATGAATGAAAATTGTCATCCCGCTATTGTGAAACGTGCCATTATAATCCCCACACTTGCCATCACCATTGCCACAAATTTGCAAACAATAGAAGAAAAATAAATTAACTCAAGTTTTGCCATGAGGAGCAACAAAGCACAACCACGAGGAGCAATAGGGAGTAGAGCGCGACCATGAGTAATAATAGAGACAAGCGAGAGTGCGAGCAATGGCAAGGAAAAGGTTAAGTCCACGATTGACTTTTTTTTTCATGAGCTTCTTCTTGAGATTTTCCTCCCAAGTTTTGATGCTAGAGTTTTCTTCAAACCTTGAACACACAACACTAAAGAGAAAAATACCTCTCGAGCTTTGATGCTTAACTTCTCTTGAACACATAACACAAAAAAACCCTCCTAAGCTTTTTGTTGAGCCTGAACACTTGAGAAAAGAAATCTTGCAAGCTTGAGTTTGCTCGTTTGACAAAAAAATCCAAAGAAGCGGGAATGAAGCGAAATGAGAACAAAAACTCCAAAATTGACGGATGCCCTAATCTAACCTTAAATAAAAACCCGGACCGGATTTTTAGAAAAACTTCAGTTTTGTTCCGGTTTTCTCCCCACTTGGAACTGACCCCTGGGTCAGATTCTGGTTGTACACAGAAGTCAAACCGACCCTCCAGTTCCCTCCCGGTTCGATACCCGACTCCGTGCCTTGCCGGTTCCGGTTCCACAACTTCGAGGACCCGAATTCGGTTCCAGTTAGGTCATTTAAAACCGACACTAGAACCAGTTCCTACCCCCCAAGCGGGTACCTGGCCAACACTGGATCTCACAAGCTCACACGGTCCACCCTAGGACTCTTTTTGTAAGCCTGATTACTAAATGTAATCTGCCTAATAAAGACACTAAGAGTTCTGTCCGACATTGTTACGTAGGCATGTTAAGATCCTTCCTCTTTTCCAGGAGGAATATTTCACAGATATATCTGGTGCCCTTCACATACACGCATATTTACGAATAGAAGTCATCCTATCTTTGGGCCCTAGTTTGACAATGAAATAATCTCTGGTTCATCCTCAATTTGAGAGTAGCCAGAAAGTGAGTGAGATTCATACCTATTTAATGAAACTGGGTACCAGTCCACACAATTTGCAGGGTCTTATTTTGAAAATACCTGATTTAATGAAGAATATGAGCAGCAGTGAAGGCATAGGCAAGGCAAATCCAAAACTGGGGGTGAAACAGGAGTTGCAGAATAATGTAAGTCAAGAATGTAACTGGTTGGTATCCCCCTAGGTAAGTAGGTAAAGCACTTGGTGGCTCCTAGGTAGGTAGGAAACGTCGGTCGCTAGTAACCACCATTTGTACCCTAATTTCATGAAATATAATTAAATTTGGAAATGCTCAAAAGCCTTAAAATGAATACTTGGGTTAATTGTTCTGATGTTTTTGCCCCTCATATTGGCACTAACAAATTTCATGCAAAGAAAATAAAAATCAATTCCTCTCATATAGAAAAGAGATTGGAGTTTTTGGGCGGTCTGAGAATATGGCCTTTCCTTTGTACATCATTCAGAATTTTACAACCTTTGAATCCTAGTGTTATGAAGTCTTTTATTAATCATTCGATGTTTTCTAAATTGAGGGAAAGAAATGGATTATAGAAGGAATGAGACAACTTCATATAATTCCTTCAATAACTAAAACAAAGAGTGTTTTGGTCTCTTTGTTTTGGTCGGCTGTGAGAAATCCAAGGAATTCATTTTGAAAGTTGAAGAACATACGATTGGGATATAACTTACTATCTCCTTAATTTTCACATGAATTGGTGCAAGTTTTTAAATGAATTTGCAAAATTGTTTGCACCAGAAAATGAAGCCTTCATTCAAACACATATCAAACTTTTTAAATGAATTTTAAACGAAGTCTAAAGTCACATCTAAATGTCCAAGAATCATATGATGAAATGTACTTTTCCTCCAAGAGAATGGTGAACATTAAAAGCTTGATGAAAAACTACGAAATGGATATTTAGAGCCTTATAATAAGACTGTAAATATTGACGGTAAGTGGGAGTGGATGGTGCACTAGTGGGTGCTGCTTCAATCTGGTCAACAAAGTGACCTATTTTTTGCACGTCACACATATGGAGTGAGCATGATGAAAAAAAAAGGAGAAAATCCAGTTTCAGAATTATAATATTTCTTGAACAATTCCAAATTTGTTTCACAAGAGGCGGTCCAATTTAATATTACCTTCATTTTGATTAAACCAATTTGTTTGCCGGGGGGGGGGGGGCGGGGGGGGTGGAGATGCTCTGAATCCTATCAACTTTCACGTTCCTAGAGGCAAATATCGCCTCTGTTGGCGTGGCATGATCATTCATTTGAAGCTCCGATGATGCAATAGTGAATTGTCATTATCACGTGAAGTGCCGATTGTTCCTTGCTTTTTACTGAGAGTGGTTGAAGGAGTGTTGAAACTTAGATTTGTCAATTCCGTTGAATTGAGCGGTGAAGGGCATGGTCACGTGGTGCCGAGAGTCGCAGTAATGCACGGAGGATGACATACTACGCACTACTCCAAAAGGACAATAGTCGAGGCCTCCCATCGTCGCACCTCCAATTAGCAGCCACGTGATCCTGGGTGGTGCCAAAAGTGACAGCAGTCAAGGAGCATGGAATACTATCTAGTACACCAAGGGGACAATACTAGTCAAGGCCTTCCATCGTAGCAGCATATCCAATTAGCAGCCCACGTATTGCTGGCTCCTTGGGTCCTTCGAACCCGTGAACTCAAAAGAGGGACTAATTGAGCCTGGTGTCTTAAAATGAGTGGGACTCGGCACGGGCTCTGACTTGGAGGACTCAGACATCAATGGCACAAAATTTTCTATCCGATCTCCTCTGAGTCATGGATTTCAGTAGTTAATGATCAAGCAACTTTACTCATCCCTCCTCACATCCAAAAATGTTCTATAAGAAGGAAGAGGCACAGCCTGCAAAACATCAGTATATTTTTTTCTGCGCATTAGATTTCTCCATCTCCCAGTGTTCAGCGCCAGTCCTCTCTATATAGTCTTGTTTACTCTAGCCAAGGTCATAGGTTGCTCCCTGAGTTTGATCTCCGCGGTTGTTGGAATCTAATTGGAGATATTGAGTACTCTGTTTGGATCTTCTTAAGAGTACTCAGGAAACTATCTTATATCCAAGCCTGGCTACAGCTGCCTAAGCAACACTTAGAACTGAGGATCAGAACTCTTCGATTACTACAGTTCTCTTCAGAATGAAGTTCACAGTCACTAGCTTCATCGTTGTCCTGGCTATTGCCAATGCTTTTGTCCTTGCTAATTGCCAAAGTTACTCATGTTCCGGATCAACACTTTGCCATGGTCTTGCTCAAAGCGATTGCGATGCGGCGGCGCGTCAGATCCAACCAGGTTTTTCATACTTCACAGGCGGCGGCGCCGGTTCCACTGGAGTGTGCTCCGGACATTGTGGATTGTTCGTCTCGGGCTCCTTCTGCCGGTTGTCTGGAACGGACATGATTAATGGCTTCAACGAGTTGCGGGCCCATGGCTGTGCCAAATGCGGAATCAAGACATTCGATAACGGTTGCCAGTTCAAGGCAGACTATGTTTCCCGCTGTTAAAGTTTCACTCTTCCACATGTATTCAGCAACCAGGCTCATGTGTGTGTCAGTCTTCTTCTTATATTTACTATCTCTTGAATTTCCCTTACAGTCTGCTGTCGATGTTTCGCAGCCTCCGTCCCATTTCATGCGTAATAAAATAATAAGCCTTATATTATGAGAATTTTTTTTTGTCTCTCACATGAATCAAAAACGTGCATTTCTTATCTCTATTTTCTTTTTATCTGTTTTTTTGTTTTTTTTTTTTGGGGGCTGGGGGGGGGGGTTAATTCTAAGCCCAAGAAATCAAGGGGTTTTGAGTTCCAGATTTTCAACTTAGTTCTGTATTTTGATCTGTTTGCCCAACAAAATTTGTGTTCATTGAAAGCACAAAATATTCAGGTTTTTGAGTCTTAGATCTAGGTTAAGATCTGCAATATTTTAGATTTAAGTATTGATTTTGTGATCTAATTGTAACCCAAAAGAATCCTATGATTCCTAACTAGATTTTTTATACACAGCGTATATAATATCTATCCCCCATCCCTACCTCGCTACCTCTTCTTCTTGCTATAAATGTCACCCAATGAAATGTTGCTGCAAAGTATCATCATTACTTTTTCTTGGGTTGTTTGAAGTTAGTGTCCAAAAGAGCTCACTGCCAACCCCCAAATGTTTTCATTCCTTACCCCTGAAGATTTATAAAAAGAAAAAAAAGGAATTTTTTGTATTAAAAGAGCCTGGGGTCCTGTACAGTATAAATGTAAATTGACAAGCGTCATAAAGAACTAAAGAACGGTGGTAAAGAAAATCTAATCTCAAAAGATAAAACAAATTTTTTATTTAAGTAGGCAGGTTGCTGTAGACTCTATCCCATTGTGTAATTTGTCAATGAACGTGGGAGAACATAACATTAAATGGATTCTGAAGAAAATCACTTCCTTTTCTCCAATTAAGAAATAGATACATGAAATAATACAGAAATAGTGATACATGTACATATTAATGATTATTGCATGGGGGTTATTTTCCTTGAACTTGATAAAATCAAAAATTAAAAAATTAATATTCTGAAGATCTATTTGGATTATCTGCATCAGTCTCATCATCTGACAGTGGGTCCTCATCTCACGTTAGGCTCTCCAGGGTCACCACCAGGTTTGAGTTCCCCTGAGACCTGCACTGTTCCTTTCACTGGGATGTCCTGACCTTCTCTCCACACACAATTTACTAACCCTTCACTCTGGTCATTGTGATGTGCACTTGGATTGACTCTTTGAAGATATCTTATTGGACAGTTTACCACTGCTTGTCACCTCCGGGTTCTTCCAATTTGAGAACTCAGGAGCTCCACCAGCTGAGTTCTTCTCCATGAGGCTGGTCGGAGTGTTTGCTAAGCTTGAGGATCTAACAAACAAGGAGCTGTTTGCTGAGAAAAGACAATCCCCAAGCTGCGTTTCGTGTCTCATAGGAGCCACCGCTTCTCAACTGTTTCAGAGCAAAGTCCATGTACTGATTTTTCACCGCTGACCTTGACAGAGAAGGCTTCACTAAATCTACATGAGTCTTCGCCTGAACCATGCTATCATCTCCAGCTTGACCACCCAACTTGTGGGCCTCCTCAAGAGACAGTAAAAACTCTGGCGCCACCATAGCACCTTCATCACAATTGCCAGCGGAGACCCTGTCCCTTCCTCCAAGTGTGGCAAGTTTATTGCATAGAAGTTCTCTGCTGTGTTTGAACTTCTCATATAGGTCAGCACGATTCCCTATAAGCTTCTCATGCAGGGATGGCCTGCTGTTCAGGAGCCTTTGCTGCAGACGACTCCTCTCTTTAAGATCTTCACCACCAAAAACAGCTCTCATGTGCCCAGCAATCTCTCCATTGCTGGCTGCGCCGTGCCTGTGTGATTCAGTGCTTCCTGAAATTGGGTTTGTGCCTAAGACTTTGTGATCTCTCACCCCCTCACCTTCAGGCTGGGGTGCAGAAATCATGCCGCCAAATCCACTAGTCAAAGCCCTCTCAACATTGGCATCCTTTGTTGAACCATGCTATCATCTCCAGCTTGACCACCCAACATTTATGACCATGCCTTGATGCAAATCAAACCAAAAACTTGGATTTTATATGACATTGTTGGGCTCTTTCTATATTCAATAATAAACATTGATTTAAATGTGCCGTGTTATTTTGCCTAAAATTCAAGACATGATAAATGATTATCCAATAAATAAGTTATAGAATAAAAAAGATAATAGCCTATTTCATTTATATGATGAAATTAGATGAAGGCCATATGAATGCAATACATGTTCAAATAATTAATCAACAAGATTTAATGAAGGCGTTTTCATTATTATTAACTTCAATTTAATGGATTTATATATAAACAAAAGCATGGTTCCCACATGAACACACTCAAAAAAGATAAAGTCAATGATTCATTCAAGACTATTTACTTTTTTTTTGAAAAATTCCTTGCATTGAAAAAATCTTTGTATTGGAAAATTATTTAATTGGAAAAAATATATAATTACAAAAATATTTGTATTGAAAATTGCTTACATTGAAAAATAATTTGCATTGAAAAATGATTTATATTGAAAAATCATTTGCATTGAATTTTTTTTTCATTGAAATCAATTGCTTGCATTGAAAAGCTACTTTCATTGATAAAAACTACTTCATATACAAAATGTTGCATTTAAAATGAATTTTGGCACTTGATGGAAATTAACGCATGAGAACTTTTCTTTTCCTCTAAAAAAAACTATGAAAATGGTTACATAATATGGGCTATTTAAACCAAAATTTTGATATAAAAAATTTCCACATATAGATTATTCATATACTAAAGGTAGTTTGTAAAAAGGTCACATAAAAACTTTAACAACCCTAAGAGGGGTTTTTTTTTTAATTCATTTTGATTCAACAAAATCAAGCTTGTATCTCACATTCCGTTGGACATTATGGTTAGAAATAATTGTTGAAGGAGGATTCAAAGCTTCACCCTTCAAACTAGTTAGTTTCAACTTGTGAGATAAATTGTTTAATGTTTTTTTGAAAGCCAACAATGGTAGATGTGGTTGACAAACAAAATTTACCATGAATGCAAATTGAAATGAAGAGTTGAACTTGTTATGGACAAGGCAAATTGAAGAATTTAGATTTTGTCATGTGCACAATTGCTTTCAATTCATTTGCCCTCATTAGTCAATAACACATGTTCATCATTGGTTGTAATGGAATCACAAAGAAAGCCTAATTTTTGAACCATTGATTTTGAACAACAAACATTATAATAAACACCACCTGTTGTAGAAATGGTGACATCTATTACATGGCAATTTTCACATATTTTTTGAAATGGATGCACAACAAGGTTAGTTATGGACAACACTCCAGTCACTTGGGAAAAAAGAAATGTTCAAATGGAAAGGTAAATGAAAATGAACATAAACACATGGAAATGTGAAAAAAAGGTAGATCAATAAAAAATAAATAAAACCATGCACACACACATACACATAATATGTAAACAAAAAGAATGAAATGCATAAGACGTGCATAAAAATATTATGGAAACATAATAATTTAAAGAAATAATACTTAAAGAAAAAAAAAGAATTAAGATAAAAAATCAATAACAACAAAAAAAATATCAAAAAGAAAATGGCATTCAAGCACAAAAATAATAATTATACCCCTTTCTTTCAAACCAACATATATATTTTAAGCTTTAAAACAAAAGCTGATTTTTTTAATGCTTAAACTTTACATTTTCACCTCCTTCACTTCCGTGACCCATATCTTACTCAATTTAAAACCAATATTAGTGATTTTCGTGACATTAAATGCATCCAAGAAAGGGCTACAAATCTTTTCAATGTTCAAAGGCTACTAACCAATGTGGAGAAAATTATAAGACTTTAGTTACAAAGGTTTTTCACATATTTATGTACTTACCCTGTTAAAATTACAATATGTTTTTTGAATGAACACACTCTAAACTTTTTATCCCATACTTTTTTACCCAAAATGGATTCCTATGGACAATATAAAGACAATTTTTTCACTCTTAGTAACAACATTGTACTTTATGTCTTGTATGTAATAAAACATGGATTTTTAAAGAATTTTAATAAAGAAAAGTCATTTCAATGTAATTTTATTTTCTATAGGTCATTTTAGTAGAGCAAATAATGTGGCCACTTGGTTCTCCCTTCTTCAAGGAGAAAAGAATCAAATGGTTATTTATTTATTTATTTTTACATTAAATATGAGTCTTCTCTTCTTAAAGTGAGGAATCTCCTTAGGAAGAAAAGAATTGGGTTAGGCACCCAAATCTCCTTACTACCTTAAAGAAATAAAAACCAATGTTTAAACCTATATTGTGAAAGACCATTCGGTGCCCACCTAATCAAATTTTATTTATTTTTATGTTTGGAAACTTGGTGGCCACCAAGTTGTTCAATGCTAGACTCAATGGATGACAAAATTTTCGCTCTTAATAACAACATTGTACTCTATGTCTAGTATGAATAGAACACTTGATAATTTGACGTTAAAATTATGTAATGTTGTGCCCTCAAGTATTGATTACCTTTTGTTGTTGTTGTTACATTTCTTATTAAAATCATTGCACAATGGCTTCACGCTTCAAGAAATTGTGCATATTTTGTTTTGAAGTTGTTACTAAAAGCAAAAACATTTTTGTTCAATTCACCTTCTCAATCTACAATCAACAGTTGATTTTCACCTTTGCTATTGCTTATTCCCTTTACAACAATGACGATGATAACAATGGTAGCAAACCTCCAATTTTGAATAGAATTTCTAATTTTTTTAATGGAATCCCTGTGAAAAAACATGGGAATTAATTCAAGTTAAAATGTAAGAATTGATAACAAAATGGTTGTTGGTTCAATTGTGATGACAACATGCATGTCACGCTTTTCAAAACCTCTTTTAGATTTTGATTTAATGCCAAAATTCAAACACAAACACGCCTTTCTAAAAATGCTACTCATGCATTTTTATATAAGGTGATTTCACGCTCAAAGTGATTGTGGTTAAAGTTGCCTTGTCCAACAAATCATAATGCAAATATGCATAGCTTAGATCTTCTATGTTCTTATTTGCAATTTGATCAAAAATGCCATACCTATTGAACACTTTTGGCTCAAATGCAACATCTTAATTTTGAAATCCAAATAATTCACCACAACAACATTCTAGTTTCCTTCATTGGAACAATAGTCATTGTGTAAAAAAAGGGGAAAAAAACATACCAAAATGAATTTGACAACAATGTGATTGGTCCCCAAACATTTTTGGGATACTTGGAGTGGGGTATTGCAAGTTCATTTAATTTTTCTAGTCATGAGCAATACCTCTTTGAATGTGTAGCCCCAAAAAAATACAACCCATAATGTTTTATAGAATACCTTAGTGAGGATATTGCTTCCCTCTAGGTTTTGGTAGGTTTAGGCAATACCCTTCGAAGTGTCAACAAATATGTGATTGATTCCAAATCATTTATGGAATGCCCATAGTGGGGTATTGCAAGTTCATTTCATCTTTCTAGTCATGGGCAATACCCTTCAGAAAGCATAGCCCAAAATGATTCAAAATGAAGTAGCACTTGGCAAAACTAAAAGTTCCAAAAGCACATGATAAAACATACATTTGCAAAACCATAAATTTATAAAAGAAGCAAAATAATAGTCAACAAATGGTGAAAGCTTAAACTAAACACATTGTTCTTGTTATGAAAAATGAAAGACAGTAAACATACAATGTTATATTTATATGGGACAAAAGACCTAACTTAAATCCTAAACCTAATTATTTACATAACCTTTTTTTTTTTTTTTTTTTTAAATTATGTTAACTTTAAGTAGTTTTGACTATGGTCAATTTCAACTTAATAATAAATAATCATATCCGTGGTTTGGCGGTTAAATTATGGTTCAATAATGGACAAAACATCAATACCCTTGACATCTTATAAATTTTAGTTATTGATTTTTAGTAACTTTGACTATGGTAGATATCTATCATTAACCATGGATATTGATGAGCCATGGTTTGGTGGTTAGATTGTGATCTAATAATGAACAAGACATCAATATCCTTGACATTTTATGAATTTGAATTATGCACCTCACGTTTACACCCGAACTTTAAATATGTCAACCTAGATTTGAAATATATTAATACATAAACCTTAATTTTTTCTCCACTATTTAACCATTATTTTCACTTCACTCAAATATATTATTATTATTATATATTAAACATCAAGTTTTTATCATGTACATAAAAAAATTTAAACACACAAAAAAATCAAATTTGATTTTTTTTCCTTTTTGGTTAATGTATTAAGTGTTCAATTTTTTTAAAAATATTTTTGTTCTTTCAACTAAATTTTTGTGTTATATTCATTTTTATAAAATATTTTCTTCAAATAAATCTTCATTAAGTCCCCATTTTAGAAAAAAAAAAACATATGTATTCACTTTCTCTAAACACCCATCCCACACCACCAAAAGAATAATTCCTTGGAAAATTAAAAAAATCCAACCTTCTTGCCTTGAAAAACAACCAAACTACTCCTTCCCATGCCACGTAAAAAACAACCCTTTGGATTTCCATCCCCGGAAACATTCACCTATCCCGATCCTTAAAAAACCTTGGTTTGGAAAAGGGTGGAATTACCCCATCCTCCACTCCTCACCCAAAAAAACCCTTTTAAAAAACAAAAAATCCTAACCCCTCATCCTTTTTTTTTAAAAGCTCCATTTACAACTTGTAATTCTTTGAATTTAATTGAATTATCCACTCATACCTATTGAAACCCCATAATAAAAAACAAACCCGTGAAAGGCAAAAAAATAAATAAAGAACCTTAACCTCTTTACTCTCACTAAAATTTCATGTATAAACCTCATTGTACCCCCACCCAACTTTATAAACTAGTTGTGTTTGCTCCATGCATGCTTGTTAAAACCTAAAATCATACATGCATATTTACTATCTTAGGGCAATAATAAATTTTTGTAACATTAAAAAAACAACAACAATACAAAAAGAAAATCAATTAAAAATTAATTTCATCATGATTTTTGTTATTAAATCTTCATCAAAGCCTTATTGAAGGTTTAAAAATAACATCAAATTAATTAAAAACATTTATATCTCAAAGAAAAATTTTATCTTAAAATTTATATTTATTAGAAAAGTGACATGTTTTTTCTTCATTAATTCTTGCATAATTTTTGAAATCTTATTTTAGTAAGATTTAGAGGAATTGAAATGAATCATTTGTTGTTTATCAAAAAAAATTCATTTAAAAAATTAGTCATATGAATCATTTTTTACATTTCAAAGTGATATGAAACCTCATGATACAAAAGGCGAGTAACAACCCCGAAAGTAAACAAAAATAAAGAAATTAAAACTAATTTAAAAAATAAAAATAACAAATAATTATATGTATATATGGTTTAATCAGTTACCTAACATTCATATTTTGAAAAGAAACTCAACAAATAAGTGGGTAGATTTTGAAACAACCCATCAATTGGATTGGTGCACCCAAAAATTACACATGCCCATCCATTAGCTTGGGCTAATAAAAGACTTACATGAAAACCTATAAACCTATCCATTCAGCCAACTTTTGATTCTCCAAGCCCTATACGTGTTGAGAAGGTGTTCCACAATGCCTTGGTAAGATAGAGCCAATAAAGAATCCCATCCAATGTCGGGATGTTTGTACTTGTCTATTCTATTCTATCAATATAATATATGATTCAGACTCTTGTAGGGCCAACACTTGAAAAAAACTTTCACCATCAACATCCAATGATTTTTTTCTAATTCAATGATGTTGCTCATGCGTCATCCATTTTTTAAAAGTTAAAAAAATTTGGAAATTGGTTTTCGAAAAAATCACCAAATGATGAAATGTGTTTTTTTCTACAATGGCAAAACTTGTATGTCTTTTGGGTCTTTTAGTCGTCAATGTACTTTTAATAATAAAATTTCCAAATGCAATAATAAATTCTACTAGATCATAAAAAATAGAGGAAGGCATAATTTTTATATTTTTATTTTATTTAATTGTCAAATTTGGCTAAATCATCTCAGGGATGATTCCCACTTTAGTCACATGACAAAATTGAAACAAAACCCTCCCCTTTAAACAAATTGACATAACTCCCTCAGCTAACCCCCAAAATGACAGTATAATAAAATCTCTTTAATTGAGGCTAACTCAAAAAAAATAACAAGCTCCCACCACATACATGCCTTTAATGGACAAGTGGGGTGCGAGCAACATTTCTCACCTTCTAGAACCCAATTTCATGATTGCAATCCATTTTTTAAATAATAAATTTTATTATTTAATATATATTTTAACACAAAGTAGTTGTCTTCATTGAACATGTGATACCATTTCTTATTTTTGAAAAAAACATTATTTTTCAGAAACTATGGTTCCCTAAATTTCTAAAAATGGATGCACATGTCCATTTTTAGGGGTTAAAGTTTTGGGTGTATTTTGTTTTCTTAGCAAGTATAGGGGGGTGAAGAATAAAAAATATGGCTTAATGAATAAGGTTACAGGTTAGGTGTAAGTTTTATTCTTTCGAGAGTTGGGTGGGGTGAAGTGGGGTCGGATAAAGGTATATGTGGAGATTGGGGAAAGATTGACTTGGGGTTTTGCTTTTTGGGTGGGGTGTGGTGGGTGAGATCATAACTTTCAAAAGGGTCTTTCTTGCATGGCATGGAGAAGGGGGTGGTTTGGGTTTTTTAAAAGAGGAAGGGCTTAGGTCATGGCCTTTCAAAATAAGTTCAATTTTTTTGAAGGGCAAAAAAAACATTTAAATTGGATGCAATTCATGTTCAAAATTATTTTGATGCAATTTTGTAGCGCTTTTGAGGAGGGGGGGATGTCTCCTTGTGAAGTTAACAAACTCTAAACTCATTAACTTGATTTCACATAAAACATTATTTTAAAATAGCAGCTTGTTTCACCCAATACCCTGGAAAAAAAATCATGGGAAAGAAAAAGACAAAATGATATCAAAATATGTGATTATAATGCAAAAATCTAGGACAAATATTAAGGTTTTGTGAATTGTAGTTCCCTTTGTCAATGTTAGTGTTGCTTTGTGTTCAAATTTTGCAAATTAATAACAATGAATCTAGTTAAAGAAGAAAAAAAGAACTTTCTAATGCAAATAAATAAATAAAATGTGAACTTCCTAAGAAAATAAAAAAATAATTTAAGAATCTAATTGACAAAATACACAAGCTAATAGAACTAAGAATCCCAAACTCAATGTGACATTAAAACATGCAAAAATTACAACCTTCTTCAAGTCTAGTAATGCATAATAAAGCTTAGAATAAGCCTCATAAGAAATTTAAACAATTGACACTTTTATTATAGTATAAAAGGGTTGTTTTGTAAGATTTGTTTTTGCCTACGGTCAGAATCTTGTAAAGGTTTATATGGAATGTGACTATACACATATAATCACAATTCGTTAATGTAAAAAAATAAAAATGGTCACCAAGGGCGTGATTATAAAGGGGTTTATTAAATCTCCCTACAAAATGCTGAGTTTCAGAATTTAATGCACAAAGTTCAAAAGTAATTATAATAATTGTATAGGTAGGAGTAGAGTTTCAGCATTTAATGCACAAGGTTTGAGAGTAATTAGAGTAGTTGTACAGGTTGTACGAGAAATGGAGGCGTCAAGGAAAAATGAAAGACATGGTGAAACTCAATTTACTACCCAAATTGTTAGAAAAATTAGTCTAGGTTGCAGTTATTTAGTTTTGTTCCCAGTTACACATTTGATGCCCTATTATGCCAAAACTGACTGTTCTCGTCACCTAATCGTGGGACTTTACTACGGCTAACTCTATTCGGTACCTTGTAATGAAACCGAGAGTTCACAAGAGTTGCAGAATTTTATTTGGAAAAGACCACTATCATAGTGTCCATTGAAAGCCCCTTATGACTCATGTTCATGATGAAACACTATGAATTGCTTTGGTAACCTATCATCCTATAGGTCCTTCTACTTTCCCTCCCACTATCTAGGTAAAATAACAACCTATGTATGTGGGTAATTATCAATGTTGAGTGAGTATAACAAAATGTGAAAATTGGACAGGTTTTCAAACTGGTTCTCAATTTGAAACCCTCAAGGTATCACATTGAGTGATGCCTTTTATGAAACCTAGCTATAGGGCTTATTGTAACGAGGGAACCGGGCCTTTGAACCTTTAATCAAATGTATATTTTATATTTTATTGAAAAACTAACAGGGTATTAAAAAAAATTCAAGGTCAAGGTTTCAGGGTTTAAAATTAATTAAGTAGTTAGTAGCCAATAGGGTTTAATGTTTCGTTTTATATCACTAGTTAATAGTTAGTTTAGGGTTTAGTTAAATTTAGGGTTTAACCAATAAACAATGCCGCATGTTACTTCATATAAAGTGAGTGTTTCAAAAAAAAATTGTGTGAATTTTTTGCTATCTTCTTTGTTTGTTGTTTAAATTAATTAGTCTGATTATTTGCTTTGGTTAATAGTTAGTAGTTATTGCTTGATGTTCCTTGTTCAACGTTCCTTGTTTAGTGTTTCTTGCTCGATGCTTCTACTCCTTTTACCGTTTATCCTCTTGCTACTCCTTGCTTATTTGACATTGTTATTTCTTTTGTTGCTTCTTATTTATTTGACATTGTTGCTCTTTTTATTGCTCCTCCTCTTATTGCTCTTTGCTTGTTTGATATTATTATTCCTCTTGTTGATTCTTGTTTGTTTGACACTATTGCTCATTTTGTTGCTCCTTGCTTAACACTACTGCTCTTTTTGTCACTCCTTGCTTGTTCAATGTTGTTACTTTTTACTTGTTTAAAGTTATTGCTCCTTGATGTTCTTTGCTCAATGTTATTGTTTTTATTGTTGTTTTTTTGCTCAATGATGCTATTCCTCTTGTTGCCTCGTTTTCAATGTTGTTGTTCCTCTTGCAACATTAAAAATGAAAATTCAAGATAATAAATTTACAATAATTGGTATGTGAAAACTAGCTTTGAAAACCAACTAATATAAAATGTGTGAGAATTGGCATTTTGAAATCTAGGTGAAATTACTTTTTGCAAATTTTTGAAACCTTGTCCAGGTCTTTAAAAGATGAATATAAAATTTAAAACAAAAATTGAGTTGAGTCTTTCAAAACATTCTAATAAATCATCTTGACAATTTTCAAAAAAACTAGAAAACCATCCAACATTGATAATTATCATAAATATGTGTGTCTAAAATGTAAATGGTTGCTATCTAGGTAGGTAGTAGGCAAAACACTTGATGGATCCTAGGTAGGTAGATAAATGTAGATAGATAGGTAAGTAGGTAGATAAATGTTGGTGCCTAATAGATAACTAACCACCATGGTTAGCTATGCACCCCAATTTGATGAAATATAATTATAATTGCAAATGCTCAAAAACCTTAAAATGAATTCTTGGGATGATTGTTTTGATGTTTTTGCCCTTCATATTGGCACTAATAAGTTTCACTCAAAGAAAAACAAATAAAATCCTCTCATATAAAAAATAGTTTGGAGTTTTTGCACATCCTTTTCTTTTGACATCATTCAAAAATTTCAACCTATGAATCCTAGTATTATGAAGTCTTTTTATTAATCATCAATGTTTTCTAAATAGAGGGAGGGAAATGGATTATTGAAGGAATGAGACAACTGCAATCCTACAATACCAAACTAAAGAGCATTTTTGGTTTCTTTGTTTTGGTCCACTGTGAGAAAAGCCAAGGAATTCCATTTTGAAAGTTGAAGAACATACAATTGGGATATAACTTAGGATCTCCTTAATTTTCACATGAATTGGTGCAATTTTGCAAATGAGTTTTCAAAATTGTTTGCTTAGCAATATGAAGCATTTATTCAAACACATATCAACATTTTTTAATGAATATAATCTCGTGTTTCTCAACTGTAAAGGTACATCTAAATGTCCAAGAATCATATCATGAAATGTACTTTTTCCTCCAAGTGAATGGTGAAGGAAAAAGTGAATGATGAACATTAAAAGCTTAATGAAAAACTATGAAAATGATATTTAGAGCCTTATAATAAAACTATAAATAGTGGGAGTGGATGGTGGACTAGTGGATGCTGGTTTAATCTGGTCAACAAAATGGCCTATTTTTGCACATCACATATATGGTGCAAGCATGATGAAAAGAGGAGGAAAAAAAGTCTTACAAAATCCAGTTTCAAAATTATCTCCAATTTTTATGAAAAATGAAAAAAAAAATTTCTCTTTCACTTGGAGGGAGACAATAAGAAGGTTCAATTAAAAGCACCCAAGTTTGCAAAGCATGTTATAACTTCAAACCTTTTATTAGGGATTCTTTTTGGGACCAATATTTGATGTTTTTTCTCCTCAAGGCTTAATATATTGATAATCAGTAAATTTCATGTCATGAAACAAATTGTCAGATCATTTCATATAGGAAATTGTTGAGAGTTTTAGAACTGAGAAAGTTAGAAGCTTTGAAAGTAGGAGGGGTCCAAAAAAAGAAAAAGAAAACAGCACGTTTTGTTTGCGAGTTGGAAAGCTTTTTCTTTTTTTTGCTATTTTTACATTATTTCTGTTCCTTTGCACTTTAAAAGAGGATTTCTAGAGCTTGAGGTAGCGTTCCCTTAACATTTTAATGCACTCAAAACAAAACAAATGATGAAGATCTAAACAAGTGTTTAGTGATAGTGTAATGCTCAATGATGGGCAGTTCTACCTTATTAGCCACGTAATTGACCTTTTCACCTAAAGTTTCAACTCACATGACATGAGTTCAAGCTTTTAAAAGCTTGGTATTAGTCATATATTTTTTCCAAAATAGAAGGAAAGAGACAACTAATTGGAGACAGGAAAACCACATGGAAACAAAGCCTTTGTGATCAATGTGTTTTTTTATAATTTTTCTAAACTAAGAGTAATTGATGAGCATCTAAAGGTAGATTTAACATCTATTAACCATAATTGTTAGAAAATTGTCTAAAGTTTTTGCCAAATAGCAACAAAGTGGATAGACTTGACTCTTCAGGGCAATGGAATATTGGCAATTTTTTTTCCAAAAGCCAATTTTTGGTGTGTTTTTTGAACAATGAACCAAAAAAACCAAACATCTTTAACAAAATATTTGAATTTCATTTATGTTGTGCGGGTGAAACTTTGGCCACCAAAACACACATTGCTTGTGATGTAGGTGTTAGTATAGCCTTGCACTTAAACTTTGAGACTTGCAAGATATACATGGACCTATGGTGTGTACAATCACCCAATTGGCAATTGTTTGTGTGTATGTTGGTATGCGAACTCTCTATGTGATTTCTTGCACCACACAATGAGGCCTCTATTTAGGCAAGTGTCTCACTTTGTCAATGGATATCATTTCAAGGGATTTATGCAAGTGTCCGACTTTGAAGTTGTCGGCATGTTTTGATTTGTTTTCCCCCTCTTCACCTACAGTAAACATTCGCTTAAGTCCGCACTTTGATCTCAGACAAGTAGTGCGGACTTAACCGGGATGCGGACTTAGCACTAAAAGGGGTAAAACTCTTTAGGAAATCATAGTTCTATTTGTTCAGCTGAAGAATTCGCGTCTCCACATTCCAAAATGAGCTCGCAACGTGCGGTTAAGCGTAGAGGCGAAGGCTGTCGTTTAAACGACAGTCAGAGAATGGAGATCCTCGCTCTCCTTGAGCAGCCAAAACCCCCTTCCATGCGAAATATAGCAAGGCAATATGGGGTTGACGATAAGACAATAAGAAAGCTGAAAGCTAAAAAGGATGAAGTTCATGAAAGAGCGCAACGATTGGACCAAGCGACAAGGGAAACGACTTTCCGAGCATCTGTTGGCATCTTTCCTGAACTTGAGAAACGTCTTTTTGATTGGATCGAAGCTGGCCGTCGTATGGCGCTAACTCTACCGCCCAACGTTATCTGCCATAAGGCTAAAGCAATCGCTGCTGCCCTAGATATCCCAGAGGACAAGTTCAAAGCTTCATGGGGCTAGTTTGCCAGATTCCGCCATCGATTCGGGCTTAATAGCACCAACCTCTTTGGAGAAGGTGGTGAGGTCGACAAAAACGATCCGGAGATCATCAAAGCTCTTCGGGAGCTAGAGTCTGTCATCGACCAATATGACCCGTCCTGTGTCTACAACATGGATGAAACAGGCCTCTTTTTTCGGCTGGTCCCCCGATATACTGTTTTATTGCCTGGAGAAGACGTTTCAACCGTTCGAGGAAAAAAGAAAGCCAAAGATCGTGTGACCCTTGTCGTCTGCTGCAACGCTTCCGGGACTGAACGTGTGCCTATCACCATGATAGGAAAAGCAAAAGATCCAGCGTGCATTTCACGCAACACTTGGCCGATTCCGTACATGCAGCAGAAAAATGCATGGATTGATGTTCCGACCTTCAACAAATGGTTCGATGAGGTTTTCGAACCTTTTGTTCGGAAACGTACCGGTCACAAGGTGCTGTTGATTCTGGACAACGCACCAGGTCATGCATCGGCGTTTGAGCGGAACGGAATTTGTGTCGTGTTCTTTCCTCCCAATGTGACGTCATGGAAGCAGGCAATGGACATGGGAATTATTGCAGCCCTGAAGAAACGGTACAAATACCTGCTGATCAAGGAGATTATTGCCTACCATGACGCCTCTGAAACTGTGAAGGCACAGCTGTCAGCCGCTGTTGCAAAAATGAAACGCGGCGCAGCAGGAGTGGCCTTCGGCAAGCCTCCTCACGTGCTTGACGCAACTAATCTTGTCAACATCGCTTGGAACGAAATCTCCTCGTAATGCTTGAAAAATTGTTTCAAGAAAGCCGATATTCTCTCGAGCTTTCGCGGCATGAGTGAAGTCAACTCCGATTCCGACGACTTCGACGAGATTGTCGAGCTGTTCCAAAATTGTTCGATTTTGCGCAACTCTGACGACCTCAATATTCGCGACGAGGTCCAGCAGTGCATTGATGACGACAATGACCAATCCGACTTCTGCAAAAATGTTTTAATTGAGGAGATTGAAGAGGCCATGGGACAAGCTCTCGTGCTCGATTTACACTCTGATGTCGACGACAGTGGCTCTGGCCCTGATGAGGTGATCACAGATTCAGCTGCCATTGACCAGCGCGAAGTGATCGATTGTTCGTTGCAAGATGTCATCGGATTGGAGGTCCGATTGCATCAACTAGAGGAATCGACCTTCTTGACGTCGGAGCAAATACATCAGGCGAAGTCTGCATTGTTCACCCTTCGACGCGTTCTTTAGAGCGGGCACTCGGTGATAACACGTGAGGCTATGCGCAACAGCCGCCAGCTGACTCTTTTTGACCTCATGCATTGAATAACCCCTAAAAATGTTGATCCGGTTTTTTCACAATACAAAATGCGGACTTAACTGGGATGCGGACTTATATGAATGCGGACTTAAGCGAATGTTTACTATATTCATAATGCTAATAAAATTTTATGCAAAAGGAAATTTCATAGGATTAATTGTAAGGAATTAATTTCTTGAATTTTATGGATGGTCTCACTAAATGGATTTTTCTTCTACATTATTTCTAGTATTTGCAACCCATGATGGGTAGTTTGTATTAAGCTTTTTATTCAATTACAGTTTGAAGTTTTCTAGTTCTGGATAGAGGAGGTGAAGTGGTGAGATATCCATACCAAAAAAAAAGAGAATAAAAAGAGAAAAAAGGGAAGTTCCTTGCTATCAATGTTTCTTTTTTTAAAATCAGTTTTTTTTAATCTTGAAAAAGTGGCAAATTTTTCATGAAAAGTCAAGATTTACACTGAAAAACACACCATGTTTTAGATTATAAAACTTATTGACTGAAAATCATGTTTTTCCCAAGTTCTTCTTCAAAAAACATTCCACAAGATAACAAAAAAACTAACCACCAAAAAAATCAATTGAAGTTGTGATATGGCAGTCGAAACGCAACCCACGCTTGAACTAATTTGAGAGTTTAGGAGAATTTGTATAGTGGAAAACATATCATAGCATCGAATTAAGTGTGAAATTTGTATCCATTGATTTTTCACATATTTACTACTTTTATTTTCATATAAAAAAATGATTTTAAACTGAGAAAAAGCCACCGCCCCAGCCCCCGGGAATCTCTTTCGCAAAAGAAAAAGAATTCACCGAGAAAGAAACCCCTATCGAGCGTAAAAGTCAAGGGCACGAGTACCAGTTTTATCGGGGGATGAGAGGGGTGGCGCAGTATAAATCGGTACGCGTTTTGAGGGCGCCCAAGTGGAACTATACTAGCGTACAAGTATTGCTCTAGTTTATACCCTGTTTTCCAGTGGCGTTTTTTTTTTTTTTTTTTTTTTTGGTGGGGAGGAGATTTTTAAATTTTAAAAGAAGAAGAAGAGTCTGTCAAATATTCCCTCTTTCCAAAAATAAAAACCTCGAAAGAAAATTCTAAAAAATCGCCATATTTCTTTCTACACATTTTGTTCAAAAGCAAGTAGCAGTATATAAAAGAATTTTAATAAATTTCTACTCTCATGACTGGTCTATAGCCAAACGTGGCTAAATCCCCTTGTGGATGATCCCTGGCAGTTTTATGGCAACATCACAAAATTCAACCAAAAAGAAAAAAAAAAGAAACCCCCACTGTTTTCTGATCAGATTCTAAGAGTTTGATCGGGGGATTGCTCGATCAACTTGCTCCAGGGTTTGTACATATATTCAATCTGAGTTTGAAGGGAATAGAGCCTGTAGTTGTTGTTGTTAGCTTGATTGCTTGAGCTTGGACGAGAGAGGTTGAAGATCAAAGGGAAAAGTAATATACTATGGAGTCCACTAGAAGAGGAGTGGTATCTGATCATCCTCAAGCAAGGAGGAGTTTGTACTGGGTTGTTGTTATAGCCACAGTCTGTATTCAGCTGCTCATGCTGATCTTCGTGGGGTCATGTGAAGGGAGAGAATTGAAACAAGCTGCAGGAGGAAGTTTTGAAAAAGAAATAAGACTTGAAGCTTACACAGACAATAGCACTAATACTCCTATGCATGGTCCTGCTGTGAAGTCATTCCAGGTATCTGATGGAAGCTGGGTAGATTGTGTCCCCATCCAACAGCAAATTGCAGCCCACCATCCTGCACTTAAAGATCACATCATTCGGATGGAGACGTCTGCATCATCACGTCTGAATTTGCCAAAGTCTCGACGTGAATCAGACTTACACCCACAATGTTTTGGCAGGGAGTATGGAGGATGCCCTGAAGGTTCCATCCCAGTACAGCGAATGTCGACGGATCCAAATAATCCGCGACAAAAGAAGTACTGGAAAAAACAACAAAGTCCGCGGACTCATACGAAGCACAGCAATACTACTGATCCCGCGGATCCCAGGGCCGAATTACCACATCAGTATGCGGTAGTGGAGGGATCGCCGACGTCGACTGGAGCTTACAAAGGTGGAGGAGCAATTTTCAGTGTGAATGGACCTGTGATCGCAGATCCTTCATCCGAGTTCAGCCTGTCACAACTTTGGATTGTTGCCGGCGACTCGTCGAGCATTAACACCGCCGAAGTCGGCTGGCAGGTATATCCAAGCGCACACTCGTCACAGCACCCACTGGCTCCGCATCTGTTCATCTACTGGACTTCAGATGATTACCAGGGAGTTGGGTGCTACAATTTGGACTGTTCTGGGTTTGTCCAGACAGACAATTCTTGGGTACTTGGTGGAGCCTTTTCTCGATACACCACACTCGCTGAGAACTCCAACATCGAATATGAAGTCGCCATCTACGTGGTGTTCGATCCCAAAATTCCGGGATGGGCATTGATCATCGATAACACAGTTATTGGTTACTGGCCCTCCAGCATCTACAATACTCTGCGAACCAGCGCCGATTCAGTACAATTCGGCGGCGAGATTTACCCGGCCACCCTACCCACAGATACTGCCATGGGTTCAGGAGCATTCCCCAGCCAAGGCTACCCGATTGCGGCGTACCAGAGAAACGTGCTCTACTTCGACTCCGCTAGGAACGCATTCAATGCCGTTATATCTGTCTGGGGTGTAACCAACTCCAATTGCTACACCCTTCTCATTGAAGAGAAAGCTCCCAGTAATAACTGGGCCAGCTTCTTCTATTTTGGTGGTCCCGGTGGACGCAACTCCGCTTGTCTCTCCTAGTGTGGAAGTGGACTTCCGGGCGAGCTCGCAAGCAAGCAAGCAAGCAACCAGGGCTCAGTGACAGTAACCCCCTACCTAGTAGGGCCAAAAGGGCGAATTCTACTTCAGTAAGTAGTAACGTAAACTGTGCAAATTCTATGTACGCTAATGTTTGGATTTTCCAAGTTGACTGGAATAAGTAATTTTAGGTACCTTCTATTAAAATAAATTGAGTTTGGTACCGACCTATTATGCAAAAATTCAGGTGGTTTTTGAAGGCAGAATTGAACTACTGCTGGTGGGTGGTGGTGGAATCACCAGGGTTTTACTGATTCTGTCATCGGAATACGCCCAGTCCTGTTATGTACCTATAATTTCTCGTAGGGTTCTTTGAAGGGGGGCTGTGGGGTGGCGAACAGATGCCTTTTTCAGTGCCGTGTTTACCCTGCCGGGTTCGCCCTAGCGGCTCTTAGTGGGCCGAAACTTGGTGCCAACTTGCCCATGGCCTCCCTCTAGTACAGTAGCCTCCCACCTAAGTACGCACCCGTTTAAGTACGCATCCCGGTAAAGTACGCATTATTTTCCTGAAAAAATAGGGTTCAGATTTAGGGTTTAAGGTTTAGGGTTTAGGTTTAGGGTTTAGGTTTAGATTTAGGGTTTAGGTTTAGATTTAAGGTTTAGGTTTAGATTTAGGGTTTAGGTTTAAGGTTTAGGGTTTAAGTTAGGGTTTAAATTTAGGGTTTAAGGTTTAGGGTTTAGAGTTTAGGTTTAGGGTTTAGATTTAGGGTTTAGGTTTAGGGTTTAGGGTTTAGGTTTAGGATACTGATAAGGATGCTGCAAAAGTTGCTGCTGTGGCTAAAAAAAGTGATTGGTCTTAAGTGCGCACCTACCGGCTAAGTACGCACATTCCTCCCAGGTTCAAGTTGCGTACTTAGGTGGGAGGCTACTGTAATGTGTACAGCTGCTAGCTATCCATTTTATAACTGTGTTATGGATTTGTGTGGGCTCCCAGTCCCTAGTGCATGCTGGTTATGTCCAGAACTACTAAAATGAACTTATGTTTTTGTATTGATTTGTGTGTATGATTTTCTTATACTTGGTTGTAAGGTTTGGTGTGGCAATCCTTGTAGCGCACAATTGGTATTTGTTGTTTTCATTAATAATAACTTTTTGTGCTAGCTGAAAAATTGATGTGACATAGAGCTTGGCTATCTAGTTTCTTGAAGTTGTTGTGAACCATACCACATCATCAATTTGATGTATAGAGCAAGGCACTATTATCAAAACCTTTTGTCTTGTGTAGCCTTACAACTGAGGGCACAAGAAGCAAGTTATGACATGAGGCTTGAGCTTAAGGTTGAAGTCTAGAGTTGGAACTTGGGATCGTAAAATGTTTTTTCTTTATACACATGTAAATAAAACCTAAGAATTTAATTACAAAATGAATATAAAACCAGTAAACTTAGAAGCAAACATGGACATGAATGTAAACATTTATCTTCGTTATGAATGAATGATTTTTTCATTCATCTAATGTATGGATGAAAAGTTAATTGCATTTAATACATGTTTTTAATAATAAAACTTCCATTATAGTTATGGATGAATGTTTTATTTTATCATTAAATTTTTATCGATACTTTTTTTCATAAATTTAATTAAGCAAAGCTTCATGAAACACAATTTAATTAAATATGATATAATATGTGTTGAATAATATAATGTAAATTCCATTATAAATGTATTTCATGGCTATGGTTTTAAATGTCATTAATTTAAACAAATTTTAGTTACATTACCATTAGTGTTGACATCCACACCATGGTCATTTATTTATTTTTAATTAATTATTTTATTTTTAAAAAATTAAATTAAGTTTTTTTCTTCAAGCAAAATAACCCAATGTCATTGATGACAATAGGTTTTTTCCTCCCGCTCCTCTGAAGGTGCCACAAGTTTTTTCAAACTTATTTATAATTGTCGTTCGTAACAATGGGGTTTTTTTCTCATTTTTCGTCAAAGATGCCATGACTTTCTTAAAATTTAATCAATGTTGTTAAAAACAATGGGTTTGAATGTTTTAAATATTTTTAAACTACATAACATCATTAGTGATAATGAATTTTTGAAATAAATTAAAATTCAATTTTAGGCACCTTAATTATCTTTCTTCAAACAACCTACTCTCATAGATGACAATGGGATTTTTCAAAAACAATTATTTTCAAGGTTCCCCAATTTTCCACACAAAAAATTGTTATTGACAACAATTGGGCAAAGGGTTGGGGAGGGGGTGATAGTCATTCTATAACAATATTTTAAAATTTATTTAACATTATTTATGAAAACAACTTTTCAAACGAAATTTTTAAAATCATCTTGGTCCCATCATCATATTTTCCCTTACTATGACAATTTCATTATCCATCATAATTAAATGGCATTCAAGTTTGAGATATCAACATTTGGACAATAAATGAGGATGGATATAAATAATTTGAATTTATTTATCTTCCGGTCATGGATGAATTTTATTCAATAATTTATTTATTTAATCAAAATCATGAATGAAATTGCTCCATGCGAAAAAAAATTCATTTATATGAAATCATTCATCTATGAACATATTCATCCATGTAGATGGATTATAATCACATTAAACTTTATCTTCCAAACTCAAAGCTCCAAGTTCAAGCTTCACGTTCATGCGCAAGCCATTCTCTTCATTCAAAGTGGATTCAATTCAAATGTTTTTGTGGGTGGTAGTTTGGTTGACATATATGCAAAATGTGGGAACATGTAGGATGTTTGGAGCATGTTCAACAAGATGCAATCTGAAGATGTGGTCTATTGGAATGCCATACTTAGAGGATGTGACACACATGGGCATGGTAAGGAATTTCTTAAACACTTTGGAGAAATGTTTGAAAAAGGTGTGATATCATATGTCATCACGGTTGTTTGTCTTTTGTCAACTTGCATGCTTGCAAGTTTGGTGGATGAAGACATGTGCTATTATGCTTCAATGATCACAACTTATATGATTTTCGCAAAATTAGGGTACGAGGTTCAAACTCAAAAACAAAAAGATACTGGTTGCAAATTTTCAACGTCATTTATAATTTGATTTAATCCCAATTATTTCCATGTCAATTGCCTTTTGAATAGCCAATAAGGTGTAAACTAGGTAATAGGAACCATCAAAACAAAGGATGGTGTCTTTAATGAGTCCTCAGAAACAAAATATTTTTAAATTCATAATTTACAAATCAAGCTTTTTTTAATTATTTTAATCAATATGACTTATGTAGTTGTTGCATTGTACTATAAAATAAATGTGTACATTTTTAAAAAATCATTTTCACATGACATGAAGTCTTTGAAAAAATCATTTATAAGCAATGTAAAAGACTAGTAACACCATTTAAAAAGTGCTTTTGGTATTCCATATTCATTGGATTCATTTCAAATTTTATTAAATGTTTTTATCATATATTAAGAATATTGTTATAAAGTTTCATTCAAAAATTTCAACACCAACTTAAATAATTATTTAACACAACAAAAAATAAACAATGATTATGTCCTGAAGTGGTTCCAAAATTTCAAACACCAACTTAGATAATCGTTTAATACAGTGAAAATGAAGCAATGGTTATGTCTCAAAGTGGCTCATATTACCCAGTTTTAACAGGTATTTAAATATCAATTCATTTTGGTGAATTACACTTTTTGAATTGTTCATTTTGTTGAATTATGAACTATTTAAAGTTATTTATGGTCTTTATTAGTTTCAGCCGTTTTCCCCAGTAATTCACAAAGGGTATTTAGTAATATAATAAAATGAAATTTTTGGGTAATGTTTTAAGGGAAACTTTGTAACGGTAATTAGGGTAATTTCACTGCAGCAATTTAGTAGTTAAGCAGTGTTCAATAATATTTAATTAATTATGGTAATTAGGGTAATTTCATTATGGTAGCTAAATTTCTAGTTCATTTCGGTACTTACAGTAACTTTATTCGAAAATCTTTTTATTTTGGTAATTAATGTATTCATAGTCATTTATGGTATACATTACTTTTATTGTTTGCAGTAATTTACAAAGGGTAAAGTAATTTAGTAATGAATATTTTAGGAAATATTTACGGAAATTACCCTAATTAGCGAAACTTTTGGAAAGGTATTTAGAATAATTTGAATCCTGTAATTTAGTAATTGATATTTTGCAGTAATTTTTATTTAATTACGCTAATTAGGGTAATTTCATTATGCTAACTAAATTTCTAATTCATTGCACTTACGGGGGAGCGGGGTTGGCTACTTGTAAGTCTGGGTCGCCTGGGCTGCTCTCCTTTTTCACGGCGGTGCTTCTTTTGCCATGTGCTTGACCACAAAAGCAGCAGCAGCAGCAACTCCACCACCAAATGGAGGAAGTGGGAGGTCGACCATGAGGAGGACTTGCCGTTATGCGTCTATGTGCACCAACAGTTACACTTCACCCATCAACAAGTTTTGCACTGCAACGGGTGCTTCTTATTCCCGAAGCGGAGCGCACCAGATAGAAGCAAAGGCGAATTGTGCTGGTTTAAGAAGGCTTGAAGTCAGCATACTACAGTCCATTCAAGTGGTTGCGAGTCTGATGTCTTGGTGGGTAGTAGCTTGGTGGACATGTATGAAAAATGTTGGAGAATTGAAGATGCTTGGAGAGTATTCAACAAGATGCCATTTCCAAATGTGGTCACTTTTGGGATGCTATCATACTAGGACATGTGAAATGCAGGCAAGGGAAAAAGACACTGGAGCTATTTTGGCAAATTTGCGGCTGGAAGGTATGTAGCCTATCTCCGTTACTTTCATGGGGGTGCTGAATACATGTGCTGGTGTTGTTCCCCTTGGAGAAGGCAGCTATGCTCATGAGCAGGTCATTGAATGTGGATGGGATTCAGGTGCCTTTGTGGGGAATTTCTTGGTTGATGTATGCAAACTATTGAGTTGGAAAGTGTCCAAATAGATGCCATCCTGAAAAATGGTCACTTGGGCCACCATGATAGCAGGATGTGTGAAATGTGGGCAAGGGCAGAAGGCACCCATTCACTACTTTGACAAAATGCATCAGGAGGGTGTGCAAGCAAACACCATTACATTCATGGCAGTGCTGAACGTGTGTGCCAGCATAGTTGCCATTAAAGAGGCCAGGTATGTTCATGAGCAAATCATTCAAAGTAGATGGGATTCATATGTCTTCTTGGGGAGAAGCTCAGTGGACATGTATGCAACATGTGTGCGAGCACGAAGGATGCTTGGAGACTGTTTGAGAAGATGTCATCTGGAGATGTGGTGACTTGGAGTGTTGTAGGATTGGGAAATGTGAAATGTGGGCAAGGGTAAAACTCTCTGGAATTATTTTGACAAATGCAACAGGAAGGGTGTGTGGCAAGACTCTATGTCACTTGTTTTCAAAATATAACTCTCATTGCTTGAATATCAAGAGGTCTGAAGTATGCTCCCCTTGGCGAGTTGCGTCCTGACACCCTAAATGGCATCTATCAGAACCGGAAAGGACCATCTCCCTAGTCTGCTTGCATTCCTGTTTGAAACCACAATGCAATCACAAAGATGCTTCCCGTCCCCCCAACTCTCCTGGCTTGTGCTTGTCAGCAGCTCGTGCATGCATCGATTCTATGGCAGACTGACATAGTCGCTGCCATCTAGCAGGTTGATTATATCTCTCTATAGGCACACAACAATAGCTCATGCGATGACGTCTCCAACGACTCGGCGCCAAACTGGCCTTCGCAAGCCCCTTGGTCGGCAAAATTCACACTTCAAGAAGAGCTCGGTTAACGTCAGGCTAAAGTTTAGGGTTAAAAACCTAAAGCACCGCAACTTTTATTCCTTTGTACTTTTCAGTCCCCTCGCTGACCCCCCTAAAAGAAAACCCTGTTTCATTGACAGACTGGAAAAGAAAAGACAAGTGGAAGTTAGTGCTTTCGAGGTTGTAAAAGGAACTTCTACCCAGTGGAAGTTTTTCCCTCTTTCTCATCCTTTTCTTTTCTTTTTCTTTTCACTGCACATGAAATATATGTTCTCTGCTGGATGCATTGACAAAACTCAAAAAAAACAACATCACTTTTATTCTTCAAAAATGGTAAAATTTTACAAATAATAAAATTTCAATAAATGGAGATGAAACATATGTTATCTACTGGATGCATGACAAGATTTTTGAAAAAACATCCCTTTTATTTTTCAAAAATGCTAAAATTTATAAACATAAAATTTCATAAATGGAGATTGAAACATATGTTGTCTATTGGATTGCATCAAAGATTTCAAAAACCAAACAAAATAAAATACACTGTAATTTTTATTGTTCAAAATTGATAAAATCTACAAATATAGTAGAACCCAAGAACCGGAGTGTGAGCACTTGAGATCTCCTTTTTTGGATACATGTGCCTCAAGTTTCAAGATGGAGATGAAGCTCAACTCAAGTCCCGAGTGTGAACCACATCAAAAACTTAGCCATGTTGCCCTAGAAAAATGCACATGCAATATGTGAATGTGCATTCCACAAAGGTGCTGCAAATCATCAAACCTTAGCTTCCTAGACACAACCTACATGCAACTCCATCATTTTCACCAACTGTTGCCAAAATTTCCACCAATACATCAAAACTCACGTGCATGATTGTATGTCAATGGAAGGCATTTTTGAAAGAGAAGGCAAGTCAGATTTTATCACTATTCAATTTCAACACTATGGAGAAAAGCCCTGATTCCACCTCATTGAAGATGTGCTAATCACACTATGAAGGATTCTTTTAAATAACCCTAATCAATTCTAACACAGTAGCTCTTTTGTACCTTGTGCCTAATTGACCTTTGCTAGGCAGAAGGTATTGAAAGAATGTTTAAATGGAAAAGAAGGAAGTTTCCTCAAGTTTGTACTTAGAGAATGGACATCACATAAGGTTCATGAGCTATAGAGTGGAACTTACTACAGTAGAACCTGTCTAAGTTAATACTGCCGGGACCGAGGGTTCTGTATTAATTTAGACAGGATATTAATAAAGAGAGGGTCATTAAATAATTTTTCGCTCGCGCCATTTGTAACATTTGTACAATAAAACCTGTCTAAATTAATATTGCCTAAATTAATAACTTGTGATAATTAATATGTGCTTGTGGAGTTCACTATAAATTTTTTTGGGACCGCCTGTGGAGTATCAATTATTAACTTTTGGGGATTTATTGATAAATGTATGGGGCCCGACTTGGGACTAGACCGCACATATTAAATATCACAGGTTATTAATTTAAGCAATATTAATTTAGACAGGTTTTACTGTATTGATCAAATTGCAATCAACCAAGTTAGCACCATCCAACTTTCCCAAACATTGAATGTATGGTTCACAAAAACCACTTTCCAACTTTTTATTTGCTTATAATGTAACCACAACAAAATCCCACGCCACATCAAATTTGACTCCTTGATAAATCACACATACAATGTCACAATTGCAACATTCCCAGTCACATTGTAGAGATGCAACTCTTCAATATTGCTGAATTGTGTACTTTAATCAGCAAAAGTAGCCAAAATGAGGTCCACAACTAGGCCTCGGCAAGGTAAGGTAAAAGGTAAACGGGTAATTATTGTTGCCCTACCTTTACCTTACCACTACCTCTACCCGAACAGCCTGTGTTGACTTTTACCTCTACCATTACTGTACCACTGAACATGGGTAATTACCTGGTAAATACAATTTTTTTGTTTTTTTGCTCTTGAGTCTTGCATAGCGTAGTGTGCGTGTAACCAAAAAGGAGGGGCGCCATTTAACTACAGACACCCTAAATCACTTAACAGACGTCCTCATGGATCACAATGTTCAACCCCTGCCTCTGTCAGGTCTGCAGACTGCTGATCCTTCATGCCTCAAAGCACTCAACAAACGACCCCACGACATAAGAGCTCAGAGGCTCAAGCAATTTCTCGGTCCTACACACAGATGCATTACTACACCCAGCTCTCAAAACACGACTTCGATCATGGTTACAAAACCCAGATTCTATTCACAGAATGTGCACAAAACATATCACTCTGCCGCGAGTGTATCTAGCTCTCCCAAAACTTCAACACCTCGAATCCATGCCAATACAACTGGTCCATTCTACTCAGCTCCATTCCCTAACATTCTGATGTTGCTCTGTTGAGCTCCAAAACTCTATACCTTCGATTCGAAACCTCTGATCAACACTGTTGACTAGCTTCAGCGTAGCGGAAAAACTTCGCTAATCAACCGTGCAAAAACTTCTCTCCTCCTTACTACCGGCTGTGCTCTCCCAAAAATCGTCTTTTCCCCCCTTTTTTTTTCCTTTTTTGCCTTCCTCGATCCCCCTTTCTTTTATCCTTGCTCAGGGTCATCCAGAAGCTTCAGCTAGCCGCCATCCTTCATAATTACGTTGCCGACCTTCGTCATAACTTGGAGCCTCCATCCAAGCTCCATACTCATTAAGTTCCGCCGTCATGCAAATTAGTCAGTACAACTCTTCCTTCTTAAGTTCTTATCCAGCAAGCTTCCCATGCAAAATAATGCAGTGCAGCCGTCATGCACACCAATGACTTAATTAACTAACGACCTAATTTTTTATCAGTGGCATCCAGAAATCCGAGGTCACCTAATTTCGGGTTACATGCGTGCGTATGCGTTGGTGTATTTTTTATCAGATATCACACATGTCGGCCTCAAAGACCACATCATCGAATTGCTGGTGCAGCAACTAGATGACACCATCGTCGAGGATCTCTTCGTCCCAGTCGTTTTGTTCCAACTCTAGCTGTTCGACGACCGATTCGATCGAAGGGAGGTCACCGCCTATCATTGTCAGAGCAGCGGCAGCTTGTTGTCGATTGGTCGGCACCTTCAAAATATTGGCACCCATCCAGGATCGCAGACACATCGTCATGACAAACACCGCCGACGAAAGCGACTAACGCGTGCAGGTGAACTCGCGACCGGTGGCACTGTTGACGCACTCAGACGATGTCGATGTCGCCGGTGTCCCTAGAAAATCCATCGCCATTTGGAAGTGCGCGGGCAGAGATTCCTTCCGTGAGGACCACCATGATAACACGTCAATGAACCTCGAGGCCACTACAGTGCCTAGCGACAAATATTGCTCGACCTCGTCGCCGTTGTGATTACCAGCTCCTGCCGCCTGCTGAAACATGGTGCAGAAAAGCGTGTCGGTGGCGGGCACTTCGGTCTAGACACTGGCGGACGAAGCTAGTGCATTTGAGTACCGTCTCTGCAGAGTGGAACGGACGAGGTCGAGCATGCGCTTCAATTCCTCTGGTTCCTTCGGCTTGGGGATCTACGGGTTCAGATACACCGCGATAATCGTTGGTTCTACGAGCAGTTTGCCCTTGTACGCTACGAGCTTGTTCTTCATGTCGACCGCGGTGAGTTCGTTGGCGAGCTGCGAAATGGTGTGTTCATAGGTGTCACAGTGCGTCAGCAGCAGGGTGAATGAGGGCGACACTAGATCAATGGTGGGCTTCCGATCCGCGGCAAGACTCTCCATGACCTGGCGAGGGAAACGCAGGAATGCTGACACAGCCTCAACTGCATTCCATTCCTCATCGGATAGAGCGCTGTGGTCGATGTCTTCATTGAACTGGACCATTATGCTATCCAGAACAATCTGTTTTGAATGAGCATCCATGCACATCTGGTGCGTAGAATTCCAGCGCGTTGGAGAGTCCTGATGCGTAGGCTCCTTACTACCCAGACCAAATGCCGCGGCCTCCAGTCGATATTGCTGTCGCATCACCTTGCTGCGACGGATTTTAACCAGTGCCTCTCGCAATGTTTCTGTTGTGTTTTTCAGGGGCTTTAACACCTTCAGGACGGCCAGCTGAACAGTATGATCCGCACAACGAACATGGTTGGCCTTCCGCAGCTGCTCGTAGCCAACGAAACTGTTAACGAGCTGGAAGAACCTCCAAACAGCAGCAGTCGCATCGGAACCATTGTCGATAACGACATTGAGGACCCGTGTCAGGACACCTCTGCCTATACTTCTCAGGTATTCGAACAACGCCGTTCCAACGCGCTGGCCGACGCCATCACTGCTTTTCACGTCGAGGATGGTCAACAAAATCGTCTTTGTTGTGAGCGAGGCCAGATCCACCCAGTGCGCTGTGACGATGTAAAAGCCTTTCAGATTGCGATTCGACCAGCCATCGAATGTGAGGGAGATGACGACGTCCAAACTGCACAGGAACTGTGCAAGCAACGGCTGCATAATTCGAAACAGCTCGGCCATGCGCCTGAGAATAGTGCGCGTAGAAGGAGGTTCATAGCCGTTGGTCAGCTCATGGATGAAGTTCTTGAACCGATCGCCTCCAGCCGCGCGAAGGGTGACGCCCCCTCCGATCACGTAGTTGACGACGACATTTTCGTACTTGCGCAGAACCGCCTCCGGAAACACAGGGTGTGTATTCAGCCTCGACTGGACCATCAGCTTGCCGGTGCCAGAGGATCTGCAACTGCTGATGGCGTTGCCGGTGATGCCATGCGCGTTCTTCAGATGAGCCTTCCACCCAGACCCATTCGTTGTGCCCAAGAACCATCGTCGACAGAGAGTGCATTGTCGTTTTCCATTTTCTTTGGCGCTGTCGCCGTCAACCCAGTCCCGCACGTATTCCCACGGAAACGCGTTTTTCTGCCTCTTACGGCTGGACTTTGCACGCTGAACAGGCTCTCCATCGTCGTCATCGTCTTCCTTGTCGACTTCGCGTTCCAGCGGGGCGAGTTCAACACCGCCCTCGTTCTCGTGGTCGAACTCATCCGCAGGAGCAAGATCAAATTGCTGGGTCGCCATTGGTATATCGGTATCGATGTCTGCCGTGACGGACTCCGTGGCGCGCACCTGCTGCACTGTGGGCCGCGGGGACTGTGTCGTGTATTAGGGCATGACTACATATAGACCTTAAAGAAGGGAAAGGTAAAAGGTAATTACAAGGTAATGGGGTAATTCGATTCGCTCTACCTTTACTTTACTTCTTACCCTACCTGCTGACCGAACATCGACTTTTACCTTTACCTTTTAGGGCTTTACCGGGTAACTTAATGGTAACCTCCCTACCTTGCCGAGGGCTATCCACAACAACACTACACTACAACAAAACCCTTCCTCCTAAAAACATCAACCATCAAACCCTAGACCATTACTTGCAACAATAGCCGCAATGTTAGAAAAGCCATGATACCCTAGCAATGATGAAGTAGCACACAACAAGGAAAAGACACTAGACAAATCTTGGCCAACTAAGTAAGTTAAAACTTTCTTGGGCCTAGTCTTAGAATCTCCCTAGGTCAGGTAAGACTAAAATTTTTATAAGCATAAAGTTAGAATTTGTTTGGGCCTGAAGTTAAAATGTTCTTGAGGCTTAAGCATAGAATTTGAGCACAGGGTTAGAATTGTTTCAAGCTTCAAGTTAGAACCTTTCAAGGACTTAGGCTAACCTCAAGTTAAAGTCTTTTAAGACTAGATTGTTTTGGGCCTAGGGCTACAATTTAGTTAGGCCTAGCTTTAGAATCTATTTAGACTTGACATTCAAATCCTTTTAGCCCTTTAGTTAAAATATTTTAAAGATCAAGCTAGAATCTTTGTGGACTTAGGGTCAGAATTTCATAAGGCTTGAATTTTGAATATTTCTGGGCTTTGGGTTAGAAGTTTTTGAGCCTCAGGTGCTTAAGATTAGTACATTTTGGGCCTTGAATTAGTCTGCAACTCCTAGACCCAATATATTGTTCACATCCTAAATCTTAGCATCTTAGGATCAGAAAAGCATCAAGACCTAGGCCTTGAAATCCTCTTATCATCAACTCTCAAACCTAATGGTCCTAAATTTTTTAAGACACTCTATGATAATACCCCAAGTCTTAGGGTGTGCAGGCCAATGTCCCAAGGACCAGGTCCTTGCCTTTGGATAGGTCAAAATAATTTATATGTGTTTGAGTTGGACCCTAGGTCACATGAATTACTCTAGAACAAATGAGACCAGTAGGTTCTTTTTTTATTCAATAGTGGGGTGCGAGAAATGCCCTGGACTTGACTTTGAGAGTTGCAAAACATTCCATTGGACCCTTTTTTAGCCAATAGAGTTTTTGTATTAAACCACACGGCAACTTATTTTAAACTGATGAAAACTCTTTTGTTCTTTTCACGAAGGCACAGTAAACATTTCCAAGAATCTCCAAGAAAATTCCTTTTGGTCCTTCATTGAGGGGTTTTTTATATATATAGAAAGTTGGAAACACAGCACCTACATTGGTACCAGGGTTTTTTCTTCCATTTTGTGATATTAAAAAAATTTGAGAAAAAATCCTGAAAATAGAAAAATTGGTGAGATGTACAGTAGGAAACAATTTCAAATTTTTCACAATGTTTTTGTGCAGAATTTTTTTTAAAATTCCCCCCCCACCCCCCCCCCCCAACCCAAAAACAAAATTGACACATACCATGATTAAAATCCCAAAGCTTTTTGGGTTGCTTCTAAGCAATATATATTGTCTTTGAGTCCAATTTTAACATTTTCCAAGTTAAATGTAGGTGGGGGGTTCAAACTTCACCTTGGTCCACCTGCCCATATTCAAGACTTTGGTGAATTTCAACTCATTACTGTTGGATTTCTATGAAGGTTCATTGTAGCATTTTTCTATTTCTGGATAAAGGAAGACAGCGTTTTTATAAGCAAGTCTAAAAATAGAGAATGAAACAAATGATTTTGGGGTCTTGAATATATGGGGGGGATTCAAAACAAAACAATAGAAAACCACAAGATTTTGATAATACTTTTCCATTATTATGTAGACAAAAATATATACAAGAATTGGCAAATGTTTTTACTTTTGTATCTCATCATTTGAACTCTGATTTGGGCTAAATTTTCTTAATGGATGATTTCCACTATAGTTTTCTTTTCAATTTGCAATATAGAAAATTCGGCAAACGTTTCCATAAGAATGAGCAAATTTAGTCAAATTTACACTAAAAATACATACAATTTATCCATAATTTTCCCAATTTCTGGTTTTTAAAGTCCAAATTTGTTCAAAAGTTTACTGATTGCCACTGTGGCTATCTCAGCCTATTTGGCAAAACTGGAAAAAAAAAAAAAAAAACAAACAAACAAACTGGAGCAACTTTCCTTTTGCTAGGATTTTTTGCACAAATGCAAAAAATAAAAATATATCTGTCTTCTCAACCCAAAAATCACGATTATTTTTTTTAATTGATTTTTTTCGCCACGTTTTGACTCCAGATTTTGATTTGGTAGCATTTTTTAAAGCAATTTTCATTGTTTAGACAAGTTCTAGGGACCTGTCACCATTTACCTGGAAATCCCTCTTCGGATGCTCACAAGCAAGAATTGTGCTGGAAGGAGAGAACTCGATACATTCTTACATGAGAAAAAGCGGCCTTATCGAAGGTACCAGTGTTTTCCTTTTTGACGAATTTTTGCATCTGGCCAACAAAACAAGTGGAGGTGCAAATGATACAAAATGACTTTTTATGGAAAAAATGGGCCCAAGTCACGACATTACCAGGAAATGTTTTTTTTTAATTCATCATATTTAAATAAACAAAAGGTTCCAACTTGTGGCCAAAAGGATGAGGAATCCTTTTTTCTTTTTTAAAATCTTTACGCTCCGATCTGATCTGTAGCCAAATTTGGCTTAAGTCCTCCTCTGGATGCAGGGTTCTTTTTTTGGCGATTTTTTACCACTTGGAGATTTTTTTTAAAAAGGCTAGGGTCGCCAACTGTCCAAATGAGTTTTTGAAAAAAAGAAAGAAAAAGGCCCCAAAAGTCGCCATATTGAAAGGAAAAAAAAGTGAATCTCGCCATATTTAGAGCATGGGTTCTTGTATCTCACCAGTATATAGCAGAGTTTGAAAAACATTCTACTCGTCTCTAACCTCTAGTCAAATTTGACTAAGTCCTCTTGTGGATGATTCTGGGTCCAATTACCTCAATAAATTGAAAAAAAAAACCCTCTGTATGGATCATCACCAACCCATCTACCTCACAAATTTGTAGCAATTTTTTTTAAATTAATAAAAATTAAACACTGGTAGGGACACGAGAGATAGGCACCCTACCAAGTTGACTTGAAACAACAGAAAAGCAACATAGTAACTACCGCAAAACAGATCAATTTATCAATCGTCAAACCAAATTGGGTCCGAGTTTTGAGGCCCATCCCCCGATGACCACTTTTTCCCCATTGCGTGCCTGGAGCTTTGCTTGAAGCCGCGTACAAACCAATCCATCTCTATGTCTCCACTTGCTTGAAGCCAAATTCAATCCTATGTAAGTATCCACTCGTCCAAGGTCCTGAATGTTTCCAGACTAGTAGTTTAGCCACTTCTAATTCTTTCATTCCAACGCTAGTGTTTTCTTTGTGTATAAACTTTTTTTCTGTGTGTGGAAGAAGAATACTGGGTCTTTTTTTCTTTTCTTTGTGTATAATCTTTTTTCTGTGTCTGGAAGAATATTTTGGTTTTTTCTTGTGTATAATTGTTTCCTGTGTCTGGAAGAATATTGGATTTTTCCTTTGGGCATAATTTTTGTTCTGTTAGTAAGTATATGGATTCCAGTGGAACCAAAATTATGATTATAGAGTGCACAAATTCCCCACCAGTTTAGAAATCAGATTAGAACTTCTTGTTTGCACAGAGAATTATGATCTTGTGCAAGCTGGAAATATATTCATTCGTTCTCTAGTTTGTTCCGCTGCAACTAATTTTGGTTGTAGATCTCTGAATTTCTTGCTTGAGTTCAAAGAGAAAGAAAAAGTTGAAGATCAAAGCTGGAGTTCATACAATGGAGGCTTCCAAAAGAGGAGTATGCGATACAATTCCTGGAGCAAGGATGAGGCGTTTGTACTCATCATGGGTTGTTATAGGCACATATTGTATTCGGCTAGTTATACTTGTGACCATTATATTTGTCGGGTCATCTCAAGGGAGAGAATTGAGACAAGCTGCAACAGCAGCTTCAAGACATGAAAGAAGATTAGAAGCTTACACAGACAGCAGAAGTAATGGAGCTCCTATGCATGGTCCTGCTGTGCAATCATTCCGAGTTTCTGATGGAAGCTGGGTAGACTGTATCCCCATAGAACAGCAAATTGCAGCTCATCACCCTGCACTCCAAGATCATATCATTCGGATGCAGGAATCATCATCAACACATTTGAATTTGCAGCAACAAAATGCAGATAAACGGTCCTTACTTCACCCACAACGTTTTGCCAGGGAACATGGAGGATGCCCTGAAGGTTCCATCCCGGTACAGAGAATGTCAACGGATTCCAAACAGTTGAGCTTGAGAAAACAACAGCAGTACTACAGAAGACATCCAAGGCATTCGAAACACAGGGGTAATGGATCCGCTGCAGCTGCGAACGACTTAGGACATCTGTATGCAGTAGTGGGAGCGCCGGAGACGGTGGGAGCTTACGCGGGTGCAGGCGCAATTTTCAGTGTGAATGGACCTGTGATCGGAGATCCGTCATACGAGTTCAGCCTTTCACAACTGTGGATTGCTGCGGGGAACGGGAACAACACCAACACAGTGGAAGTTGGGTGGCAGACATATCCAGCTTTTCACCAGGGGGACAACCCTCTAGCTCCACATCTGTTTGTCTACTGGACTTCAGATGATTACCAGGGAATTGGGTGCTACAATCTGGATTGTCCTGGGTTTGTGCAGACAAGCAACACTTGGGTACTGGGTGGAAGCTTAGCATACACCGCACTCGCCGAGGAGACTCAGAACGAATTCAACTACGACGACGAAATCTCCATCTCTGTGATCTTCGATTCTACAATCCCGGGATGGTCATTGTTCATCAATGAAACAAATGTGGGTTACTGGCCGTCGAGTCTCTACACGACTCTACAAACCAGAGCGGGTACTGTGGAATGGGGCGGCGAGATTGCGCCTTCCACTATACCCACAAACACAAGTATGGGTTCTGGAGCATTTCCGAGTGCCGGCTTCCCCATGGCCGCATACCAAAGAAACGTAATATTCTACGACTCTGCTCTCACTCCCACCAATGCCGATTTGAGTCTTTTGGGTGTCACCAACGCCAATTGCTACAACGCTTCGATCCAACAATCTGGAGATTTCGCGAACTGGGGAAGCTACTTCTTCTTCGGCGGCCCTGGAGGACTCGACTCCGATTGTGTCTAGGACGTATAATATGAGGCTCGCTCAAGTACGCTTGCTTCGCGTACAGTCGTATAATACGCGGCTCGCTCAACTACGCTTGTGTCGTGTGGAGTCGTATATTACGAGGGTCGCTAAACTACGCTTGTGTCGCGTAGTTGGTATAGTACGTGGCTCACTCAACTACGCTTGTGTCGCTCGGGATCGTATACTACGACGCTCGCTCGACTCCGCTCGTGTTATGCAGGTCGTATAGTATGAGGGTCGCTCAACTACGCTTGTGTCGCTTGGGGTCGTATACTACCACGCTCGCTGAACTACGCTTGTGTCGCATTAAGGTCGTGTAAAACGAGGCTCGCTCAACAACACTTGTTTCGCTTAGGGTCGTATGGTCATACGGGGCTAAAACCCCGTTCACACAGTGGGGGCCAAAAGGGCAAATCAATGGCCACTCTCCAGTACTTGTTAGGTTATTTGCACAAGTTGTATTCAACATTCTTTTGCAGGTCCAAATTCAGTTGGACTCTGCCGACATTTCTGTTTACAGTTTTATTCAGTATTTAGACTTCATCCAAATACAGTTCTTAGACTCCATCCAAACGCAGTTTGATGCTGCTACTCCAAAACTGGAACTTCATCCAAATTAGTGTGCACAGCCCAAATTTTAGCGCAAAATTCTTGTAGAGGTCCCAACTCAGTTTCATACATTTCAAAACTTTTGAACGTCATCCAATTCACCCTGTACACGGGCAAAGTTAGTTTCCTGTCATCCAACTCTGGAATTTCATCCATGCTGTGTACAGGCCAAGATTCAATAAAAGTTCTTTTACAGGGACTAATTCAACTTCAAGTTTTGAATAGCATGGAAACCTATTTTCAATATAACATACAATTGACAATATGTAGATTATATAACGAGTAATCTAAGTAGGGTTTCTCTTTTCTTTTTTCAATTTTTTTGTTTTCGAAAGGTTGGCAAATGTTTCCAATTATTTTTATTTACACTAATTTTATTTAATTTTCCAAAATTTCCTTTGTTGCCAGAGTTATAGAATTTTCCAAAGGAAAAAAAATACTGCATCTAAGGTGTACTAGGATATTCAAATTAAGAAGTTAACACATTAGAAAGAGACTTCAGATTTTTTAGGGAATTTCCTCAATAAATAGAAAAATCCCCTCATTTTTCCTAGAGATTTTTTAAATTTAAAAACCAATCATCTGCTTAAAAAAACTTCCAATTTTGTTTTTGTTCTATGACTGCAATGAAAAAATTCATCACAAAAAGACCGATCACAACTACCCACCACAACAATCCACCATCAACTCCTATGATAGTCCTTTCCATCTAAGCTAATTATAATAAAATAATATCATCAGAAAAAATATTTGAAATACCATAGTAACATGGCAACTTTAACACTAATTACTTTATTTTCACAAATATTGAAATTTTATAAAAAAATTCAAAAGAAAAAAATTTTATGAAGGAAAATATTGAATCTTCATGATTATTTCATTTTTTGAAATAAATTTTCAAATTTTAATTAATTCATTAATTACTGTAGATATTATTAATGTTCAGCACTAATTATTCTCAAGAAGGCCTACCCAGAAAAAAAGAAAAACTTGAACTTGCACTACTGAAATTCCACAAAATTGAACTTGAAACCTTCCCCATATGTCACTTAGGTCAAACATCCAAACCATGAAGACATTTTAATAACATCACTAGCAAGTTGAAAACACAGTATAGTTACTCATTATTTTTTATATTCTGAAAAAATTCAGATTGAAGCTGCCAAACCATTTTTTTAATTAATTATTTCCACAAACATCTACCAATTGAGGTTGTTGAAAGATTTTTTTCAAAAAAAAATTATTTCCATAAACAAATATCAATTTAGGCTATGGCACCATTTTTTCAAAAAAAAATTATTTTCACAAACATCTACGAATTAACAATTGTTGGTAGACTATGCCACAAACATGTGTCAAAGTTGCCATGGTAGCACTATTTTTTCTAGTGACTTATCACCATTTTTTCTATTTTAAAAAACCATGGCTACCAATACAAAAGGAAAGTATGGTGTCAAAATTTTGGAATCATTGTAAAGTAGCAACAAACTTATGGGATGGGTCAGAAAACATTCGATGATGATGTGGATTCACCAAAGCAAACCCCAAACCTGATTTCTTTCTTGCCAAAATGGGACATCGAAGATGTTAAATATTGTGTGAATGCCACATCTAAGTTATCAAATAGCCTACTCACAAAGACATTAACACCTTCATCACCAAAATTTGTCATTGTCTATGTCAACGTGTTTGCTATTGCTCCTCTCTTTGTTATTTCTACTCCCCAATAACTAAATGTTATTTGTGACAGTCTTCCATTTGCAAGAGTTCTTACTCATTAACTTCAATTTCCAAGGTTTTCAATGATTTTAATATTTTATGTTTACAAAGTTTGTTGTTGTGCAAGTTGTAACTTTTCGATGGAATAGATTGCTGGTGATAAGCACTACACAAAATTGCATTGATGTTTTTTACATGAACTAGATCGAACCCAACAATAAGGGATCATACATTTTCTCATTATTATTATTATTAGTATTTGCATCTTCAAGTTTATAACCATGTTATGAATGATTTTGGTGTGGATTGTGTAATAGGCCAATTTGTGTGATCTTACATAATCGCAAGGTGCAAGATGTTTGTGAAGTTTTAGGTGTATTTTGCTTATGGTCATACATGTACCTGGTAGATTAATGACAAGTGTCAATCAACAATAGATGTTGCACATCAGCATTGCACATCGATAATCAACAAGTCCAAGGAGTTTATGTGATGCTTGATTTACAAAATCATACAAATGAGAATGAACCTAACAATGAAAACCCAACTAGGCCCACAATGCCTTTCTTTTATTTGTTATCATTTATGATTTTTATTGAACATCACTCATATAATGTTAACACCCATATCAAGAAATGTATTCCTTCATGAATGTTTCTAAAAATTGAATGATGTGTTTGCAATTTTGATGGTCTTGATTTGTTGTTTTTCACCCATGACACTTTCAAATGATTTTAAAGCAAAACATTCATGCTTGCAAACTAACAATGGCCCTTCATTCTAGGTACAAATAATTGTCTCATTAAAATAAGTTCCATCTATTATGTTTTATAAGGTTTTATGTTTGCCCAAAATAGAAATATACACTAAGTGTAATTTTTTTTATGATTTAAAAATGGGGGAATTTTTTTTGGTTTACTATGCAAATTCTAAGCTCTTGAGATTTATTATATAAAAACTTATTAGACAAAAATCACACATGAAATTGATTGCTTTAAGTCCTATGACATTCCTTTGCAAAAAAATTGTGTCAAATCTAATTTAAACATTATTGAACTAATGCAATATTAATTTAACGATTACTGATCTATGCATTATTAATCTAATGCAATTTGATAAAGGAACTTTAAAGTCAAATACCCTATATCCATGAAAAATAATTGGACTCTTTGTTAATGAAAGTAATTTTTCATAGCAAATGGTTAGGGTTCTATAACCTCATTCTTATGTTCTTTATTTTCTAATGCAAAAACTAAATATGTATAAAAAGAATATTTGTTTGTCCACTATTATGTGTTCATTGGACCTAAGATTACAAAATTTAAACTTTTTTTGGTTCAATTACATAGACTGTAATAAAAATTTTGTTAATTGTTGTAATCTCTTTTATCACAATTCCACCACTACTCCTACCTAATTGCAAGTTCAAATATTTCTCTTCCTTTGGGAACTTTATCATGGGTGGTCTTCTTGTCATTCTTAATTTCAAAATCACATTAAATTTAAGATGTCAATATGTCTTTTTGTGAATTTTCCCACACCCATGAAAAGAATTTGCCAATCCCATCCAAGGTAGGAATCCATAAGCAAAATTATGATGTCACAAAAAAATTCCAAGACAAATGGGTAATGAAACTCCCATGGGATGAGTTGTTTACAAGGGAAGATGGAAGTTGAACATTGTCAAGTGTAAGATTTGTACTAATGTAAAAAGGAAAGACAAATTCTTTGCTCATAAGGGGAATTTTTTGGTAATCATGCAAGTTGTAAGAAGACTAACAAGAATATGAAATCTAATGTGAAAAAAAAGGATTAATATTATTCCAAAGTGTGTAACCATGCCAACAACTAAAGAACCTTTATTTTTTGTAGTTGGGAAATTATTGGTGTGTAGCTGGCACATGGGGTGGCTAGAAACAAAATAAGGAAAGACATTCAATTTTCAACTATCTTTCATTTGTTGCAACAAGGTGATCCAATGCTGGAATATGAATAATTGCAACCATTATATACAAATTTTCGACAATGCCAAAAAAACATCCAAAAACATTGAAATGAAAACTTGAGTTGGACCATGACAATATTCATGTACCAAGTGGTGACAAGGGCAACTAGGGCAATAGTTCAAGCTAAACATTACATTATTCTAAATTTTGATAAAGTTTCTAAAGTTTACAACCCATTATTGTTGTATATCCACTATTATGTGATGGAAATTTAGATGAATCCCATTCTCATCTTTTTGGATTAGGTGTGGTTGCAAGATCAAGTTATGATAACCTAACTAAAATGATTATGGAGGAGTTATTGGTAAGTGGTGGCTTGCCATGAAACCAAATTGTTTAGAAATTCATTTGTTTTGAGGTAGATGGTGTTAATGTTTTTCAAAGCAAAAGAACAAATCTTACAAAACAAATTCATGACAACTATGTGCCTATTTACCTAAGGATCATTGTATGACCCATCACATTAATTTGGAAGTGCAAACCTTGTCAAGTTTGCTTTTGATCATTCACCTTTAAAGTTTGTTAAACCTTCCACAACTACTTTACACATTCATTTAAGAAGCATTTAAAGTTTACAAAACTCATTAAAATCTTGGAAACAAAGTGAAACAAGATTTTACAAAATGTGAAGACGAACTTGATCTCAATATTAGGCCTTATTAAAAGATCATGACAAAATATTGAATGCTCTTAGTGAATATGGTGTTAGACAACTCTAAAAACCAACAAGCAAAGATGAACTATGAACATCTATGTGACCTTTAAATTTAGTTGAGACTTTCTTGTATCTTACTTTTGTTAAAATCCATGCATGTTCCAATTAAGTTTGCACAAATGAAAGATGTGTTTGTGTGCAACCTCATGGTTATTATCAAGGTTTTCCATGGTGATTTATACATGTATTGTGAATAGTCTTCCAACTTTATTATAAACCCCTTCTAGGCCTTCAAGTCATTATTTGAGTGTAAGCATGAAAACATTCAAATGAAATGAATATCTAATCTTAATTTTGGAGGTCAACATTTGGCCCTTGAGATAAATGGTTAACATATATGGGCAATGCATTGAGATTTGGAGACCATGATACCTACCTTTGTCACTAAATATACATTTGTTAAAATACATTCATCCTTCATTTGTGAAATCACTGATGAAGAACCAATGCAAAGGTAAATCTTTAGAAGTCTCCCTTATTTAATTTTTACTGATTTATCTCTCATTAAGTTTGCACAAATGAAGGATGAATTAGCATTAGATGATGTTTCTATTATGCTAGCATGTCTTGCCCAATCTCCATTGTCCAATGCTTATAATGTTTTGTCTTTGCGTGTTTCCTTGAAGTCATAAGTGTATGCTAACTTGAGTTGATTTTGTAGGTCACTTATTCTAAAATGGTTAATTTTAAAGGTTCACATTATGTGAACCAGTTTTTTTGGTGAAAGTGTTTAGATTTAGATTGAAACAGATTTTATTGGTGTTCAGAGTGTGGACACAGTAGGTACATGTACAACATCTTATCTATTGCCAGGGCGAGCATGTTTTTGATGCCTTGTTTGCTCCTACATGTTCATTTGATGTTTGTGATTTTTGGTTTAAGTGTGTGCTTGCAATTTGCATTTGTGTGTGCAGAATGCATTTAATAGTGCTCACTCACATGCCCTAAACACTACAATTTAAAAACAAGTAGTTGCCAGATACTAGCAAAATAATTTCACACGTTGCCTTAAATAGGCCAAATGCAAAAGAAGATTAGCCAAAGACCTCTAACTGAATTCCAAGGGTAATGAGATTTCTTCACATCTAAAGTTGGAGGAAGGGCCAGAATTTTCACTTTCAAGTTTTAAGTGACAGCCATGTTGAGATTTAAAAACTGCCTGTGGGGCCAGACAGAGCTCCCAACACATCTAGTTTTAGCCAGTTCATCACTCCATGCCCTTCAGCTGTGGTGGACCCAATGGCTACTTTGCAGAAAAGAAAAGAGCAACACTGCAATGTACTATGGTGGTAGCCCCAGCTAGTTTCATCAAAATTGGGGACCAAATAAAAAGTGGGGATGACAAAAACGTACGCATGCAACAAAGAGGGGACGAAATTGTTTTTTTCCGGCCCTAGTTTTGTTCCTTCTTTCTTGTCACTGTGTTGTTTTTTTTCCGTCGTGGGTGGCAATGGCGGCATCGGCAGGCGAAGTGCGACATCTCTTCCGTGCGCTGCTGCGCGAGGCGAGCCGTTTCTCCAACTACAACGTGCGGGAGTATGTGAAGCGGAGGGCCATCGACGCCTTTCACCAGTATCAGGACCAATCAGATCCTGCCGTTGTGGACGCGGCTTTCAAACGGGGTTTGCAGCAGCTGGAGATCGCCAGACGTCAGTCCCTTGTCTACTCTCTCTACGGCCCCCGCGTGAAGAGTATCATGGACTTGCGGAGCTCGAAATAAAGCCTTCAGCCGTGCATGTTTCGAAAGTTAGCTTCTCCGGGGTTTTCTGGATCTAGATTTTGAAGTTTTTTTCTTATGGCCCGTTTTGGAATTTTTCGATCTTCTGATTTTCTGCGCACTTTTTTGTTTGATTTGGTAAATTGGACAGAACATTGCCGAGTTTTGTTTCCATAAGTTTCTACTGCTCCTTCCAGATAGTTTGGGAAAAAGTAGGCATGTTTGTTGTATGCTTGGAGATCGAATGGGGATCTCATGAACGAGGAACAGAGTGTAGTTGCAAACCCTAATGCTGCTTGAGGATGACTCCACTGAAGCAGCTTAAAGCTCTGTTAAGCATGATTCACAACCTCTTCTTTCATAAAAAGAAGAGATGCAAGTCAATGAGCCGGGATTTGTGGAAACCCTAAAACAGGGCTGAAGCAACTTGTTGGGATTTGTAAGGTTTGGATTTTCTTCTTTCAGACTAAAGGATTAAATATGTAAGGCTTGGATTTCAGGATTAGAGCTAGATACTGGTCAAATTAAAACATCTGTATTTTTGCATAACTGCATGTTTCATAATGTACCTGGAATTCTCACAAGCTTAGTGAAATCCTTTCATGGCAAGTGTTGGAAGCATGGTTCTCATTTTTTCAAACCTTAAACTAGAGGAGTATTTTTTCGAATCAGATGACAGAGTTGCTCAATAACTTGCACTGACAAGTTTATCTATGATCATGGCAGGATGATCACTGGAGCTGCATGCAAGCCCTGTCACCCTCACAAAACATATGTTTCTTGACAGAAGATGTGTCTGTTGGAGTATTGTTTCTGCAGTTTGCCTTGACCCTCCACACAAGTTTTAGCCACACTGCCAAGATTCCTGTTCCTTTGATTTTAGGCTCAATTGACTGTGTTCGGAGTTGTCATCAGGTACAACATAATATAAAGGTTCAAGGCTTTCAAATATTCATGGGGATTTATAGGGTGTCGAACTGTTTTGTTGCTTAAATCAACTTTCACGATCTGAAGCAATTTCAGAAGTAACAATCAGCTGACATAACACATCATATGCACTTCACAGGTTGTTATTCTGCTTGGATTTTATTTGGACTTTGGACCATGCTCACTTGCCAGGTCTATGCACTGTCAGGATAACTTCCCAGCTAAAAAAGCTAAGCTTCAACTTCTTCTTGGCATTGCTACTTGCTCTTGAACTCTGCAGCCATTTCCTTTCCAGATGTCAATGAGATCAACTGCAACATTAACACAAAGCTCACTTGTTCTCCATGTTGCATGAGTTCCTTCAACCTAACCTTAAAACCTTTCTTCAACCACATCAAAAGGAAAAGAGAATTTCACACCATAAAACAGCTTCAGTTACCTCAGTTTCTTTTGTCACTTAAGTAGTTATGGCTTACAATCCCAGGTAAAGTCCTCTTCCTCCTGGACAACTTCAGGAGCCATTGTTTCATCATATTTGTAGGCCAAAAAAATTCAGACACTAGGACCCATCAAGACAAGACATTTCTCTCCTGAAACCCCTTGTGGGTCTGCTACCAGTCTTCAACTGATTCAGTCTAAACCCCAAAACCCTAAAGCCCAGTGCAAACTCAACCTCCTCTCCTACTACAGCTCTATGTCCACAGACACATTTTATGGGTTTTGAGTGGTTTGATGATTGGTTATATAGTCATCATAAGTGTCACCAACAACTTATATACCATATTGACATGTTAAAACCCTCACAATATTAACTAGGTGTGAGAGGGCACACTCACAGTTTTTTTTTTTCCCTCTCTCAAAAGGAGACATTTGATTGACCCATCACCGATATTTTTGGAACATGGGGCACTTCCCAAAATAGAAGATTAAGTATCAAACAAAATATTACTTAACAATTAAACAAATAAACCAGATAAGTACTGTGCACAATATATGACTGCACTCAGACCCATGAAAATTACAATTAGGAAAAAATTAACTCTAATATACTTGGAATGCTAAAAGTTTGGCCGGACTCCAAGGTTTTGCAAGTTCCATCCTAGGCAAATGTGATGTGAACCATTTTTGTCACCTCCCAAGATGTGCAGATCTTCGCTAAACAAATGGTAATGTGGGCAAAATTCCAATCCGTAGGATCTTAGGATTGCAAGAAGCCTGTGTCATCTCCAACATTTGGAGCGTCTTCCCTAGACCAATGAAAGCTGGGCCCCACTTGTGAACAGCATTTTGTACAGTTCCCGGAGAATCCTGAAACACAAATGCGAGGTGAAGACACAGTGGGAGTGGATTAGGCAATTTCAGCAGTCCGTTTTTAACATTGTTTTGTGCAATTGCTGAGGAATTGCGTGCCCGGAGGATGTGGCCAAAAGTAGTGTGATCAGCCTTGATCACCTAGAACGGACCGCTTTCAGCATATAAATAAGAATTGCCTAATCCAGTCCCACTGTGTCTTCACCTCGCATTTGCAGGGACATACATATATGCCAATTTCAAGGTCTAGAGTTTAGCTGTTCTGCCGCAGGTTAGAAGAGCAGATGCAGCAAGAAGCACTGGCAACACTTTTCATCAGTTGTCAAGAATCCCCTGATGTTGCATTAGCAAGCTGGGAGATTTGTCTCACAAGGACCTGACTGCATGCGCTCTGTTTGTCCCCATCGTCCTCAAGTCTCTTTGTTGTTAATTTCCTGGACAGCACCCTTCTCTTGAATACTCAATAATCACCTCAAAGTGGTGCAAATTTTGATCAATTGGGTTGGTTTTCCATAGCTTTTAAAAAAAAGAATTCGATTGTTGGGTTGGCTTTTGATACCCTTTTGTTTTGAAAGTCTCATTGTTGATGTTCTTTTCTTTTCATTTTTTCTGTGTGCAGGGCATACTTTGAACAACTCAGCTCTCAAGAGCAGTTCAAGGACTGATTTCAAGTCGAACTGAGAAGAGGTGACACGATGTCAACATTGCGAAGCATGATAGGTTCAGATGCTGAGCCACCATCAGTGCAATGGTCGACATCGGTGGTGTCTGGTGATGTAATGGAGATAGCAAAACTCATGGTTTTATTGATTATGCTCACCCTGACTGCCTGTGGCCTTTACCGAAACAGATGTAGGCCATGGGCTGTTTGGTCCCCAGCTTCTCCTTCTCCTAATACTTCAACACCGCCTCCAACTGAGGCCATGGGTTAGCCCCACCCCCCTCCCACAGCCCTATCATTTAATACACATCTTTAGTTGATTTTCTCTATGTTCATTTCAATATATATATATATATATAGATATATATAATTTTTTTTACTCTCTGGGGAAAATAAGAAAATCTTATTGCAGAGTTTTTGAAAAGGCTTCCCAAAAAGTATGTGGTGGAAAATTGGAGCAACCTTTTTATTAAGTTTTTTTTGGGTGGGGGGGTGGGTGAGATGTTTGCTATTTTGCAATATTTTTGAGGGAGACTTAGGAGAACTTGTTTTCCAGCAAAATTTTACCTCTTTTATGAAAGCAAAAAATTGAAAGAAGAAAAAGAAAGGGAAAAAAGTATATTAGGTCATTAAAGATGTGCTTGTTGTTCTTGAAGAAATATTTTACAAGAGATCATTTTTTCTGGAAATTTTTGCAATTTTTTAACCTGGAAAATCAGATTTTGACATATTCAAAGGATTGTATATTCGTTGAAATAGCTCAAATTCGCCAGAATTTAATCATTTAAAAATTTTCCAGATTTCTACAACAGGTTCCAGCAGGTCACAAAAGATATAAAATGATGCTTAAATCCATTAACTTTCATATCTAGTTTATAGCCAAATTTGGCTAAATCGCGTTAGGGATGCACCACCACTATTATTTTGGAACTTTTGACTGCCGTCCTCTACTGAGATCAATGGCTGCAAAATAATCCCTTATTCTTTATAAAACGCCCTTCAAATCTCCTATTGTAACATGTTCAAGACCTTTACAAAACCCTGTAAGTGACTTTAGGAAATTCACTTAAAAGGAGGTAGTGCTTTAATTTGGCAGAATTTTTTTCCCTTTAAAACCAAGAAATTGGTATTTTTTTCGGTAATTTCTGTTTTTCTAGTGTAAGTTCAACCTTAAATTGCTAAAATTGTTGGAGAAATTCGCCAATTTTTCGATATCAAAATCAAATTTCAAAATTTTAAATAATCTTTAGTTATTTATTTATTTTTAAAAACCTGGAATGAGGGATCCACTGAGAGGAGAATTTTTCAAATGGCTGTTAATGAACACTAATGCTTTAAAGCCTCAATAATAGGACTATTTTGGCCTTGCCTTGGGCCTCTTTCAGTAACCATGTTATGGAGGCCAAATAACTCTTTTCTGCTGGTTGAATCAGGATGAAGATCAAGGCTCTTAAGAACGTACCTAATCACATAGTTTTGGGTTTTGGGTTTTGCCTTACAGGTATTCCAGGAGCAGTGCAAATTCTGAACTCCATTGAAGGCTCACTGGAGGATGTACTGACAAGTGTTGTCAGCTCAGATAATAACACCATGGTCCCAGCAGACTCTACAAATCATAACATGGTGGTGATTGAGATGACTTCCCTTGCACTCCCTGCCTGACCTCAACAAGAGCTCTGTTGATGGTTACAAGAATATGTGTGTTTGGAAGAAAATCTATAGCCAGTACCCCAATGGCTATGAGCCCTAACTACCTTGCAAGTTGTGTGTGTTCAATTCATATTTAGGTTGTGCTAGAGGTGTGATACTTAAAAGTGAACTCCTGGTGGAATAGGTTCTTTTTGTGAATAAGTTGTTCAAAGTGTTGGGAACCTACAGGGCTTCTTAGTGTTCAAGGGGAAAAATTGGGAAACCGCGTAGTGTGGCTATTATTGGTTGGAGGGAGAGCTCACCTTATTGGACATGGCATTAGCCTTAGAAAGGGTGATGAACTCAGGGCCTCTTGATCATTCCTTGATTGACAAACCTTATATTATTTTCTGTATTTTGTTTGAATCGTGTAATTGGTTGCGATTATGTTGTTCCCCTTTAATTAAGTTTTCCCACAACTTTGGATTATTACATCCCATGTAAAAGGTGTTTGTATTTTTTTTCGAAACCGAAGGTCATTTTCTCAAGTTTGTTTGGAACTGTGTAATTGATAGTGAGTTTGTTGTTCTCCTTAATTAATCTCACAACTTTGGATGATTATGTCTCCATGTTTTGAATATGTTTTGAATCATTGTTGTCAGTAAGGTAGCCTACGTGACTTGAAACCAAGCTTGTCCATCCTTCCTTCCAAGTGGGGCAATAGTATTTGATTGATTGACCATGCCACCATAAATTTTAAAAAGTAAAAATTGATGTGGGAGAAAAGGTTTTCTACCACACAAAATAACTATTGGTAGCCCTTATATGCATTTTATTTTCACAAAAAATTTCCGAAATCTTGATTGCAGTTCCACAAATAAGAACCAATAACTCAATTATGGTTCCAGTTCTTTAAAAGTTCCAATTCCAAAAATCAGACCCGAATTTGAGGGAAAATGCTGAAGGGAACTAGTTGAAAGGATTTCTTTTGGAATGCTAATTGGAACAGTTTGAGGAACAGTTTGAGAACTTGATGGGAACCCTTTGGGAACTCGATGGGAACACATTGGTGACAGCATATAAATCTGGAAACTGAGTTATGGGAGTTCTTCATCACAAGGGAGGGAATCGGGATGTGTATTGCTACGTCCTGGATTGGGATGGGGGTTTGAAATCCCAACCTACTGGTATTCCAACAAGTACTAGAACTAGCTTGATGTTCCTAGTCCTACACAAACGAGTTATGGGAGTTTGTAGGGAGTTGAAATCCCAACTCGAAGCGATTCCATATCCTACCACGTGCTTGCCTGGCCCTCCCTTGATGAGGGGAACCTTCGATGTTCCTACACAAACCGAGTTATCGGATTTTGTAGGGAGTTGAAATCCCAAAGCGCAGTGATTCCATATCCCACCATGTGCCTGCTCGCCCCTCCCTTTAGGAGGAGATTCTTCGATGGTTCTACACAAACCGAGTTATGTGATGTTGTAGGGAGTTGAAATCCCAACGCGCAGGGTTTCCATACCCCATGCCTGCCGGTCCCTTTAGGACTTTTGTGTGCAAGGGGCCAACCATCCAGCAAGCTTAGGGCCAGTTTCCACGTCTGTCGCCCACCCATATCCAACTGCAATTTGCTTTTGTATTCTGTTCATATTAATTAGTTGGGGGGTGCCTCAAAAGTCCAACTTTGTTTTTTTTTGCAATGAGCCAATTTGATTGACCCATAGCCACAAAAAAAAAGAGTTGAAACTATGGAGGCTCCCCAAAAAATAGAAGATTCTATGGAAAGATGAAGTGCCTCCCCCTTTGGCCAACCTATGTCGGTGAGAAGGGGAGGACTTTGTGCAAAAAACATATGGGATTAAAGCAAGGTGCTATTGGGAACACCCTTGGGAACATGTTGGGAACAAAGAAAAAATGAAAGAAGAAAAGAAATCAAGGCACTTTGAGTGCATGCTGAGCCTTCCCATTGGCTGCATGAAATTTCTATTTCCAAAACTGGACATTTGTGAGTCTGGTGAGTGTCTCCGGGTCTGGGCAGTGGGGAGGCAGGCAGCCCCAAGAAATAGTGGGAACCCACTCAAATAATAATGAGTGGTGGTTTTGGAATTTTTTGCATAAAAATGTCAACTATTTTGGGTGGGGAAAATAAAAATAGTGGGCCATGGGGCACTCATTAAATATTTTAGCCCTTAATTAAGTGGAGGAGATATTGAATTTTTATTATTTTTTTGCATTGGATATTTAAATAAATTACAAAAAATGGATTTGGAAGGGGAAATTAGTTGGGTACCCAATTTCACAACTTGGGGCAACAGCACATGCTGCACTAGTTTACATAAAATTTGAGATTTTTTATCATGGTACCAGTGTGGATGCTGGTTCACCCAGAGTCAAGATTTGAACGTTTTCCTTGAAAAAATAAAAGGGGAACCCCTTCATAGTTCATAGATCTATATTGAAGTTCAACTTTGGGCAAACGATATTGGATAAATGTGTGATGCTATTGGGAACTTGATTGGAATCCAGTTCACCCATCATTGATGGGAACTCAATGGGAACACATTGGCGACAGCAAAAAAATTCCCCACCCCCTAATACATGTCGAGGAGCCTTCTTATTAGTCAGAGGAAAATTATGGTCTTAAAACTGGTTGTCATTATTTTCTGCCTGGGCTGATAGCCCTGCCTAAGGGGCAGGGCCCTATATAAACACTGTTTTTGTACAATTGCTGAGACGATGCAGTAGTTATGGCTAGTGCCATAGGGGCGGCTGGCGCAGCCCATGGAATTAGGAGGTTGCCATCGATGGAGGGTCGTCTATGAAGTGATGGACAATTTCCCAAACTAAGAGAAAGTGTGCACATTTTCTGTACACTGGGTAGGAGTCAAGTCCTACAAGCCCATTTTTATGAAGGTGACCTGGGCTTGTAGGACTTGAGCTTCATAAAAGGACCTTACTGGAGGGGACTGTATTATGGTCACAGGCGCAATGACTGTCTCACATTATTTTAACATTACCATTTCATAAAAACTGTAGTGCAGTAGCCATTTTATTTCTCTGGGTGGAGATACTTGAATCAACTCCAAACTACAGTGGAACTAGGTTAGATTGTTTGTGAATAATGGGTATGAGAGTAGGTTCTTTGGCAAACAATCAGTATAAAGATAATGCGAACCCTCTTCCTCAGTCTTGAGTGAACCAGCTCCCATGTTGGTACCATAGTAAATAAAAAAACTCAAAATCTACTTAAAGTATTCCTAAATATTCTTAGACTAAATCAGACAGTTTTTTTTTTCAACTTTGTGATGTTGCTCGCTTAGTGATAGTCCCATACGTAAATTTTGCGAGATTTAACAAAATTAAAAAATCAAAGTATAAAATCTTAAGCACCCCTTTCATGTTGCAAGCAATTGTAAAAATTTTGGCGAATTGTCTTCAACAAAATTAAAGAACTTCTGATCATTTTTGCAAATGTTTTTTGCAAAATGGCGAAATTTTGTCAAGAGAAAATCACTGAAATCATGGTCTCAGAGTTCAAATGAAACCTATTCTGGGCCTAACACTGAAACTTCAGAACAGAGAATATACACCAAAAAGCAGCCCAAATTGGGCTTGTCTCATGTTTAGGGGTTAATATGACCATTAGTAGGAACCAGCACCCACATGGGTACCTTCACCTTTTCATTAAGGCCTCTTCTTAGGGATCAATCGCAGAAAATGTCAGATTTGAACTCAGAGACCTTGATTTAGTCTAAGCATGGGACATTTCTAATATTTAGAAACAATTTAAAGGAGTTTTGATATTTTTATCATGGTTCCAGAGTGGGGGTGGTTCACCCAAGGCCTGCCTTAAGAAGGGTGATAAAGAATTGATTGCGAATAATCGGTAAGATGATCGAAACACTAGAGAACAGCCCAAGGGAGTGCATTGACCCGGTGACCAAGAATTGATTGTGAAACAGTAAAAGAAATCAAATTTCATGGAACTGTCTCTGACACAAAAACTGGTCAGCTTCAAAATCCTCCATACATGCACCTAAATTATCAATTATGAATGCATTTTTACACATTTCAACAAATTTGTTTAGTATTTTGATCTATTGTGCATTTTTTAAGTAACTATTATCCATTGGAAGAAGATTGATGTGTTACATTTCCCCATTGTGAGGTCTACACCCATAAATCGTTTGTTAACAAAGAGAGATTTCCAAGTATGGAGCTGTAAATGTAACTCCTCAATCTTTTTTATTGCCCCAAGCTAGTGGATGCTCATGTGTAGATTTTGGGTGCAGCCATCCAATTGATGGGTTGCTTTGAAGTCTACCCATTTATTTGTTGGGTTTCTTCTCAAAATATGAATATTGGGTAACTAATTTAATTATGCGTCTGTATCATTTTACTTTTTTGGGGTTGTGACTTGCCTTTTTGTATCACAAGATTTCTTATCACTATGATATGTAAAGAAAATTCATATGATTATTTTTTTTAATGAAATTTGTTTGATTAACATACAAATAATTAGCTTCAATTCCGTTCAATCTTATGAAAATGAAATTATTAAAAAATTAATTGAAAATATTATGCAAGAATTGATTAAAATAAAACACGTCAATTTTTAAATAAATAATTGTGTTTTTGGAGATATAAATGTTTTTAATTAATTTGATGTTATTTTAAAAACTTCAATAAGGCTTTGATGAAGATTTAATAATAAAAAATCATAATGAAATTACTTTCTATTTGATTAATGTGTTTGTATTGTTATTGCCTTCATGTTATAAAAATTTATTATTGCCTTAAGATAGTAAACATGCATATATGATTTTAGCTTTTACCAGGCATGTATGGGGCAAACACAACTAGTTTGAATAGGACTTGCAACACCAATCTTTCCAGCTTTGCAACTTTTAGTCCATTTATTCTATTTGATTACAGTCCTCAAAGTCACTTAGATGTCACAAACAGTTTCTTTTTCTTTTCTTTCTCTTTTTCAATTCTGTGGTTTCAAAATTCTAGCAAAATTAACTGAATTTACTTTTTAAAAAATTTTAATCCAAATCTTTTTGTTACGAGGTGATAAAAATTTGTTTGAAGAAAATTGCTGGCCACAGCGAGGGTTTTTTGGTTTCAATTGTGTGATTGTGAGGTAAGTGGACTAGCCATCATCCTCAGGAGGACTTAGCCAAATTTCTGGTACATTTCAGAGAGAAAAGTAGCAAAAGTACACTTATATCGTCGACATGCAAGAACCTATGGTATAAATATGACAATATGAAAAAAAAAAAACATTCCTGTAAATACCCCAACTTTGGGGGAGTTTTCGAGGACATGTGGTAGGACCCACCCCCCCCCCAACGTTTTGTTGTCGCGGGTCCCCTATAATGTACAGGCCATTCTTGAGCTAAGGTTGGAGAATGCTTGAATGAACTGCAACAGCACGTAGTGCTGAGTTGGAATAATCGGTAAGATTGTCTGAACTCTGAACCCACACTACTTTTTCCACATTCAAATGACTCAACAGAGCCTTGTACTACGCAGACAAAAAAGTTGAGCAGGATGTGTATGGAGACAGCAGGAAATGACCTCCGCATGGGAATCAAGTATTTTCTTTATTATGGTTTTTGCAAGTTGTGGGCTGGAAACTTCACCTTTTTCTCTAACAAACATATACATAATAACAGATCAGAGAGAAAAGTAGAAAAAGTCGACTCAAGTGACCCAGCCCCACGACTGTACCAGTTTTGTTTGGGAGGATCTCAAGTTCATCCCAATTATTGGATCTACTGCAGGCATTGATGTTGGGTCATTTTTATTTTATTTTTTCCCCTCACATACTTCAAGGCTATCCATTAAAAAAAATCTATTCGATTCAGACTTAAAATGGTAGCTAACACAAAAATCTACGTGTCATATGATGTGGCATTTGGTATTAAGCTGGTGCTAACCAAATGTTAGTCCAATGACAAGCTATCAGAATATCTTCAAAATTCTTAGATTTTGCACTAACATTATTATGTTTGGTAGCACCCCAAAAAGGGGTGCTTTATCTCAATGTTTTGTAGCCTTGCTCTTGTTCCCTACAAAAGAATTATGTTATATGTTCCCAATGTGTTCTCTATCACATTCCCCTATGTTCCATAACAACTCCGCAGTCCGCATTATCTCCCACATGTGACGACCATGTCATCTATGTTGTGACTACACTTGGCACTCTCTCCTTCACCATCTCCACTAGCAAGCTCTGGAGCTCAAGCACCTCCATTGTGTTCCACCATCTCCATCATGTTTTAGCAACTCCATTGTTGTTAATGCTCACAATTGCTACTACCATGGACATTTTTAAGACCACATTCATAGGATTTGAACAACAATTTGATTATTCAAAAAAATGTATATGAAAATAAATGGAGCAAAAAAACTGAGCGACTATGTTCAAAAAGAAGATATGATCGTTGTGAATTTTTTGTGAGATGATACCACATGTTGGATGATGCATCATTCATCTTGGAGGAAAAAAAAAAAAATACCATCCCAAGAAATGATTATTGTATGTGTGAATAGTCTTGCAAAAATTAGGCTACCTTTGGAAAAAGTGATAGCAATGATGCAGTTGTGTGAATATAGATATTGATGGTACTGTACAACACGAACGGGTTTGGAACCGAAACTATGTATGATTACTACATAGCTATGAAATCCATATTCTTCGGTTGCAAAATCTTTCTCTCACCCTTTATTATCTATGCAAGCTTTATCATTTTCCTTCCATGAACTAAACAGTAATAACACCAAAACCATTCAAAACCAAAAGTCGTTCAAAAACCAAAACTCCAATTTTAACAACTTTGCATTCAAACCATAACTTTGTACAAAGGGAGGGGTTTCTCATGGTCATAAACACCACCTTATATACTAACCAAAAGGAAATTAATCAAGAAACTTCCTAAAGCTTATCCACCACATGGTTCCCAAATAATCAAAACAAAATCACAAAAAAACAAAATCACTAGGTTCCCCATGTGATTGCACAATTAATCACAAGGAAACAATATCACATGGTGCACATGATAGTCAATGGTGATATTGTGCTACATAGTTTTTTACAAACAACTAGTTCAATGTTAATGAGCCTAACATTAGAGGTGCTCACACCAAATGTGAAGGTAGTTTTATCCTTATAGGGTATTAGATGAAAGAAAATGTAAATAATTATGAACTTGGAAGTATGTCAGAAACCTGAGTTATGGGAGTTCGTCATCACAGCTTAGGGAATTGGGATATGTATTGTCATGTCCTACAAAGGGATCGGAGTTTGTAATTCCAACTTAACATACTGGTATTTGAAGACCTAACAGAACTAGTTGTGTTTAAAAAAGAAAAAAGACAAAAGTACAAGTATTAAAAAACCAAGAAAGTACTAATATTGCAAAGCGAAATGGCATCGGGAATGAGAATGTGGAGCTTGAAGTATTACAAATAGAATTCGCAAACTTGATACGCAACTCCAACACATCTTTCCAAGGTGATAAGTTTGACACAAAATCCACACCAAATTCAAAGGATGAGGATAAGATTGAATATGTAAATGATATATTCTCAAATAATTCATCAGATTTTTTATTTCCTTCAGAATTATTTTTCTTCTAAAAGGCTTTTTTTTGAAAATAATCTAATTTAGTGTCAAAGTGACCCAGGTACTAAAGTAGTATGGAATACATTAAGTTGAAACATATACTTTGTGTGAGTGTGTTTGAATGGCCCTCTAATGGGCCCATTCCTTGGCAATAGAAGTAAAGGGTCTAAAATCAGAGTTGATCCTGGTGTAGAATTGACGATTTGGCAGCAAGTGCCGAGGAAGCCTGTTAATAAATAAACAAAGAAATAAATAAACGAAAAACTGATGGGCATTGTAGGATCCTGAATAAGTACCTTAGGTCCAATGGTTTTATTTTGGGTGAATTTTGTGATGTCGCCAAAGTGGTGATCATCCATACGAAGATTTAGCCAAATATGGTTACAAGCTAAATATTAAAATAAAATATGAAAACATCATGATCCTTCTATTCTTTTTGGCTAACCTACTTGGACCATGCATAAATTTATGAAAATTTCTTTTTAAAAATTGATCAAATTTTGGCCATTGAAAGAAAACCTTTTAAAGAACTGGATTTTTAGCATTTAAAATTTAAAATTTCTTTTTGGCTATATTTTCAGGGTTAAGAAAAGGCTGGGTGGGTCACCGATTTGGGCCATCAGATTGAGCATACTAAATCCCTATGGGAATGCCATCATGACATAGTCAATACCATGCCTTTCTCATTGAAACATGAGTTCTTTGGGTGACAAGAGGACATTGGGTTTCTTGGTCGGGCATACATTATCCTAGTACAATGTATTGTTTTCATTGAATTTGGAAGGCGAAGTTGTTGTCCTATTTCCCAAGGCTATTTTAATCTTCTAAGAAAAAATTCAAATTATTCTAAGGTGCCTTGATGTTGGGATCTTAGCATAGGATGGGTTGAACCTAGGAAGGTTATTATTCACACAAAGGGTAGATTAAATGAGTAGAATTTCACACGATGCAAAGGGTGAAACTTACATGTTTTGGGTTAAGATCATTCACACATTTCAAGCTTGAGTTTGATGTGAATTAGCACCCAAAGAAAAGCTCATCGCAACCATCTAAAGACTTTGCCTCCACAATCACTCAAAAAGTTCACATAAGCCCTTATGAACATTTTCACAACCAAAACATTTTATGAAATTTATTGCATCATTAATATATTACATACAAAAAAAGTTCCTTCTCAAAGATTAATCAAAAGATATCAACATGAAAACATGAGAATGAAAAAAAATTGAGTCTATTCCTTCACCTATAGCTCTTTAAAACCTGAAGGAAGAGTGGATAAACATCCATCCCTTGCATCTAAATTCAACCAATGTTTACCATCCATCAACTTTAGGCTTTCAAAATTACGCCATTGGCTGGTCTCTTTAAAATATTCATCTTTTCCATGGATGAGTTTCTATATTCTTGACATCCGCTTCCCTGAAATTCTATTCTTTTGTGACAAATGTGGTCAATCTAATTAACCTTTTATTATGCTGAACCAAAATAGTTAAGTTTATTACCCACCTAATAAATAACCCATATAAAAGTCCAAAATGCATAGGTGACCAAAGGCTCCCCATTGCAAGGCTTATACTATGTCAATCTTTGTTTACAAAATCCACGCATATTTTTATTAGGTAATAACTAGTAAATTATTTACTAATTTTACTTTTAGCAACTAATTTTGGTGGGACAAGATTCACTCTACAATCAATACCATACTTTGTTTTTATTCAACATTGAGTTTTATTACTATTCATGTGAAGGGTTTTTGTTGTGTGTTGGTAAGTGTCCCCTTAAGACATTGTACTCAATCTCTTGTGTTGATATAATTTCCAATTTTAATTGTGCAACAAATTTATTTTGCTGCATTTAGCCAAGATGCCATAATTCTACAGACTTTAGACATATCTTGGTTTAATTCACATGTAGGAAGTTGCATTTATAAAATAAATGGCAAATTATTTGCCTTCCCCTTATTTAATAAATAGAGTAAATGTTGATTGACAAGCTTTTCAAAGAATAGCTTACATTGTAAGTTAACTTAGCATGTGTTCCTTTAGATTTCATGATTTGCATGCAAATGACATTAGAGGGGTCGTGGGTGGAATAACTTCTCAACATGATTTTTTTTTTTTTTAAATTGTCATATATCCTTAAATGGCAAATACATTAAGACCAATATACCCTTCTAATTAGTCTCTAGTCTCTACCTTGAAACTAGACTTTGCAATTTAGTGCAAGGATTCTTAAACGAGATTTGCTTGCATTGATCATGACGTGGTTTATAAATGTTAACTTGGGCTTCATCCATTCCATAGAGCATTCCCCAAAAAATGTTAGCATTAGGGCAGGATGTGTTATAATAATTTACTCATTTATATCTTTTGATGACAAATTTCTTTAGAGAATCACAGGAAATAAATTTTTTATTTAAAATAAAATCACATCAATTTGTACACTCGGTTACCTTCATTGGGTTGGCTTTGTCATCCATACCTTGCTTCTTGATCAAGCCCTGCTCCTTTCTTAACTATGGTTATTGTAGTCCAGGGGTAGCTTCAGAACTTGTGTGCCTAAAACATTATATAACTCCAAAAAGATTTTATTTCCCCCAAAAAAATTCTGATACGATTCTTCAATTTTCCTTCATAAAAAAATGTTCTTGAAGTAAATTCCTAACAAACTAACTAACCAGCAAGTGGTTATTACTAACTAACTTACTAACTATCACTAGGTTGTTACCATACAGATTAAGCAAAGAGATATTCAACAGTATCATCATCAGCTGGAAACGGCCATAATTTAGTTGGGAAAGAAGGATAGAAGGAAAGAAGGAAAGAAAACTCCAAAAGAGCTGGGGAGGAATCAAACAAGAAAAAATCAAAGAGAATGGGAGAATTGGGTCCTTCACTAGTAGTGTGTGAGTGACACAATTTTGCAATAGAAAACAAGTCCAACTTGATCAGGACAGAAACAAGACAAGCAAATGTGAAGAAGAAGAAGAAGAAGAGTATCGTGCCATGGGCATGTGCAGTTCAGGAAGGAGTTGACAGTGAGTGGCAGCTGCTGAAGCTCTTCATCATTCGATGCTCCACTCTTGGCAGGGTATGATGGCTTTCTTGGCTGCTCTTGTGACAAAAGGGTTCTTGGTTTCCAGCTTTTATTAGACGTTTTTCCAAGTACTAATATTGCATATAAGACAGAAGAACAAAGGACAAGAACAAAGCTTCCATGCCTAGGAAACTAGGGATGCAAACACCTGAGTGTGTTTTGCATTCCTTGTGTTTCTTTGCAGGTTCTTCTTGCACATTGTGTTTGTCCTCAAAAAAACTTGATCTGAAAGCATTGAGGAGATTGAGAACAAGAACCCATCCCTGCATATAGGAGTGCTTCAAGATTGTATGGATCTTCCTGAGTGTGTGGGTTTTTTCCCTTTGGTTTCTTTGCAGGTTCCTCTTGCACATAGTTCGTCTTCAGAAAAGTTGATCTGAAAAGCATTGAGGAGCTCGGGAAGAACAGGCTGCAGAGATTGGGTGAAAAATGGGACCACGCAAAGCTTTTGTGAGCAACATCCCATATGAAGCTGTAGCTGCGGATCTGGTGCGTTTTCTTGAGAGTGTAGTGGGAGAGGGTGGGATACACTCAGTAAAACTGACAGAAAATGGATACAAACGCAACAATGGGAAAGCAACGGTGCATTTTGAAGACGAGGAAAAAGGCGAGCTGGTACAACAGTTAGCAAAGAACGACAAATTGATATTTCGAATGCGACCTTTGAGAGTGAAACTTGATCGAGCTGTTGTCCAAACACCCAAGCACAGCTTGATCCTCTTGGAAAAAAATTTGCTGTCATTTGGTTGCTTATCAAAGAAGGATGAGGTGCGTGTGTTGTGGTCATCAAACCCTACTGTGAACACTGAATTTGATTTTGCAACCCGCCGCCTACGATTCTTGTTTTCTGTGCATTCGACTAGTGCATGGAAGCTTGAGTATAAGATGGAGTTCATCTTCAGAGATCTTCAGTGGATTGAACCTGTGACCATTCACAGCACCACCACTACAGCTCTTCTCCTCCAGGTTTGTCTGATTTTATTTATTTATTTATTTATTCCCAATTCAAAAGAAATACCACATGGGTCCACATGGCTACTTCTTCATTAAATCCATCACTTCTGAGTAAAGCTTGCATTTAATTTCAATGTTTTCAATGACACCCAGTAGCTGTGAACCCAGTAGCTTGGTGATTTCTCTGTCAATTTGTGCATAAACCTCATAGAAGCTTGAAACCACCAGTGTCAAAATTGTTGATCTTTTGGTTTCAAATTTTTGTGATCTGAAAATTGCAATCTAACTATGAACTCCAAAACAGCTCAACAACCCACCACGGATATATCGTCGGAAGATGAGTCTCAACAAGGAGTCTATTTTATTGGATGTTTTCAACTACTTGAGAGAGGAGAAGGAAGAACCATGGGTGAGAGCTACGGATTTCACTTCTGGGTGCATTGGGCAATCATTGGCATATGTGATTGAGCTTCCAGGAATCAGTAAGGAAGATTTGGACAATCTTGTAAAGAAGTTAGCTGATTATAAGATAGCCCCATATCCATATCGTGAATGGAAGCTTCACTTGAGAAATGGAGAGTCATATGCATCCCCCCAAATGCTTGTGCCAATTGTTCAACCTCCTGTTGGTATGGATATTGATTTTGAACTCATTTTCACAATCAACAAACTTGTGCAACTTGGAAGGTTGTGTGGATTAAGCCTCAACCATGTCTTCTACAAGTTGTTGGAGGAGTCATCCCATGTTCCAAAGACAATGCACATCGTTGAGTTTGTCTTACAAAATATCATGAACTCCGCACATCCTTGTTGGGACCCAATGAAGCAAGTCCAAAATGCACTGGCAAAGTACAGTCGGGAAAACATCCGAATCCCATCAATCAGTGTTCCCCCTCTGGCAGATGGAAGCTCAATTTATGTGCATCGCCTCTTGGTGACACCCACAAAGGTGTATTGCCAAGGTCCAGATATTGATTTCTCAAATCGAGTCACACGACATTTTGCAAAAGAGATCCGTAATTTCCTTCGTGTATCTTTTACTGATGAGGATTATGAGGGTATTACCTCCTTTGCTCTTACAGCAGGAAAAACTGGCGAGAGGACACAGCTCTATGATCGAGTTTTGCGGGTAATGCAAGAAGGGTTGACGATTGGAGGGAAACATTACGAGTTTTTAGCATTTTCTGCAAGCCAATTGCAGGATCGGTCGTTCTGGATGTTTGCATCCAATGAGCGGATCACAGCTTCAGACATCAGAGCATGGATGGGGGATTTCCTTAATATACAAAATGTTGCAAAGTGTGCAGCTCGCATGGGTCAATGCTTTTCATCATCTGTGCCAACACTCGATGTCTGTGCTCATGAAGTTGAACACATACCAGACATTGAAAGGACAGACTATGAATCTGGAACTGTGTACTGTTTCTCTGATGGAATTGGGAAGATATCAGAACATTTTGCCAGGAGAGTTGCGAAATTGTGCAACTTTAAGAAAATGCCAATTGCCTTGCCCCCCTCTGCATTTCAAATCCGATATGGTGGATACAAGGGAGTCATTGCTGTTGACCCTGACCTTGATCCTTCCTACAAAATTGCACTTCGTCCGAGCATGCGAAAGTTCACATCAACTCACACTGGGCTTGAGGTTTTGAGTTGGTCAAAATTCCTTCCATCTTATTTGAATCGTCAAATCATTGGCCTACTTTCAACATTGGGTGTCAAGGATGATGTGTTTGAAGAGATGCAACTTCAAATCATTGGTCAACTTGATACAATGTTAACTGATCCCTTCATGGCAATTGAAGTCCTTCAGGTTTGTGTTTCATTGCTCTTTTCACATATTATATAGACTTACATTCTAGTACCTTGCTTTTGCATCCTTACCCTTTGTTTTGTGATTGATTTTTTGCCTTGGATTGTGGGTTTTGTAGGCATCAAGTTCAGGGGAATCACAAGTGTTGTTAACAAAAATGCTTAGGGCTGGGTACCATCCCCAACATGAGCCTTATCTTGCGAGCATGTTACAAACATTTCGAGCGACACAGCTGCTCAACTTGAGGACCAAGTCACGAATATTTGTTCCAAAAGGTGGAGTCTTGATGGGTTGTTTGGATGAGACCTCAATTTTAGAATATGGGCAAGTCTTTTTGCAACTCACTCTTGGGAGAGAAAATCAAAGGTTTGTTGATAATGGGTTGGAGGAATTTAATGAGTACTATTGTGGCAACACGGGGATTTTGGCACGGGTTATCACTGGACCAGTTGTTGTGGCTAAAAACCCATGTGTGCATCCTGGTGATGTTCGAGTGTTGATGGCTGTTGATGAACCAAGCTTGCACCACATGGTCAACTGCCTTGTGTTTCCACAAAACGGGGACAGGTACAGTATGATGCCCATCATCAAATCAACAGCCCTAAAGTTGAATATTTTTTTTCTAAAATCTAGAAGAGTGGAAGTGTTTTATGTAAGGAAACCTAAATGCATTTATACCAATGTTGGATCTCTCTACAGATATCGTTGTGATGCCCATCATCAATCCATGCCCCTAGAGTTGAACAATTTTTTTGAAATCTAAGAATGTGAGTGTTTTGTAAGGAAACCTTAATTGAATTTGTTGTATATTTTACATATATTAGGGTGATCTAGTTGTAAACTGCAACATAATCGAATAATGGTTCTCATATGCTCAATTGTTTTTGACCAATAGGCCTCATCCAAATGAATGTTCCGGCAGTGATCTGGATGGAGACTTGTATTTTGTGAGTTGGGATAAACACCTAATCCCTCCTGAGACAGATGCACCCATGGACTATACACCAGCTCCAGAAGAACGACTTGACCACCCTGTCACAGTCGAGGTAGTACCCGTTCCCTTTCACTATACAATGCAGCTTGTACTGAGATGTTGGTTTTCACATTCCAAGAGCCTGTACATTACTAGAGATTTGCCTTCATCCATGAGTTGTTGATTTTAGCTCTCAAATTATTAATGTAAAAGCTTCGGGTTGGAGATTGATTTTTTAAACAAATTCTAAGGATTTGCAATTGACACATACACATTGATCATTGCAGGAGCTTCAAGAGTTTTTTGTTAAGCACATTGTGAATGATAATTTGGGTCAAATTTCGAATGCACATGTAGTGCATGTTGATCTGCAAGATGATAATGCGCGGAGTGCTGATTGCAAGAAGCTTGCAAGGCTATTTTCTGTTGCTGTTGACTTTCCAAAAACAGGTGTTCCAGCAACCATTCCGTATCTTTTGCGACCTGACCGTTATCCAGACTTTATGGAAAAGGAGGACAAACAGATGTATAAGTCTCGCAAAATCATTGGAAAACTTTTTCGATCCGTGAAGGAGGCATCGAGTGAAAAGATGCCATCTCAAATATCTCGAGACTTGATTTGGGAGTCATATGATTCCACCCTCATTGTTTTGGGGTATGAAGAGTATGTAGAGGAAGCATGCTCACTCAAGAATGAGTATGACCAAAAGCTCATGGGGTTAATGAATCGATATGGCATCGAAACTGAAGCCGAGGTAATGAGTAACAACATCCTCCAAATGTCTAGGCAATATCGCAAACGAAATGAGGATGTTAAGCAACGGATTCGACTTTCGGTAAGTGCTTTATGCCGTGAGGCTCGGCAATGGTTTTTTGAAGGGGATGATGACGATGAAGATCATGAGGAGTCAAGACATGGTGGTCATGAAAACTATGGTAAAGCTTCTGCATGGTACCATGTTAGTTACTTTGCTGATTTCCTTGATCCAGACGAGGACAAATATTTGCTAAGCTTCCCATGGGTTGTCTATGATGTGCTTCTCGCCATTAAGCAGGGACATATTTCTCACCATTAATGAGCGATAAGTTTGGACTTGTAAGTTTAGATGCTAGCGTACATGAAACGTAACCATAAATTTCTTTAGCAAATCTCATGCGTTCATGAAAGCTAAAAACATCTATTTTTGAGTGTGCCTCAATTCTTGGTCTCATTGTTTTGTTATACTCCCTATTATACCAGCCCTGACATCCATGTGATGAATAATTGTAAATGCTTTGTGTGAACAATAGTTATTTGTGGGAATGATGATATGTAGTACACCCAACTCTTCTTCATCCTTAATTTTTGTCTGAACATTCATTTTTGTTTGTGAAAGAGTGATTAATGGAAAAGTGATGAAAACCCAAATCAACTCTAAACTTTCGTACTTGCAAGACATGTATAAAATCTAGTGTAACAAAAGGAAATGCATTGCCACAAGTATTGCAATATTACTCTAATATTTGTATTGCAATAATAAAAGGCATAAAATTGGCAAAAATATACCTATCTTCTAGAAAAATCGTAACCAACGCTATATCAATTCAACCTTTCACTTAACATATTTGCAAATTGTGTGAAACCTGAATCAGAGATCTCTTGGCTGGAAATCATGGTATGCAAATATATAGCTTTGCAATTAACTATTTCCATGTTTTTCTATGTTTATAAGGAATACAACCATTTCATCAAAAAGGGGAAGTGTTTGCATTTTGCATCTTGTATCCAGAAGAGTCAATAACTGGTTTGCTCGGTTAGCTTCAGGATAGGCTAAGGTGGCATGTCTTTGAATTTGTTGGCTGTAATTTGCAGAGAAAACATCAAATTTTATGGACTTTCTATCATGTCGTGTTCACTCCAAAGAAGAGCATCAGGATTACTTGGTCCTACCAGACTTGTTAGAGTTTCTTTCTCCATCAAAAGGTTAAGACCAGTGTTGATAACACCAGAATAGTTTTTCTTGTTTTTGTGATTTAGCCACAATAGGAGTTAGTCAGATTTGGATAAGGTCAGATTCCAGAGTGCAAAGTAGGATATCTCAAGACGTGTGCTACATTTTGGCAACTTGCAGGAACCTGTTGTCTAATTATGACAATTTCAGAACAAATTTCCTCAAAATCTGGCAACTTAGGTGCAAGTCTTTCATAGAAAACCTTCACATGAGTTGCACTGGATTTTCACCAAGAACCAAAAAGAAATTACAGGACAATATCATTGCAATGCCCAAGAAAAAAGAACCTCAACTTGATGACACCATTGCAATGCCCAAGGGCAAACCAGCCAAAGCAAAATGCATTTGGAGTCCGAGGTGTATGACAAATCTCCCGCAAAATACAAACAGAAACAAAAGGCTTTCAAATGGGTTCCACTACTACTTTACAATTTTCCATCTCTAACTGAGCTAATTTAAGAGCAAACATTTGACTTGACCACAGAAAATTCAAACAAAAAAAAGCTCCTCTGTCACTACTCATAGCAACTAACAAAATTCAAGAGAAACAAATAGGGACAAAAACAAAAGCACTGAGATAAAAACACACCCATTAAAGAGCCTTTGGCCAACAGGAACTAATCTAAAATTCCTCATTTACAAGTATAAAATTGGCTTTGAAATGAACAGAGGGAACTGCAAACCATTTGATCTCTCGCTCTGTTGTTCTTCTCCCATTCACAGTATAGCACAATATGACAGATTGCATCATGTAGTAGCAATAAGAAGAAGACATCCAAGACCCAAACACAGCGCGTCAAACTTCACAGCAAAAGCAAATGGAAAAATTGAAGGACAACAATTGAGACAGGTATATAACTATATGTATTCATGTATATCCATCCTGCAATGTGCTTGCAGCAATAAGAAATCATCATCAATTCTAAGGCAAAGGAAAAAAAATATGGGAGATTAGAGGGACTACCTATTGGGTCCATTCAAGGTTGGGGTACACAAAAGGAATGTCTCACCTCACAATCTCTCAAAACACTACTTTAAATGACCATTACATTTACATAATTATTCATTTGGTAGATCTTCTTTTTTCATTAAATACCACATACTTCATGATTAAATTGGTGGTGATGTTTTGTGATTTGAATGATTAAAACATGTTTTGAAGTGTCCAAAAGATGGATCAAAAACCATGTTCCACTACATAATTTTCTCAAAAAAAACTCAACATGACTAACAATATTTGTTCAAATTGCTTCATATTTTAACCACAAATAATATAAAGTATAATCTATATAATGGCATAAATTCACCAAATCTCCAAAATATGTGCAATTGATGTTAGAATCTTGAATTTTTTTCATGCAAAAGGTTGTGTTAATAAGGAGAATCAAATTAATTTTGTTAATTACTAGATTAATTAAAAAGGTTTGGAAAGAAGTATAAGAAACATGGGTGCCAAAAAAAAATATTATTTGATGTTTTTAATAGGGTCTTGGCACTTCAAATGAAAGTATGTCATTTTGGAAATGTCAGTTATAGTCTTGCATTCCTTTTTTATTTATAATTGAGCACACATGACATTCAAAATTTGTTCAATTAATTTGAATCATTCATTATAACACTTATTGATTGAAAGTCTAAGCATACATATCTCCCTTTCATTGTTTAGCATCTTAAAACATTGATTTTTGTTTCATAACTTAAGACACAACAAAACAGGGTTATGGTTCCTATTGTGGTCCCCAACAATGAATGCACCCTACCATGTTTGTGATTGTAGCATTCACTTTGTATGACAAATAAGTTTTTGCTTACTCTTATCATTAACGAACTAAAGATTTAAACATGATATAATTGGTGTAAAAACTGAAGGATGGTAGACCTAAGTTTCTTGAGCATGCTCAATATATGATACATCAAGTGTACCTAGCTACTTCCTTAGCTCAATTACTAATCCCTACCTACCTACAATCTAGGTTCACATATTACTTACCTACCAACTTATGTATTACCAATCTCCAACCTACCTACTAACTATCATACCCACAACCTATATACAAAATACCTATATACTTGCCTATGTATCTATCACCAATTACCTACCTATTACCTACTCAACGAACTACAACCTATCCATATATCTACGGATACCTACTTATTAATTACCAATCCCAATCTACCTACAACCTAGTTATCATTTTCCTACATATTAATTTTTTACATACCTATTGCGAACCTACCTTCACCAATTTTGAGCCTACTTATAAATCATGTACTTACATAGCTACTATTTATTTATTACCAATGACAACCTTCTTATAATACCAATCTACAACCTACATGCTAAGGTTGTTAAAATTGATGTGATGTGCTATTGATTTTCACATCAATGCTATGATGTGTTAGGTTGTCAAGTAAACCACCATAACTTTGACCAAATGTTCTTATAGTATATATATATATATATATATATATATATATATATATATATATATATATATATGTATAATTTTTATTTTTGTAATTTTTATTTATTATTTATTTAATAATCAAATCTAGATATTGTATTTTAGTCACCATCTCAACAATCAAGATTGTTTACTCAAAAAAAATTACAAAAATTTGCAATTGGAATTTGTTCACCTTATGGACTATGGTGGACCTAAGTGTGAACACATCTACCTTGGCCTCAATCAACTCACTCTCAAAAATCTGGTCCTAAAATCAATTTAAAATTAACCAAAATATAATTTACTTTTTTTGGTTTTTGAAATGTGGTAACTAAATTTCATGCCATTTCTCGATCATCAAGATGGCAATCAAAATTTTATTGCCATCTTTTATTCATCAAGATGACAATTGGAATTCTATTGCCACATCTCAACAATCAAGATTTTAAAATTTATCTATTAATTTATTTAAAGGCTAAATTTTGGTCACCACTCAAATGTGACTGAAGTTTACAACTAGGATGGATTTGGTCCCATAAAGTCCATAAATTTATCAAATTTTACTCGCAAAATTTTGAAATTTTGAAATCAAAAAATAATTTGATCTCCAAGGCGACTAAAATTCAATTTCCACATTTCGATGGTCAAAGCTTTTAGATTTTAAAAAAATTATTAATATTTTATTTTTAGATTAGATATCAGTCACTGTTGAACTATGATAAGGCTAAATGATAAGGCTAATTACTACGTTCTTTAATTACAAAAAATTAAGAAAGAGGAACTAAAAGGGAGCTTATACTTCCTTACCCATGGTAACACGAACACAATCATAAAGTAGCTTACTTTGAACACTTGCTTTGTTGAAATTGTTTTACCTTATCTGATACATCATATTTGAATTCATTGTGCACAAAATTTGAAATCTTTATATGTTTTGGGCTTTGTGGGCATTCATGTAATTAAATTGACATCTTGTGTAATTATTTAAATTCCAAATTTGAATTCTATTGTATCATGATTTTGATATTTTTTTCAAATTTGCAATATTGAAAATTTGGTGATTTTTTTCCAAAACATTGGCAAAATTTGTCAAATTTACACCAAAGAAATCAAGAAATTTCAAATTTGCCCAAAAGATCAACAAATGTTTTTGAAAAAAACACTGGCCAACTTTTGATGGGCTTGAAACTTAATGTTCATATTTCTTTTTTTTTCAAATTTGTCAAGATGCGAAAGGTTTCTTTGATTTATTGAATTTGATTTCTTGAATTTTGTGAAATTGCACAAGCCATGTTGGCAAATTGTTAAACATGAATTATACGACTTCCAAGAAACCCAATCACCATGGTGTTAGTTTTGATGTCAATTTGGCTATTTTTGAAAAACAATTGTCCTTGTTTGTTTGGCACGTTCAAGATTTATAACAACTTCAGAGACTTTACAATAAAACTTGTTCTTGCAATTCCAATATTCTTTATCATAATGTCTTTTGTGTGGTATTCATTTAATATTCCTCAATTGCCATTCAACAATACTTCTAATTGTTGAAAGCTTATCAAAACACACAACAATATTTCCAACCAACATTTTGATGAAAAAGATCTCTTCAATCCATTTGAATCTCTTCAAAAGGAATTCAATCCTATGTAAAACAATTAAATTCCATTGCCAGTGAATGTTAAAATAGGATTTGAAATCAATGAATGAATGTGATCCCACTAGGATGAATAAATTAGGGATTAAATGATTTTGTTGTTTCTTTTTCATGAGTTAGATTCAGTGAATGAAAGTGATTCCATTAGATTAGATATACTCTAAATTGATGGTGATAACTAGCGGTGGATGAATACCCAATTTACTAAGTTAGAAAAATTGTTTAGTTTTGGTTTCAATAAGTAAGTGCCAAATAGGAATTGAAGATAATTCTAAGAACCATTGTAACCAAAAAAAAAAGGGTATGAAGAATATTTCTTCATCACAAATCCAAATTCTATACCTATGACTTCTGCAATTTACATTCTGCCATTCATGCATTTTTACAGCACATTGGTGTTACTATTCCAATAGAACATAAATCTTTATATCCTAATGCGACTTTAAGCATTACTTACATGTTAGTCCCTTTTGGATCTTTATGTAGTAGCTATCTAACTATTACCATGTACATGTCCTAGTATTGTGAATACATGAATTAGTGGGATCTGGCTTGAGGTCAACACCCTTTGTGTTCATTTGGTCTGTTATAAGTTATAAATCCATCCCTCTACCCTATGAAATAATGCAAAAAAATACTTGTCTTGGTTCCACGAACAAGATGACTTCTGGTTCCAAAGTAAGGATGAAAAACATATGCCAAGTTGGCTTGCAACCACTCAAGAAAAATAGAATTCTGATCAGAATATGGGTTTATGGATAATTGTTCTAATATTTCCCTTTCCATACCCACGTTCTGCCCAACCCAAGGATACCCACTAAGGTTTCTAGCTTTGACTCATCACACTTTAGGAATGTTTCCACCAAAGTCCCATACAAATGCATCCCTCTACATGATCCTAATTCTACAGCTTGGACCCCCTTTGTGCATCATCATCCCTTAGATCAATCCCTTATAGAGCCTAACACTAGCAAAAACATAACGCCTACCATGATGTAGCTACTAGCGTAGCGAAAATCAAAACAATAATTACTCACTTCTACAAGCTCTACACGATCTACCAAAGATGCAATCCAAAAATCACAAACATGCCTTCCTTGCCCTCAAACTCCCCTTCTTATCTGCATCCAACCGCATCCTACTCCCCTTTCTTTTGCAAGCTTGAAACGTTTTTGTCCACCCATCGTCAGCATAGATTTTCTTTTGTTTTTGTTGTGCATGTTCTACATTGAGTAGAACATTCTCATGGATGTTTGTTACTAACTTCATCTTTTGTAAAAATTGTTCTACAATAGTTTTTGCATCAGCAATGTCATCAACCACAACAGTTAGGGAATGTAGGTAGTTGTTAGCCTTAAGGCGTGGGGTGTGCTTAATCAATATCATAAAAGGGGAAAAATTAGTGCTGGTCTGAATCCCGCATTTATATCAAACATAACCTTAGTTAGTTGTTCATCCCAATAGTCCGCATTTTCGGAGTTGAAAATAACATTGTGATGCCATGTTTAATAGTCTTGATCAAACATTCAGTCATCCCATTGCATTGTGGTCATTGAGGTGTTGTATGTTGATGGTGAATCTCATAGTCCTTGCACATGACATTAAACTCTGCAGCCCACTTTCCTCCATTATTAGTCAATACAAACTTGGGAACTCCATATTTACATATTATATCATCCTCCAGAAATATGGCTACAGTTTTGGCACCATGATCAGCAACTGCTTTTGCTTCGCACCATTTTGAATAATGGTCGATGGCCACCATGATTTGGTTTCGGGTAGTGGTCGTGTAATGTCCATGGGAATCCTATAAAATAGCTCACAGACCGATATACTCTTCAACTCCTCATTTTCAAAGCAAATACTACCCACCTTCCTCACGATCTAGCACTGATGGCACAACTTTATAACCATTTTTACATCTGTTGTCTTATTATGCCAGAAGTACTTCATGCAGATTTCAGCTAATGTCCTTTCTTCTCCAAAATGCCCCAAGTCTTCATGCATCTAGATTATCAGTCACATTTAGTCTTCTGGCCTTGGAACAAACAACCCCTTAAAATAAAGTCTTTCATCTTGTTAATGATAGTTCAATGTCATCTTCCTTGTTCTCTTGCATTCCTCAGGATCAACAGTGTTTAGTAATGTCCCTTCATGTAACAATTTCATGCAAGTTATGTCCTTCCAGATGTCACCCTCTTCAAAGTCTTTAGAAATCAGATCATTTTCACCAAATTTAAACAGTTTTTGAGCTGCCAATATTAGCTCCAATTGTTGCTGTCTGTCATAGTACTAAAGTCTCCTTCTTTTTAGTGCTTGTCTCACATAATTATCCTTCAGAATCTCACATCCCTTTGTGTTTGTTGCTTCATTTTCCTCAACATGTGGAGTTAGCTCGTTTTGTTGATCATCCTTTGGTACAATATCAAGCATATACAGCTGATGATTCCTACCATAACGCCGGTGATTGATGCCAAAACAACATTCATGATGCCGTAGAAGCCCTTTTTCTTGTCTCCTAAAACCAAACCATTTTGAATCCCACTGGATTTCTACTTCATGCATCAACATTTGTATGTTTGAGCCTTGGCTTGTGCAATATTTTGAAACTGAAGTCCTATAACATATCAATCCACCTACCTCTTCTGCCATGTGCATCTGATATTGTTGCCAACCATTCGAGTGGTTTGTGGTCTATTCGCAAAATGAAATGGTTCCTATCCAAGTACTGCCTGAAATGCATAATGCCCCATATCAGCGCATAACATTCTCCTTCCATGGGGTGAAACTTTCTCTAGGCCTCTATTAAATTCTTGTTGGCATAGGCCAACACCTTCTCAAGCTTTCCCTCCTTTTGTGACAAGATGGCTCCAACATCTTTTGGTGACCAGTCAACATCAACACAAAATTGTTTCTTAAAATCAGGCCATATAAGCATAGGTGCATCAACCAATGCTCATTTTAATGCTTGAAATGTTTATTGACAATCCAAATTCCATACAAATTCAACGTCCTTTTTTGTTAACTTAAATAGCAAAGCAACTAGTCGTGAATTGCCTCAAACATAATTTCAGTAATACCCAATTAAACCCAAAAAAAACTTAATGTTTGTGATCGTCTTTGGTTCTGGAAAATGCATAATTGTTTCAATTTTTCCCGGATTTGGTTTCATGTTGTCTTTACTAACCACATGGCCTAGAAATGTGATGCTCTTTGGAGCAAAATAACATTTATTCGGGTTCAACTTTAGGTTAACTTCCATTGAGCTTGGAAAACACAATGTCCAAATGTTGAAGATGTTCCTCTTAACTCTCGTTGTGTACATTGAGGTCATCAACAAAGACCTTTAAGAATTTGTCTCCCAAGTTTCTAAAAACCTCTGACATTGTCCTTACAAAAGTATTGGTAGCCTTTTAAAGACCAAATGGCATGACTGTCCAATCATACAACCCAATTTTGTGATCAATGTTATCTTCTTCATATCCTCAGGAGCCATTCGAATTGTCCACAAACCAAACTCCAAGTCTAACGCAGTAAACCAAGATGATTTACCTAACTAGTTAATCACATCATCCACAAGTGGCATTGGAAATGAATCCCAACAAGTTTGTGAGTTGAATGGTCAATAGTCTCCACAAAAACGCCTACTCCCATCCTTTTTTACTAGTAGAATGATGCGACATGCATACATAGAGTTACTAGGCTTCATCATGCCCCAATCCACCAAGACATCTATTTGTCTTTTCACTTCCACTTCTTCCTAATAGGATAATCGACTAGGAGACACCTTGCAAGGCGAAAACCCTTGCGTATCCACAGAATGTTCTTTGATAGTGCAACAACTTAGTTCACCTTTGTTCCAAACAAAAACATTTTGGTAACCTTCCAAATCCTTTTAGAGTTGTTGTTGCTTCTCTTTATCCAAGTTAGTGTCAACCCTGATTCGCTAACAAATCTCCCTCCATCTTGTGCTCATCTCATCATGGTTAGATGATGCCAATTGCTTAGTGGATTTGTTGTCAAGGTCACCACCTTCTACTTGGTGAACTTGTAGTAACATTATAATTGCTGCATAGTGTGTCGATTCATACATGGCTTGTCTATTTTGCTCTACATCGGACACCCATCTTAGCCAATCTGTGTAGTCATCCACATCTATTATTTCTTCCTCCATGAATTCGTCAATTTGTTCCTATAATATCAATTGCAGAACTTGTTGTGGTCCTTTTGACATTATCAAATCCTCAAACACAGTATCCCTAAACTCATCCTCATCATCAAATTGCTTAACTTGATGAGGTCCTCCATCATAATGTTCATTACTACTAGTATTAGTATTTGAATCTAAGGTTAATGTAGCTACACCTTTGGGCATGACATGATTGTCTTGATTTGGAACCCAATTTGCTATGTCACAATCATCACTAATATGTGTGTTCTTCAAGACAGTAATAGCATCCTGCATCAAAGTTTTTGACTTCATTTTCCGTAATAGATTTACCATAGTCAATGGCAACACCTCCACATTAGCCCTTGGACCATGCCTTATTTGGATTAGGCCTTGTTCCACATCCACGATTGCCCTAATCTTTATTAGAAAATCCAAGCCAAGTAATACATCATAACTGTCTGTATCAACTACCATGAAAGTCATAATCCACTACACTCCTCCAACCTTGACAGGTATTTCGTCAATTCTACCTAGAGCCGGATAACGACTCCAAACGCAATTTTATAAGTTTCAAATTTTGTAACCAGATGCATTATGCCCAATTCTTTGACTACAACAACAACCATAACAAACATAGATGCTCCAGTATCCACCGGTCCTTCAACAACATAGTTGTTTATTTCCACAAGCAAATGCAAGGTTTTTTTCCGAAATTGTTGGAATTGTGGAAACCATAAACACCTGATTATCAGTTGTCTCTGAATCTTTCTTTCGTCTATCCAACCTCACAAGACTTTCAAGGTGTTCCAGTTCCCCTGGAATCATAAGGATTGTTTCCCTAGGTGAATGGGAAATCTTTCCTTTAATGAAGTGGGCGAGAATCTTGGACCTAATTGAAATGTCCCAATATACACTTGCCCCATCTCTTGCAACTTCAGGGGTCATCACAACCCCTCTTGGTGCTACGCCAATAGGCATCCTCCTCCTAGGCACTAGAATGTAAGAGAAAAGATTTTCATTCCTGTAGAGCTTCTTGAGTTGTTGCATGGTCGCCTCTTCATCATTTTGCAATACCTCCAAAAAGTTTGTTGCTCCAAAGTGAGACTTCCCATCCTTGGGTTTCCTCCAACATCTGTCTTTGGAATGACCTAAACCTGAACAAAAGGAACATTTTATTCCGCAATTTTGTCCTATGAAACATGCCACACTTGGCACATTTTGGCCGTGGATCATTTAATCTCGGACATGTGGTAGCCAAATGGTCTCCTCCTTTGCAAATTTGGCATCCTCCAAACACAATGGAAGAAGATGAAGCCTTTGGATTGTGCACAGTCCCTTTTAAAAAATTGATGAATGTGTTGTTTAATACAATGACTTATTTTTCCATCATGGTCTCTGAGGCCCCTTCTTCTTGTTCTTCTTTCAGAAGTTCATAGGGAGTTTTTTCAAGCTCGCCCAACAATTTCTCTAGTTCTATTGCAACACCCACTAATTCTTCAATATTTATAAACGTCTTCACCACAAACAGTTTTGAATTTTTGGCCTCAATTTGGCTAGAAATCTCTTTCTCTGCTCAATGTTTTGTATCCTGCCCCTTTGAAACAGTTTGTCAAGGCATTCAAAGTATTTTTGAACTCTCTCCTTGGTTTCTTGTTTGATGGCATCTAGTTTCATTTTAATGTCATCAGCATCTACATCTCCATACTTCCATACTATCAAATTCCTTAACTTAGCCCAATCGGTTGGTGTTGGTTACAATTTCCTAAACCATTTTTTAGCCCTGCCCCTTAAATTCAGCTTTGCAATTTTGAAAAGTTTGTCTGCATTCAGATCTCGCACTTCAACAGCCATGGTGAGTCTCTTTGCCCAGTCATTGACATTTCATGGTCTCGCCCCCAGAACAGTTCATCCATCCCCTACGGGCTAGTCATTTTGCAATGTTCAACTTCAATCAAAGATTGCAATGTCTTCCACACAAAATGTCTTTAGACCACCCTAAGACAGACACAGTCCTCACCACCTTTTCACCCTTCTATGTTCCTGTTGATTTAAAAGGCCCAAATCTATTGGTTATGGCACTCACTAGGTGCATGATGCTTTAGTTCTTTCTAAGAGATCTTACCATGTCCTTCAAGCACACCACTGTTCTAGAAAAGGACACAACACCACTACCTTACTTTTGCTTCAAAAACATTAAAACAATTCATTTTCAGATGTATAAACATTAAATATTTCTCTTGATTTGTTGAGTCTAATTGTGACTCCATCAAACCCAAGTGCAACAAATTTCCTTTCAAAAGTAGCCATGTGTCATCTGTGATTCAATTCAAAAACTCAAATTGATCTCCCTCCCTGTTGGTCTTAAAGGCATAATATCAAATGGTAGAATGGAATTTTTTTGCTCATTTGTGGATTCTTGTTGGAATTGCCACCTTTCTTTTGGATTCCGCCATATCCTCCAACTTATGATGCGGGATCGTCATCCATTGTGTTCCACCCTAATAAAGTGATTTCCATTTTGAAACAAGTATTCCCCACTAGGAATGTACAATTTGATAAAGTGGTTAGGCGAAACAGAAAGCTTGGGAATCCAAATGTCTCCTATTCTAAGTACACTACATTGCCTTTCATGAACTAAAGGTGAAACTCTATGCAAGGTATGAGGTGTAGTGATATTGCATTTGTAGCTCTGAGGTCGACCCCCATCCCCTTGCTCCATTTCTTAATTTCAACCAAACTTGAATGCGTGTATAAAAACCATTATGAATTATTTCTACTACCACATCCCCAACTTGAGCTCATTACGATTTATCCCTACAAATGTCACTGCACCAAATCCAAACACATGCAAAACAACTGCTCCTATTTGGGGTCCATCCCGCCTCCTTGGACAATCGAATCTGATAATCGATGTGTATTATTCATGAAGTTCTTACATGACCTCATTTGTGCCAACTTCATCTGCATTGAATGATGACATATTTTTTAAAATATCGATACCCATCCATATATAAGTTTGAATGATGCCTCAGACCTAACCATGTTTTGATACCAAAAGAAAGGGGTATGAAAAGTATCTCGTCATCACAAATCCAAATTTTGTACCTACGACTTCTACAACTTACATTCTGCCATTTAGGCATTGTTTTTAGCACATTGGTGCTACTATTCTAGCCGAACATAAATCTTTATATCCTAATGAGATTCCATGCACTACTTACTTGTCAGTCCTTTCTACATCTCTATGTGGTAGCTATTTAACTATTGCCAAGAACAGGTCTTGGTATTATGAGTACATGAATTAGTGGGATCTGGTTTAAGGTTAGCACCTTCTATGTTCATTCGGTCCATTATGAACTATTAATCCATCCCTCTACCCTATGACATAATGCAGAAATATATTTGTCTTGGTTCCACAAACAAGATGACTTCTGGTTCCGAAGTAAGGATGCGAAACATATGCCAAGTTGGCTTGCAACAACTCGGGAAAAACAAAGTTTTGATTAGGATATGGGTCTATGGATATTTGTTGTAATCTCTTTCCCATTCTATACCCACGTTCTACCTAACCCAAGGATACCCACTAAGGTTTTTGACTTTGACTCATCACATATGTGCTACTTAAAGAATGCTTCCACCAAAGTCCCATACAAATGCATCCCTTTACATGATCCTAATTCTACAACTCAGACCCCCTTTGTGCCCTCAACATCAATCCCTTATAGAGCCTAACACTAGCAAAAATACAACGCCTACCATGATGTAGCTACTAGCGCAATGAAAATCAAAACAACAACTACTCACTTCTACAAACTTTACATGATCTACCACAAATGCAATCCAAAAATCACAAACATGCTTTCCTTGCCCTTGAACTCCCCTTCTTATCCTCGTCCACCGCATCCTACTCCCTTTTCTTTTGTAAACTTGAAGCATTCTTGTCCACCCATCATCAGCTGCCAACATGTTTCACATAACACACAAACAACAAAGTTTCCTACTCACAACCACTAACAAACAGTGATGATAACCCCATAGCCTATATGAAGAAAGTTGATGACTACTCAAAACAAAACTCTAAGCCTAAAACAAACTAATGTTCACATTAGAGACATCCAAATGACTTCCTGTCCAGTCACACCACAACAGGGATATTATTTTCTTTTTAAGAATATAAACTAGTTTTATTTATTTGTGTGGAACCAAAACTGGAACTAAGATATATGTTTTTTCTTTAAAAACAATAGACTAGAACCAAGGATTAACCAAAGGTTAAACTGACAGTTAAACACTAGTTCTAGTCCATCTTAATAAAAACCTGATTAGAATTGTCCAATCTGACTTTCAGAACAAGAAGCAAAACTAATTTTTTTTCTTGGAAAATTGGACAGAGAACTGAATTCCCAGTTCAAATTATGTGTGGAGTAAACCAAAACCAGAGGTTCTTCCTAGAAGTAAAGAATTGCCCAACATTGGTAACAACCCAAAACTTGAATATAAGCCCTAATTAATTAACGTGACCCCACCAAGTGTTGGGCAATTTATCAAATTTACTGAAATTACCCCCAAAAATGTAAACACAACAAGGGGAGAAACATTAACTTATTGCACAAGGAAGGCTTTTTTTAATAAGCCATTTAACTTTTGAGTGTTCAGTCATTGATTTTTCAATTATAAGATGGCTTAACTTTTGAAAATGCCTTGCATAGTAGTCTTAGGGTAGATAGATTGGTGACCGAACATTTAAGAACTCAAAGGAGGTCAATACACATTGTTCTTCTGCTTCTAAAGCTCAAAAAAATATGTAGCCCTCCACCTAGCATTTGCAATGCTTCTAAAATCGCTCAATTCAATAAAAGAATGGAATTTGATAAAAGACGAAGATATGGGATGTTTGGTGTAAGGGGGTTTTAGTGTTTGATGATGGGTGAAATAAAAATAATTGGGATTTCAAGCTTAAAATCTTAGATTGTTATATCTTTGCCTCTGGAATAGAAAGAACTTTTGTAAAGCCTTAGTTAGCACACTCATCAGTTTTTTACTCACTCAAAACAGACTCAAGAAGATATGGGGCTTGATCTAGAGAGAAATCTAAAGACAATTTTTCCAACACAATTGAAGAATACTATCACTCATCCCTCTTCCTGTGTTTTTGGCATTACTCCTTTACTTGTGATGCTCAAAACATTTGTATCCCTTCAATTTGCATGTCCAATCACATAAAAGCCACTCAATTTGGTTATGGAATGAGGAAAATATTATCACCATCAACAACCATCATGTTACCTTAGTAATGGCTCACTGCTCTAGGTTTTCAATTTTTGGAGATGGATTATTACACCCTATCAAACCTATGAACATCATTGACAATATCTAATCGTTCAAATGTGTCAAAAACTGGCACAAAACTCTCAACTGACTGATGATTAATCCCAGTGATCAATGCCAAACTGATTGAGCATGCTAATGACTAAAGGGTTTTAATTTAGGGACAGTGGACCCTAAACCCTACATGAGTTTAGACCATTCCCGAGGTACATATTCCCAGACATAGATTGTTTTCTTAACAATCTCAGTGATGCACCATCTGAAGCTTCATGTTGAATACAGGTTCTGTAGCACATGACAAGGCTCCGGCTTATATTCCACTTGTTCCAAATGTTATGCAATAACCAAGTGTAACCCCTATTTCTTAAATCATAGTTCAAGGTCAAGTTCTTGCTTCTTGACTTCAAATTTGGAAGCTTTTGACCTTATTGTACCCTCATCATCCAACTGAATCAAGTCTGTTATTGTTGAGGCCTAAAATCATTTCTCAAACATTAGAGTTATGCTTTATACCTGTCTTCACCCTGCTTTTGGGCCTGCTTTCACCCCTTGTCCCCTCTTTTAGTGGTATCTACAAAGGAAGGAAATTTTATTTAATCACAGTATGAAATGCTGAAACTCAGCATTTAACACACGTTTTGTTACTTTTAAACATTTATGCTGAGAACATTTATGTGTTACTCTTAAACCTGACCAGTAATTCTCGATACTAATTATAATAGGTAGGAGCAGTGAAAATATATGTAGCAACACTGAAGGCGCCCATAAAAAAGGAAAGACAGGATGAAACTCAGTTTATCACCAAAATTGATGGTTTTTGGAATTTCATCCCCCTTGAATGTTGATGGATTTTTTTTTGCTGGTTTTTAAAAAAATTCACCTAGTATGACCGAACTCAGGGTTTTGGTGCTATGTTCTCCTTATTTTGCTGCTAATTCTATTAGATGCTGAATTTTCTAGGACTTTTTCACAGTATCCTAAAAACCTCAAACTTCATGGTCAAACTAGCCTCAAATGAGCTTTTCTAGCAGTGTAGTCCAGCGGCTAGCTGATAGCCGCAGCCACCCACAGCCACAGATTGGCTGCGACTGTGGCCAAGATTTTTAGTAACGGCCGGCCGTGCACCTCGGAGGGTGGCTGCGGCTACGGCCGTTATTCAAAGAGTACGTCCTGATCGGTATCAATTTTCAAAGCGTCATGCATATTTATTACAAAGAAGCCAAATTAATGTCATTAAAACAAGATATTTCGCCTTGGCAACCTTAGAACTTAATACTAGAGTTCAGACTCCAGAGTTAGTGCTACTTTGCGGCACATTTTGCAGAGTAGCGTACGGTGGTCACTGGTCACTGCTTCCTAGTGTAAGTTTTTGAGTTTGAGATCAACATTTTCAGATTCTGTGTCTTGACTGGCACAACACATCATGTACTGCTTCGAGTCGCTTGATGATGCTAAGAAAAAGATATCCGATGATTTGACCAACAAGAACCCGCAATATGCAATGATACCTTTTACGTCGAACAATCGGCCATCAACCAACAAGCTACGGGATCACATGGGCCAGGTGGTCATGAAGGCCAGTGGCGAGTGGATGTGCCTTGATGTGGAGGTGGATGGCAAGGGGCAGACCAGGACGGTATACATGTGCGCTTGCATCAAGCCCACTTGCCTCAATTTCTACGTATACAACTCGTGGGATGGCATGTCGTTGATGAGTGGCCACACCTGCTCGCATGCAGTTGTTGCAACTTCCTCTTTGAACAGCTTAGCCGTTTGGGCGAATAAGCACGACATGCCAACTGACTTCGCCAAGGCCAACATGACCAATACCCTTGTCAACATGTGTTCATGGGACATTCGCCCGTTCTCGTCGGTGGAGGGCGTAGGCTTCGAGAACGTTATCTAGACTGCCCTGGACATTGGCTTTGCAAGCAAGACGCCACTGGTCGCCGAGGACTTGTTGTAGTCCCAACAGACCGTCAAGCGCATTATGATGGTCTGATTTGACAAAGGTGTCTTGAAGCTACAAGTCATCCTGCGCAAGCACTTCATTGACAATGGGCGCATTGCATTTTACACTGACATTTGGACAGACAACGCCACACAAATGATGTACAATGTTAACACCCTGCACATGATCGACGATAATTGGGTCATGCACGCTCGTGTCATGTCTTGTGATGAGTTCAGCGAAGCACGAGCCACATCGTGCCAGCGATTCATTACGACTTTGTTAATAGTGTATGCTCGTTCATATCCTGGAAGGAGGACGAGGTGACGGTTCAGGTGGCAAACTAGCAGGTGGTGGTCAAGTCGGATGCAGCGTCGAACAATAACATAGCGAAAGGAATGTCGTCGCAGTTTGAGCTAGACCTGTGCTGTTGCCATCGCCTGTCGACATGTATGTGCTACGGAAGCAGATTCGCGTGGTGGGTGGTGTCAAGCAGCTGGCGGCCTACCTCTTCTACAAAGAGTCCGAGTTGGTCTTTGACACGATCGATGATGCGAAGGCGCTAGTCACGTACATGAAGAAGACGCTTTTGAACAAGAAGTTGAATAACAAGATGAAGTAGGACTTGGTGACACGCTTTGACAGTCTCCTCATCATGTTGTAGTTTGTGGCCGCCGAATATGGTTATGTCCATCGAGCTGTTGAAAAAGAGGAAACAAGAGGAGTGCGTCAAGTGCATCATCGAGCCACTGCTCATTGAACTTATTCGACTGCTATACTACGTCAAGCTGGCCAGTAAGTCCCTGGAGCTGTTCCTCACGCCCACCATTCATCTCGTCGGCATGTGGTTTGCCAAATTGATGGCCCACCTCCAACCGCGAGTTGAACCCATCACCTTCGACGGTGTAGATGGCGAAAAGGTGACCATTGCAGCTGACAGTGACGAAATTGGCCCCATCAAGGCACTCTTACTCGGTTAGCTCAAAGAGAAATACTTCCTCAAGCCGCTCCACGCTGCCGCCGCCTACCTGGATCCGTTGCAAAAGAACCGCTTGCTTAATTGCGGCTTCATTCAAAAGCTGATCGACCATGGCTTGTTCTACCTCAAGGACATTATGCGCAAGGTTGGCCCACCCAAGCAGATGGCGGTGTCCAAGTCCGGTGACAAACCATCCACTACCGGCAAAGAAAAACCGCACCAAGAAGCCACGCATCGTCTTTGTCCACGCCGACCCTAGTCGAGATGATAACGACAACAATTCTTCGGAGAGCGACGGTGACCACGAGCAAGGCGAGATGGCCTAGCTCGAGGCCTTTATCGAGCATGAGTTGGCCTTGTATCGCTTGCTCAAGGTTGACAAGAGCGATAAGAAAGTTCTGCTTTAGGAGAATACACATAAAAGAGTCCGACCAGATGGCGAAGTCAAGCACGACATCGGCTTGTTGCCATGGTGGAAAATCATGTCCGCCAATTTTCCCATTTTGGCTCGTGCCGCCCGTGCCATACTTTGTATTCCGGCTTCGAGTTCGATGCCGGAATGTACATTTTCATCCGCCGGCAATACGTGGACCAACAACAAGCGCAAAGCATTGAAGCCCAACACGCTGAACGCCCTCCTCTACCTCCACTCCAATCAGGACCTGGACCGTTTGCAGTAGGCTGACATTTTTTTATAAACACATGAACGGATATGATGAAAACAATGATGTGGGGGAGAAGGCTACGGCCGAAACATTGTGGTGGTAGGCGGCTGTGGTTGCGGCTGGCTGCGGCTGCGACCGAGAATTTAGCTGGAATAAAACGGCCAGGCTGCGGCCGGATCCTGCAAGATGTGTGGACAGCACTGATCTATACACACCACCAACACAACTAGGGACTCGACAATTTTTTCCATGATTCATACTGATTCCAGCTGAGAGCCTGGAATTATTTCGTGTATCGCACTGATCATGGAAGGACTCAGGAGTAGGACGTGAATCAAACTAGAATCACACATTGTAAGTGAATATAGACAACTTTTATTGCTTGTTTTCTGAAGATTTACATGAGCGCGACGCTTATATGCATTCTCGAGATAATTCAATTTGTCGGAACTGCAATACGATCCCCTCGGATCAGTAGGACATGCAGGGGCTTCCGCTACCCGCAGGCACCATTTATATGATGCAGTATTTCTCATCAGCGGGCTGTGTGTCGACGAGCTGTCGACTGGTGCTAGCACTACTCCCTCCACTAGCTGCAGTCCGGAGTGATTTACATCGTGTATATGAATCTACATATATCGTTGAGTGTGTCGTGGATCGGCGCGCCGGTTGTCTACAGTCAGCATGATAGAAAACACACAACACTCATATGTTTACACAGGAATAGTACCATTACGGATCGTGTCCCGAGGTTGCAGCAATGGGACAATTTCGGCAGCTTCCGATTCCTTCCCAATGCCTGATACCCTGCAAGCACGACATAAGATCATCCATCGAGCAGCGTGTTTGTGAGAACATGATCAAGGTCAGCAGCTTGGTCCTAATGAGAATCATGACAGTGCTTCAACCGTCCATAGCCAAATTTAGGAGATTTCTGATGAGCTAGAGTTGCATATGCAAATGATGGTCTTTTAAAGCAGGGATAGAAGAGTAGAAAGTACTTTTGGGCGGTAATGGTAAGACGACCGGCAGCAAGATTTGCGATCATGGCAAATGCTTGTAATAAGTTGCTTGGCCAGTGAACCCGCCGCCGCCACAGCTGCCGCAATGACTCTGACAGCCACTCCCACAGTGAGTATCAGTACATCCGCAGTACCCGAACTGGCTACAGCATTCGCCACCAGGACACGGATTACTACTGCTACACTCCCCTGGTCCTACTCGACCGCGACAGTTGCCGCATTGACTCTGACAGCCACCCCCACAGTAAGCATCAGAGCATCCGCAGTAGCCAAACTTGCTACAACACCCGCTGTCAGCACACGGATTGCTACCACTGCATCCCTGAGCCACAGCTAAGGCTACTGCACTGGAGACCACAACAAAAGCCATCAACACAACCTCAAGGTGCGCCTTCATCTTCCCCATATTCCCCTACAATGATATGCTTCACACCACAACAACAACAGCACTGGATGCACAAAAACACGAGCTGATCGAGCCTGAGAAATTCTGGAACTCCAAATCTAACCTCAGCCAGCAACAGAATCCGCAAGAGCAAAATTCTTGGGCGATCAATGACGTGAAGAATGGGTTGACAGTGAGTGGCCTCTTTCCTTTATACCGTACCCATCACTAACAACCAGCAAATTTTGTGGAATTTTATTTTCTTTTTCAACAACAGAGGTCCACAGATTTTGTTCAAATATATATATTTAAAAAAATCTAAAGAGGCCCCCCCTCCCCCCCCCCCCCCACACACACACACACACACACAGAGCAGCCCCATTTTTGAATATTTCAAAATTTTGACATTCAAGAATAAATATACAAGATGCACTACCTTCGGAACTAGGTGCTCGCTTTTTTTTTGGCAAGAAATTTCGCCAAAATGCGAAAAATCAACACAACAGGACTTTACTCAGCACAAAAGAAAAAGAAAACTTGTTAAGTATAATTTTGGTTTTCCTTCTCAGCCTGAGCTGATGGGCGATTCTGCAGCTTTTATTTTTGTTTGGTCATGTGACCCAGTGATGTTTCGATTTTTCAGATCTTTTTTTTGGCAGTATTTACACCTCCAAAATTCAACAGAAATATTAATTCCTTGCCTTTTTGCAAAAATTGACAACTTTTTCTAGAAAAAAGAATTACAAGAAAAATTTGCAACATATTGACACAGGTCTTGATTTTGGGCAGTTTTCTACATTTTGAATTCATCATCTTCTTTTTGGGAGATTTTTTCACCAAATTTCAACCTGAAAAATTTGATTTTAGACCTTTACAAAGTTCAAACGATATTTCATGAAGAAAGTGGTCCAAATACCCTAGATTTTGAAGGAAAAAAATTCCATATCACCAGATTGATGGAAGGATCATTTTTTCCAAAACTTTGATATCTACTTAAAGCCAAATTCAGCAAAAAAAAAAAAACCATTTCTGGATGATCCTCACTTTGACTACACAAATTTGGTAAAAAGATCACAACTTGGGAGAGTTTCTTACAATTGTGTCACTAATTATGCTAATTGTTTCTTCCAATGATCCTGCACTTGGGAAAATAAACGCACACACACACTTGCTTCTACCGTCCTCATCACAATCTCATAACTTTTTTTCTTTAGTTTCTATGGTAATGGATGTAATGTATGTGATATGTGCAGGGTACAAGTTGGCAAGACTTCTTGCTTGAGTGCGAATGATGTCTACTGACAGTTTTTTTTTTCTTTTCCCCTCAATTTTGTGATGTTGCTCAATTAGCAATAGTCCATAATTTTATTAGCCAAATTTGACAATATTCAAAATTTGAAAGTATAAAATATTACGGATCTTTTCATATTGTCGGCAATTGTGAAGAATTTTTCCATTTTCTTTTTTTTTGGGGATTTTTTAAACAGGGAATTTGTGACAGAATTAATTTTTAGAAATTCTTTTTCACAAAATGACAAAAATTCCCCGCAAAAAAGTCACTGCTACTGACTTTGAGTATACCTTACACTGGGGCTCAAATTCAGCAGCCATTGTCTAATGAATAATAGAAATTTAGTGTAAGGTAAAGCCCAAGGGTGAGGGCATGCATTTACCCCAATGGGTAGTCGATGAGGCCCTAGATAATAGCAGTGAAGCCTTGCAATTTGGGGAATGTCACGAGGAGAACTTCTAGTCACAAATGTTGTGAAAATAAATAAATTATGTGCAATGAAGTACAAGGTCTAGGGGATCAAACCCTAGTCCTTTCGGATTCTACCCATTGCAACCTTGGTTAGGTCTACACAAGCAACAAAGATTATAACTTTACCTACATTCCCATATTAGTTCAAGAAAACAACAAAAATCCAGCAATGTGCATATTGAAGACACACAATGTAACAAGCAAATATACAATTGAAATAATTACAAAACTTACACAAATTACAATGCAATAAAATAAATAAATAAAGGTACTTAATTAACTTACAAGTATTTTGGATACATCCACAATGCAAATCGCACAAAACACACATCAAGGAACTTAAAAAAATGTAGCTTTCATATGTATTATAGCAATCACAAAACATTTAGATGCATTGTTTATCTATTTGCCTATAAACGAGCTTCAACTTGAGTTCAAAACAATGTGCAACAACATTTCAGTTAAGGTGCAATGCTAAAACCTACAAAATAATTTAAGCTTTAACTACATGCCTTTGCCTTCCATCCAACTAATTTTTAATGACATCTCCAATGGAAAAATATCAATGGAGTAGTGATTGTGAGCAAACATCATGACAACCAAATCAACATGAATTGTCAATCTATTTCTGAACTTAGATAATTTCATAAAAACACATAATTGAGAAGCATCATTTTGTCTTCCACACTACCCAAAACCATGACAACAAATATTTCCACCAATATGAATAAGCGTTCTTTGAAAATAACATTAGAGCACAAATGGGACTACATTTTAATCACATGATTACATGTGCCAAAGCCTATTTCTTATTTGCCTACATAGTTAACTTGAAAAAAGAATCTCCCATGTCAGTTTTTTATTCATTCAATAGGGCAAGTATTTAAAAATCCTTATCACCAAAATTTTTGTCAAAATAATATTATGCTTTCAACATGTCTAGAAAGGCAAAGAATGTGGTTTCAACATCAAAATTCAACCAATATTGAAAATAAATAATGTCAATAGCATTTATTAACTCCCAGCTAAGAAACCTCCACGTAAACTCCTGAATCAAGCCAATAGAACTCCAAAAAAAATTACAATTTCACTTTAATAGTAGTAGCATATCACTAATCATCATGCATGCACATGAAAAAAATCCTTATTGCTTGGTGCACTTACAATGGGTCAAGTATTAGTGACCTTGAAAGTAAAAAGTAGGCCTATTATATATTGTTGGTTGGATTAGTCCACCAAGTTATTAGCAACCCATTAGTTTTGCAATCCATAAGATCAAGAAAATTCTTGAAATATACCATGTAACTATGTTTTGGATCATAATAATGTGTAGTAGTCTTTACATTACATCGCAACTTGTTCCTTTTTGTTTCCAACAACTTAGTAAGCTTACACTGCTCAAAATGCTTCTTGGGTGAAGAGGATAAATACATATCTGTAGAGCCTTTCAATTTTTTGCACTAGAGGCTACTTGGAAAACATTTGCACAATAAAGTTGGTTTGATGTGTGACATAATGGACAACAAGCATGAAAGGAATTACTTTTTTGCAAATTTGTGTAGTCACACCACTATAGACACATGTGAAAGCACCAACACCATTTGAACCAAAAATAGATCAATGTCTTACTAATTTCTTACACAATGAAGCCCCCATAGACTAACAAGGAATTGAAAATCATGTTGATCAAATTGTGAAATGTGCCACCATTGACTAGTCCTTCCAAATTTAACAAAATTCAGATATGTTTGAAGCCATCCATAAGGTAAACATGAATGCTAACCTAGGTTTAATTGTCAATTGTTATCACTTCATCACAACTAATAACAAGGAACCTTGCTCCATGAATAGTTTTTTTAGTTGTGGTGAAGATAATGCAATGCATAGTTTGAGCAATTTTCGGTCCCACATTGTCATTTTAATGTTTTTTGGATTGATCTTCATAATCAAAAATTGAAACAACTACATTATCTCAAAGTCAATGACTCAGTGATAGGATGGCCTTGTTTCAAAAGACAAAAGATAACAACAAATTCTAGAACTTTAATTTTCTTGTTTCCGACCAAATTTTGGAAAAAAACCATGTTTGCCATTATCTTCCCCAACTAGAAAAAAACACTCATTTTTACATGTTGTGAGTATGGAGACATGTAATATTGCCCCTCAATGCAATTAGGACTAATTTTTTTACATTTGCACCTCCCAACATGTTTTTCTAAAGGTTGTTGAATTTGGAAACCAAAAGCTTCTATCTCCCTTTGATATGTGTACACATTTAACACCTACTAAAATGCATTTTCCCATTAAAACCAAGGACAACTTCTAGCCATGGAAGTTTTACTATCCAATTGTTTTATTTTGGGTATTCCTTCATTCTTCTTTTCCATCCCTACACTTAGGATAGTTTCAAGTGTGGGGTTTAGATTCAACAACATGCCTACAACACAATGTTCACAAGCACCACCCTCTACAATGATGTCATTACCATTTCATGATTATAGTGCAACAAAACACACTACAAACAATAGCAAGACCAACCTAATTCAACAAATCAACACTAACAACATTAAGGACCTTGTCACTAAAAACAAATTGTACTTGAGCCAATGGGTTACATACAAAGGTGCCATGTTGCACTTAAACAAAGAGGAAATTAAGAACCTTAAGAAAAAAATATGTTTGACCTTGAGACTGAAACTTACAAGAATGCAAACAATTTGCAAGAAAATACAATGTGTTTAATATTTACAAAAATGAGTAAAGGTTAGTCCACTGAGTTATTTTTCACTGCTGGTACCAGTAGTGGAGGTGCTGGTTCTACACATCCACTGCTCTAAACCCTACTAGACGTCCCTTGAAAGGTTTTTAGATTCACCTTGGGGTAAATTGTCTCTCTCTACTTCAAACGTAGCCATTTTTTCATTTGAAACGCGATGGCTCACAGAGTGTCCCAGGTGTGTGCAAGTGCAAAGATTTCTTCTGTGTTGCAGCGTTTGAGTGAGAATTTCATGGCAGAAAGAACTTGTGCATTTGTGATTCAAGCTTTAGAGGGCCGGCATTTTTTCACCCTGCCCGGGATAGTAGGTTAGGCTAAGTGAAGCTAGTAGGAGTGACAACCAGCTTGGTTGCTATATGAGCAGGTGATATCATCTACATAGGCTATTGCCATAGGGGCGGCTGGCGCAGCCCATGGACTTAGGAGGTTGCCATTGATGGAGGGTCTTCTATGAAGTGATGGACAATTTCCCAAACTAAGAGAAAGTGTGCACATTTTCTGTACACTGGGTAGAAGTCAAGTCCTACAAGCCCATTTTTGTGAAGGTGACCTGGGCTTGTAGGACTTGAGCTTCATAAAAGGACCTTACTGGAGGCGACTGTACTATTGTCACAGGCACAATGACTGTCTCACATTATTTTAACATTACCATTTCATAAAAACTGTGGTGCAGTAGCCATTTTATATCTCTCGGTGGAGATACTTGAATCAACTCCAAACTACAGTGGAACTAGGTTAGATTGTTTGTGAATAATGGGTATGAGAGTAGGTTCTTTGCCAACAATCGGTATTAAGACAATCCAAACCCTCTTCCTTAGTCTTGAGTGAACCAGCTCCCGTGTTGGTACCATAGTAAATAAAAAAACTCAAAATCTACTTAAAGTATTCCTAAATATTCTTAGACTAAACCAGACAGTATTTTTTTTCAACTTCGTGATGTTGCTCGCTTAGTGATAGTCCCATACGTAAATTTTGCGAGATTTAACAATATTAAAAAATAAAAGCATAAAATCTTAAGCACCCCTTTGATGTTGCAAGCAATTGTAAAATTTTTGGTGAATTGTCTTCAACGAAATTAAAGAACTTCTGATCATTTTTACAAATGGTTTTTGCAAAATGGCGAAAATTCGTCAAGAGAAAATCACTGAAATCATGCATGGTCTCAGAGTTCAAATCAAACCTATTCTGGGCCTAACCCTGAAACTTCAGGACAGAAAGAATTTACACCAAAAGGCAGCCCAAATTGAGCTTGTCTCATGTTTAGGGGTTAATATGACCACTAGTAGGAACCAGCGCCCACATGGGTACCTTCACCTTTTCATTAAGACCTCTTCTTAGGGACCACATTAATTAATCGCACAAAATGTTAGATTTGAACTCAGAGACCTTGATTTAGTCTGAGCATGGGCCATTTGTAATATTTAGAAACAATTTAAAGGAATTTTGACATTTTTACCATGGTTCCAGAGTGGGGCTGGTTCACCCAAGGCCTGCCTTAAGAAGGGTGATAAAGAATGGATTGTGAATAATCGGTAAGATGATCCAAACACTAGAGAAACAGCCCAAGGGAGTGCATTCACCCGGTGACCAAGAATTGATTGTGAAACAGTAAAAGCAATAAAATTTCATGAAACTGTCTCTGACACAAAAACTGCTCAGCTTCAATCCTCCATACCTACACCTAAATTATCAATTATGAATGCATTTTACACATTTCAACAAATTTGTTTAGTATTTTCATCTATTGTGCATTTTTTAAGTAACTATTATCCATTGGAAGAAGATTGACGTGTTGCATTTCCCCATCATGAGGTCTACACCCATAAATCGTTTGTTAACAAAGAGAGATTTCCAAGTACGGAGCTGTAAATGTAACTCCTCAATCTTTTTTATTGCCCCAACCTAATGGATGCTCATGTGTAGATTTTGGGTGCAGCCATCCAATTGATGGGTTGTTTTGAAGTCTACCCATTTATTTGTTAGGTTTCTTCTCAAAATATGAATATTTGGTAACTAATTTAATTATGCCTCTATATCATTTTAGTTTTTGGGGTTGTGACTTGCCTTTTTGTATCACAAGATTTCTTATCACTATGATATGTTAAAAAAATTCATTATTATTTTTAATGAAATTTGTTTGATTACCATACAAATAATTAGCTTCAATTCTGTTCAATCTTATTAAAATGAAATTATTAAAAAGTTAATGGGAAATATTATGCATTAATTGATTAAAATAAAACACGTCAATTTTTAAATAAATAATTTTTTTGGGAGATATAAATGTTTTCAATTAATTTGATGTTATTTTTAAAACTTCAATAAGGCTTTGATGAAGATTTAATGACAAAAAATCATAATGAAATTACTTTTTAATTGATTAAATTGTTTATATTGTTATTGCCTTTATGTTATAAAAATTTATTATTGCCTTAAGATAGTAAACATGCATATATGATTTTAGCTTTTACCAGGCATGTATGGGGCAAACACAACTAGTTTGAATAGGAGTTGCAACACCAATCTTTCCAGCTTTTCAACTTTTATTCCATTTATTCTATTTGATTACAGTCCTCAAAGTCACTTAGATGTCACAAACAGTTTCTTTTTTGTTTCTTTCTCTTTTTCAGTTCTGTGGTTTCAAAATCCTAGCAAAAATAACTGAATTTACTTTTAAAAAAATTATTGCGAGGTGATAAAAATTTGTTTGAAGAAAATTGCTGGCCACAGCGAGGGTTTTTTGGTTTCAATTGTGTGATTGTGAGGTAAGTGGACTAGCCATCATCCTCAGGAGGACTTAGCCAAATTTCTGGTACATTTCAGAGAGAAAAGTAGCAAAAGTACACTTATATCGTCGACATGCAAGAACCTATGGTATAAATATGACAATATGAAAAAAAAAACATTCCTTTAAATACCCCAACTTTGGGGGAGTTTTCGAGGACATGTGGTAGACCACCCCCTGCCCCCCAACTTTTTGTTGTCGCAGGTCCCCTATAATGTAGAGGCCATTCTTGAGCTAAGGTTGGAGATGCTTGAATGAACTGCAACAGCACAGTAGTGCTGAGTTCGAATAATCGGTAAGATTGTCTGAACTCTGAACCCACACTACTTTTTCCACATTCAAATGACTCAACAGAGCCTTGTACTAGTAATGAGTTCGTTGATGGTGAATAATCGGTAAGATTGTCCGAACTCTGAACCCAGACTACTTTTTCCACATTAAAATGACTCAACAGAGCCTTGTACTATGTAGCCAAAAAAGTTGAGCAGCATGTGTATGGAGACTGCAGGAAGTGACCTTTGTGCATGGGAATCAAGTGTTTTCTTTATTATGGTTTTAGCAAGTTGTGGGCCGGAAACTGTCACCTTTTTCTCTAACAAACATATAAATAATAACAGATCAGAGAGACATATAAATAATAACAGATCAGAGAGAAAAGTAGAAAAAGTCGACCCAAGTGACCCAGCCCCATGACTGCACCAGTTCCGTTTGGGAGGATCTCAAGTTCATCCCAATTATTGAATCTGCTGCAGGCATTGAGATTGAGTAAATTTTATTTTATTTTTCCCCTCACGTACTTCACAGCTACCCATTAAAAAAGAAATCTATTGGATTCAGACTTAGAATGGTAGCTAACACAAAAATCTATGTGTCATATGATGTGGCATTTCGTATTAAGCTGGTGCCAACCAAATGTTAGTCCAATGACAAGCTACCAGAATATCTTCAAAATTCTTAAATTTTGCACTGACATTATTATGTTTGGTACCACCCCAAATAGGCGTGCTTTATCTCAATGTTTTGTAGCCTTGCTCTTGTTCCTTACAAAAAAAATTATGTTATATGTTCCCAATGTGTTCTCTATCACATTCCCCTATGTTCCCTAACAACTCTGCAGTCCGCATTATCTCCCACATGTGACAACCTTGTCATCTACGTTGTGACTACACTTGGCACTCTCTCCTTCACCATCTCCACTAGCAAGCTCTGGAGCTCATGCACCTCCATTGTGTTCCACCATCTCCATCATGCTTTAGCAACTCCATTGTTGTTAGTGCTCACAACTGCTACTACCATGGACATTTTTAGGACCACATTCATAGGATTTGAACAACAATTTGCTTATTCAAAAAAATGTATGTGAAAATAAATGAAGCTAAAGAATTGAGCAACTATGTTCAAAAAGAAGATATGATCGTTGCAAAATTGTTGGTGAGATGATACCACATGTTGGATGCTGCATCGTTCATCTTGGAGAAAAAGAAAAAAAATACCATCCCAAGAAATGATTATTGTATGTGTGAATAGTCTTGTAAGAATTAGGCTACCTTTGGAAAAAGTGAGCGATGATGCAATTGTGTGAATACAAACATTGATGGTACTTAGCATTGTGGTGATGTTGGTGGTACATAGCTTTTTACAAACGGCTAGTTCAATGTTAATGGGCCTAACTTTAGAGGTGCTCACACCAAGTGTGAAGGTAGCTTTATCCTTACATGTCATTAGATGAGAGAAAATGTAAAGAGTTATGAACTTTGGAAGTATGGCACGGGTTATCACTGGACCAGTTGTTGTGGCTAAAAACCCATGTGTGCATCCTGGTGATGTTCGAGTGTTGATGGCTGTTGATGAACCAAGCTTGCACCACATGGTCAACTGCCTTGTGTTTCCACAAAACGGGGACAGGTACAGTATGATGCCCATCATCAAATCAACAGCCCTAAAGTTGAATATTTTTTTTCTAAAATCTAGAAGAGTGGAAGTGTTTTATGTAAGGAAACCTAAATGCATTTATACCAATGTTGGATCTCTCTACAGATATCGTTGTGATGCCCATCATCAATCGATGCCCCTAGAGTTGAACAATTTTTTTGAAATCTAAGAATGTGAGTGTTTTGTAAGGAAACCTTAATTGGATGTGTTGTATATTTTACATATATTAGGGTGATCTAGTTGTAAACTGCAACATAATCGAATAATGGTTCTCATATGCTCAATTGTTTTTGACCAATAGGCCTCATCCAAATGAATGTTCCGGCAGTGATCTGGATGGAGACTTGTATTTTGTGAGTTGGGATAAACACCTAATCCCTCCTGAGACAGATGCACCCATGGACTATACACCAGCTCCAGAAGAACGACTTGACCACCCTGTCACAGTCGAGGTAGTACCCCTTCCCTTTCACTATACAATGCAGCTTGTACTGAGATGTTGGTTTTCACATTCCAAGAGCCTGTACATTACTAGAGATTTGCCTTCATCCACGAGTTGTTGATTTTACCTCTCAAATTATTAATGTAAAAGCTTCGGGTTGGAGATTGATTTTTTAAACAAATTCTAAGGATTTGCAATTGACACATACACATTGATCATCGCAGGAGCTTCAAGAGTTTTTTGTTAAGCACATTGTGAATGATAATTTGGGTCAAATTTCGAATGCACATGTAGTGCATGTTGATCTGCAAGATGATAATGCTCGGAGTGCTGATTGCAAGGAGCTTGCAAGGCTATTTTCTGTTGCTGTTGACTTTCCCAAAACAGGTGTTCCAGCAACCATTCCATATCTTTTGCGACCTGACCGTTATCCAGACTTTATGGAAAAGGAGGACAAACAGATGTATAAGTCTCGCAAAAGCATTGGAAAACTTTTTCGATCTGTGAAGGAGGCATCGAGTGAAAAGATGCCATCTCAAATATCTCGAGACTTGATTTGGGAGTCATATGATTCCACCCTCATTGTTTTCGGGTATGAAGAGTATGTAGAGGAAGCATGCTCACTCAAAAATGAGTATGACCAAAAGCTCATGGGGTTAATGAATCGATATGGCATCGAAACTGAAGCCGAGGTAATGAGTAACAACATCCTCCAAATGTCTAGGCAATATCGCAAACGAAATGAGGATGTTAAGCAACGGATTCGACTTTCGGTAAGTGCTTTATGCCGTGAGGCTCGGCAATGGTTTTTTGAAGGGGATGATGACGATGAAGATCATGAGGAGTCAAGATATGGTGGTCATGAAAACTATGCTAAAGCTTCTGCATGGTACCATGTTATTTACTTTGCTGATTTCCTTGATCCAGACGAGGACAAATATTTGCGAAGCTTCCCATGGGTTGTCTATGATGTGCTTCTCGCCATTAAGCAGGGACGTATTTCTCACCATTAATGAGCGATAAGTTTGGACTTGTAAGTTTAGATGCTAGCGTACATGAAACGTAACCACAAATTTCTTTAGCAAATTTCATGCGTTCATGAAAGCTAAAAACATCTATTTTTGATTGTCCCTCAATTCTTGGTCTCATTGTTTTGTTATACTCCCTATTATACCAGCCCTGACATCCATGTGATGAATAATTGTAAATGCTTTGTGTGAACAATAGTTATTTGTGGGAATGATGATATGTAGTACACCCAACTCTTCTTCATCCTTAATGTTTGTCTGAACATTCATTTTTGTTTGTGAAAGAGTGATTAATGGAAAAGTGATGAAAACCCAAATCAACTCTAAACTTTCGTACTTGCAAGACATGTATAAAATCTAGTGTAACAAAAGGAAATGCATTGCCACAAGTATTGTAATATTACTCTAATATTTGTATTGCAATAATAAAAGGCATAAAATTGGCAAAAATATACCTATCTTCTAGAAAAATCGTAACCAATGCTATATCAATTCAACCGTTCACTTAACATATTTGCAAATTGTGTAAAACCTGAATCAGAGATCTCTTGGCTGGAAATCATGGTATGCAAATATATAGCTTTGCAATTAACTATTTCCATGTTTTTCTATGTTTATAAGGAATACAACCATTTCATCAAAAAGGGAAAATGTTTCCATTTTGCATCTTGTATCCAGAAGAGTCAATAACTGGTTTGCTCGGTTAGCTTCAGGATAGGCTAATGTGGCATGGCTTTGAATTTGTTGGCTGTAATTTTCAGAGAAAACATCAACTTTTATGGACTTTCTATCATGTCGTGTTCACTCCAAAGAACAGCATCAGGATTACTTGGTCCTACCAGACTTGTTAGAGTTTCTTTCTCCATCAAAAGGTTAGGACCAGTGTTGATAACACCAGAATAGTTTTTCTTGTTTTTGTGATTTAGCCACAATAGGAGTTAGTCAGATTTGGAAAAGGTCAGATTCCAGAGTGCAAAGTAGGATATCTCAAGACGTGTGCTACATTTTGGCAACTTGCAGGAACCTGTTGTCTAATTATGACAATTTCAGAACAAATTTCCTCAAAATCTGGCAACATTTGACTTGACCACAGAAAATTCAAACAAAAAAAAGCTCCTATGCCACTACTCATAGCAACTAACAAAATTCAAGAGAAACAAATAGGGACAAAAACAAAACCCCCAAAAAAAAGCACTGAGATAAACACACCCATTAAAGAGCCTTTGGCCAACAGGAACTAATCTAAAATTCCTCATTTACAAGTATAAAATTGGCTTTGAAATGAACAGAGGGAATTGGAAACCATTTGATCTCTCGCTCTATTGTTTTTCTCCCATTCACAGTATAGCACAATATGACAGATTGCATCATGTAGTAGCAATAAGAAGAAGACATCCAAGACCCAAACACAGCGCGTAAAACTTCACAGCAAAAGCAAATGGAAAAATTGAAGGACAACAATTGAGACAGGTATATAACTATATGTATTCATGTATATCCATCCTAATGTGCTTGCAGCAATAAGAAACGATCATCCACAGCACACCCAAACATAGCATACAATATTTCACTCAAAACACCACAGAGCAAAATCGAAGGAACACACAATTGAGATGTATATAACCACCATATACCTTCTTATCTTGTAGAATATACACGTATAAACTCTGGAGCTCTCAACAGCACTCCCTTAACAAGATGTTACAGAGTTAGTTACAGTCCACTCCATTCCATTGCTGCAGGAACTCCCTACCCTAACTTACTATGACATGGGGTAAAAGATGATGCTGAGCGAGTGAGAGAGAGAGAGAGATGCAGTAGAAGATGATTGGAGGTTGCTCTCTCTCCCAGAGAGGTTTCCAGTCTCAGCAGTTAATGAAACTCAAATCCTGAGCTGCAGCACACCGCCGCAGAGAAGGAAGGAATGGGAAGGGGATGTCAGATGATAGGGTTGCATTCCAAAAACTGAGTTCAAATTTCCCACACACTGCAAAACAGAGGGTTTATTTGGAGTTTTCCCACCACTGGCTGATAGACTGGTTGGAGTTTTACTTTAGCAAAAGAGTTAAGCCCTGAAATCCTGCACATTCGGGCAATTCAATTACTGGTAGAAATCTACTTGCAAAGAGGATTTGAGCTACAAAGGAGCAGAAAAACAATGCGAAGCCGCTTGTGGTCCTTAAGGAAAGAACTCAGATGAAATCCTCACAAACTTGGATTCCTCAAATAGTCCGCAGAATGAAATGTCGCAAATTTCGGTTTCCTGACGATCGATGGGTACAAGAGAAAACTTACAAAAAGGGTGGTGAGATGATAGGGTTCTGAGGAGGAGAACTGTGGCAGGAATCATGTGGTAGCCATCAAGCACTTGGGCATCTGCATGCATGAGGGTAGAAGGAATTGCATTCCATTGTTGAGACACTGCGAGGTTCTGATGGCAATCTTTTCCTTGAGCAACCGGGCACGAAGAGGAAGCTCGTAGTTGCACGCCACAACTGCCCAGGCTGCAGCCTTCAGCCTCAGCAGCGATTTTTTCATTCTCTCTGGAGCTTGTTTACTCTCCCTTGAGAATGTGTAGGAGCGCAGATACGCCTGTCTACTCCCGTAATCGCGCGGGCAATTTGTGAACTGGAAGCCATGCACGTAGTCATGTTCCTCCACCCAGTCTTCTTCGTTCTTGCGAAGAGGCGAGAACGGAATCTCGATCAGCTTGAAACTCTCGCTCTTGTCCACCTCCGATCTGCGCTTGCTGTAGCTCTTAAAAGGACTCATCATCGTTCTTTGAGGAGCGGCAAGTCTTGCGAAGATACTTTTGTGTTTGGAATTCACAACCCACAGTCCTGCTGTATTTTGCTTCAACTTCTACTACAACTTCTTCCTCTTGTTCGTGTTCTTCTAGTTGTTGTTGTTCCTGGATTTCGTTCTCCAATTCCTGTACCAACCCACCCTGATTCTTCTTCTTCCTTTTCTTCTTAAGTACTACAATCCCTGATCAATCCTTTGCATCATCACCTCCCAAATCCTCTTGATATGTTCAAGAATCAACAAACACATGGTGAGAGATTTGCATCCAAATCAAGAACCCGTTTTGAGAATTGGAATTGAGCACACAAAACTTCTCCAAACCCATAACTCTTCAGCACTATCATCATCATCATCATCTGCAATCAATCCTGTTCTTGTACTCAAACAATTCTCTCTTCATATCCATATTACTCTATATACTACCTTGGCTCCACAGACATGGTGAAAAAGCTACAACCAACATCACAACCCATCACCCAAAAATCCACAACCAAAACAGAAAAACACATATCAAAACCAGAACATTTCATCACAACCCATCACCCAAAAAAACCTCAACCAAAACAAAACCACATCAAAAGCAGAGCATTTCTTCCATCATCACTCTTCAGCAAAGTTCTCAAATTCAACATAAAAGAAAGAGCTGGAGAAAGAGAAGCTCTCTTGGCGTCCGCCAACAGACCCACCACAACTACCTTTCAACCAAAACTACCTACCTACTACCGAAAACCACCTACCTACCATATAGACCTACCTACCTACCTACCAAAATCCAAAATGGCTGGTGTTGAACTAGTTGGTGAGAAATGACTTCTACTTTTTTACTGTTTACGAATTTTTTTTACATTTACTAGCCAAGAATTTACGAATTTTGGGCGGTTTTGGGGGACGCTTTGTAGTGGTGTCCCATTACCTAGTTAAGTTGGATTAAGGATTCATTAATTAAAGTTTGATTTTTAAGGTTCCCATTCATTAAGTATGAGTTCTAAGGGTTCATTAATTTCATTAATTTAAGGGGACAGGTTGGTAGGTAGATGGGTAGGCACATAATGGAAGCCTTTTATTGTTCTTGTTATGTGAGTTATTTTGAACTAAAAAAAGCATAACAATAACAAACTCATAACAATTTAAGTATTTTGTGACCCTATCGATTAACGAGTTGTGTTCGTATTTTGATTTGGTGAACCTCGATTTGGCTTACATTTGAAAATTAACAAATAGGTAATTGGTGATTTGCTAAGGGCAAATAAAGGGAATGCTAATGAAGTAATTTTAATTGTTAGACGCGTTCATCAAATGAAAAGTGTGACAATTTATGTTTTGTTTGTGGCGGGATTGATTGATGTGTGTTGGGATTTCAATTGGCCAAACTTCATTATGTAGCCTTCGATTTTGGTAGAAAATTGTACTTGGGAATTTTAACAAATGGCTTATGATGATTTGAGTGATTTGTGAAGGGCAATTAAAAGGGAATGCTATTGGAGTGTTTTTGATTGTTTACTTATGTGAGTTCTTTGAACTACAAAGCATGATACTTGATTATTTTGTGACCAGGCTGATAAGTGTTGTTGGAACATGGCATAATAGTCTGAAATTTCCTTCCTCTCATTTTTCTTTCTTTGTGTAATAAAATATTTTGGTTTCTTTCTTTTTGAAATATCCATGAAATAAAAGAATTTGTTTGGTCCTTTAACATTTTTTTTTTTGGGAGGAAAATGGAGATTACACACAATTAAAGAATTTTTAAATGAGAGTTTTGGAAGGTTACAACATTTCACAAGAAAATACGTACCCCAAGTTGATTCAAAACCTAGGTTGTTCTAGACACACTATAAAGTTATAAAAAATGTATAAGGATAGAGGTATGTAATAGACCAAAAGAAAACAAGCTGATGATGAGACGCGTCAAATGTTTTTATCGACTTGCCCACCTCCAAAAAAACCTACTAGACAAGGGAGATAGATGCGTGCCATACACCCAAAGACCATATTCTCCATTTACTTCCAAATCCTAGTTGGATACACAACCATCTCAATATTGCAAGAGTCTTTGGTTCTAGTGCTAATATTTTTCCACCAATATAGAGACAACTTCAACCATTGGAACAACCTCTACCAATCCCGTATTCTTTGTTAAAAAACACCCCTTTTGGTTGGAGGCAACCCGTGGCGTTCAACAACAATGGCCCTAAGGAGGAGGCATTCCACAATTTGATTGGACAATCCTTGCATGTAGAGGCCATGACGGGTCACAAAGGTGCGATTTCTAGTAATTAGTTGGTGGGCACATCCTAAGTTTAGAATTTCCTTTTGTTTTGTGAGGGGATTGCCCATTCAAGAAAACAAGTTTCTAAACTTTGGACGTTCCCAAGACAGATGTTTTTTTTAGTAGCTCTTCCCATTTGGGAATTGTTAGTGAGCTAAAAGAGGACTTTGGATGAAGAATATGAGATGATATGAATACTTTGAAATGAGCACCTTTGAGTTTCATCTTCTTTTTTTCCTTCTACCTTTGATGGGTGCCTCTTCTTGTAGAGACATTGGACCTAGTCCATTGACCTAGTCCATCGAATCACCCACAATTACACATGATCATGCAACCGAGGTCTTTAGGGAATGCCAAAATGCCCATTTTGGAAAAGAAAAAGAACCCACCCACCCTATTATTACCTACCATCTAAAAGTTTGAAAAGATCATAGTTCAAGAGGGGGTAAAACATGAAGATGGGGGCAAGTTCACATGCACACACAAAAACCCTAATTCTTTTCCTTTTCTAGTTGCTTATGCCCTTAACTGAACTAATTGTGAAATGAGATTATATTCTTAGTACCTACTGAAGATATGCTACTTCATTTGCTTGAGAAGAACTTTTCTAGTACGAGGAATGTCCAACACATCGCAAACAATTTCGAATATATAACAAAATGTTTTCTCGAAGAGCCAAATTAAGCAACTCATTGGGATTGATGATGGATGGGTACCATTTTCTTTGTGTGTTAGCCTAATAAGGTAGCCTAGTATTCCTCCTTTTGCTTTCCAAAACTAGAAGATTGTAAACCTTTGAGGTTAGGCAATCCAATAATGTCATTACCAAGTCTTTTACACATGTTCTTATTAATTCTTGGTTATTACCTCACATGAGTCAGGCGATAACTTAATGACATTTATAATCTATCAATGAACATCTTGCTCATGCAATAGGTAGTAGCTGCTCTGCCACTAATGGCAAGTTCAAACTAACAACAGTTCCACGTAAGAAAATGTTCAGATCCTTACTTTGGGTATGTCCAAAATTCCAATTTTCCAATAATTATTTTGAGAATAGGGCAATCAAATTTACTCCATGCAAAACAAAACACCAAAACAATAAGATAAAATGTTGCTTGAAGTTATTAAGGAATGAACTTAGAGTAACACCTGGTGGGCATTCATATAAAATGTTTGATCAGATGAAAACTACAACATTGTTACAGAGTCTCTCTCTCCTTCATAAACAAAGTTGATAAATTGAAACTTTCATGAATTGAGGATTAAAGTCATGTGCTGTGGCTGCCTACTTGACAAATCATCTTGTGTGATGTCAATCAATTAACTTTGTAGTTTGCAAGTCTGAAATGCTAACTTGATGATTAAATAGTTGAAGATGATGCAGCCTCCCTCCTTCTCCCTCCTTCAAAAATATTTTCCCTCTAATTTGTGTCAGGTCTGTGTGGTGGGAACTTTTGAAGAAGGTAGAGTTTACATTAGATACACAATGCAAATTCAATTAGAGAAGAGAGTAAAGTTCAAATCAACCCTTGACTTAAGTACTTACTTACACACAGATCTTTGAAATCTCTTTGGAGTAATAAGTCCGGCTGAAAACCACTTAATGTAGTTTCAACCTTCACATTGATTTTGATCTGTTCTGAGCAACAATTCTGGCCATGTGAAGGTACTGCAAAAAAAACCCAAAAGGATGAGACTTCATTCTTGACTCTCTCTCAACTCTCAAATTGAAAAGAACTTTGGAGTCTGCCTTGCCCCAGAATAAGTTACATATGCTTTGATCACATATTGATTTGGATTCAATTTTGGTAATGAATATGCCTTCATTGATTGATTATCCTAATAGATGTGTTTCCTCATAATGTATGTCTAGGCAACTCAAAAACTAGAATTTCAAAACTTGTGGGTTTTGGCTCTAATAATGAATGTGCATTGCGATTCAATGTAATCTTTCCATTTGATTTTTCGAGCACATACTTGTTAACATGTGTACCTATCCACTAGTTGTCTTAATTCTTATTGGGGTCTCGTAAACTTCAATTTATTTTTGTCTTGTGAAGAGTCACTTTGATTGGCCCATCACCAAAAAAAAGTTGTTGCAAAATTGTACATCCCCAAAATAGAATCATGTTGCGGCTTCCCTTGAAGTCACTTTTATAAGTTGTGGATTCAACTTTGGGCAAAGCTTATGGGATAAAGTTTGGTGGTGTAGGGTGCATGCTCTCCATCACCAAGCAAAAAGAAGAAAGCAAAAAGATCAAAGTTTGTGTCACTAACCTTTGGTTTTATGTTTCATCCAAAAATAAAACACAACTCTTTTGTAGTTTAAACTAGTATCAAGATGACTACCAATTCATTGGTTCCACCCTCTTCCTTGTCCCTGAAAACAATTTCCACCAAAATCTCCCCTTTCCCCCCTCCTTGAAGGCGGGAAGTGAAATGGGCCTCTTGGCTACCTTCTACCTTGTTTCTTTGGTTGACAAATTTCATTTTTCCTACTTGTGTTCATCTCCCACTTTTGCCTCCATTACAATAGATAGATTGGTGTCCAAACACTTAAGCTTTCAAAGAGCTTAAAATCCTTGACACAACTTGATTGCCTTTAGAGTTCAAAGCTCAAATTGATGCATCCATTTTTTGTAAATTGTTAAGTCAACAAATAATAATAATAATAATAAAGGATCTAAAAGTTGGGAAACGTTATTACATTTCTTTTCAAGCATTTTACTCTTTGGACATGCTCATTCTCTTTTTGACTTTTGATTCATTGCTCAATTGCCTTTAAAGTTCAAAAAAGCTAGTTTAGAACTCCACTTGGCACACCCATAATCACAAAATTCAATTAAAAATCCAAAAATAAGGAATATATCGATAAATGTTTCATTGTTGGACATTTATTTTAATACTTAATTTGACGATGGTGGTCATTTATTGATTCATAATGATCTATTGAAAATCTTATCAATTAGTTTGAGGTGTCTCCCAAGTTCAAGTTTTTTTTGGAAGTGAAACATATGATTGGCCCATCCCAAAAAAAAAAAGACCTCACACTTTCAAGACTCCCCAATATATTAAAAAAACTGTAATGACAAGTGATTGACCAGAGAAAAAAATTTTAAAATTTTAAAATAAAAAATAAAAAATCACACTTTGAAGATATTCCTAATATAAAATTTTTATTCTAGTGACAAGCCATTGACCCCCTAAACCCTAAAACCCCCCTTTCAAAGTGCATGTCCAACCCTCACAACTTACCAGTATTTGTCAATTGTGTGGTGGTGGGTCTAAAACAAAAAAAAAAGGCATGAAATTGTGTCTGAACACACTCAATGGGTTGATCAGTTTCTTCAAGCATGAAAAACCAATTGAAGGCAGCCACGTGGACTTCAAAGACTTTTGAAACTGACAGCTGTCCTGTGTTGGTGGAGCAAAAGTACTCCAAAAAGGAATGGAAGGATTCACACCTGGCAGCAGCGCCATGTGGCCCAAAAAAAAAATTCCCCAATTCTCCGCAGTGCACAAGCAAATCAAGTATCGCCACGTCGACGATGGTCAACTGAGACTGGCAGCTGCCCATCAGTGCCAAGTGTGCAAAGCTGATGTCCAGTTGGGTGAGGTGTAAAGTTCTCCCCCTTCTCAACTGTATATATCGGTCAACTGAATACCCTATGTGTTCACACGGAAACTTCTGTTTCGGGGAGTTTTCAAAGGTTTCCGTTCTTTCTTTTGTGATGGGCCAATCAAAAGGGGTAATTGCCACCAAACCAAAAAATAAAAATACAAAAAATACAAAAATAAAAACCTTGGAAAGCACCCCATCTTATGAATAGAAGGAGCAAATAGGTACTAATAATATAGAAATTTCATGTGCCCCGTCAACATGAACCCCCATAAAATCCCAGTTTTTTCCTTTCTTGGGAAAGGAGGGGTGGCCATGGGTTGGGACTTTGGACTTGGGCGGTGTGGGTTGAGATTTTCTTGGGATTTTGGTGTTCCCAACGTGTTCCCACCAGATTCTCAATTACATTTCCTATGTGTTCCCCAAGATGTTCCCAATATCTCAGTGTTTTGAAAAATTAAATTAAATTAAATTAAAGAACCGCCGGTTATGATACTTCATAATTGAACAATCTCTCATTCCACCTATTTTAAACACTCAAAAGAACCTAAGGTTTTCTTGCGAAAATTTCGAGAAAGAAAACATATATGGGTTTTTCTGGGTGGTCCTTTCATTCCTTTTTTTGGTATTATTTAGAATGGCAATTATCATATATTGGAAATCGGTTCTTTGATTTTCTGAGAAGTTATGGGAGATCGAAGAAGAACCTCCTTGATAACTCAGGGGGTTAGGTGCCATTTTTGATACCCGTACACACACTCTGGGTGCAATCTTGATCTCGTAAACTAGACGAGTAATATGAACACAGAAAGCACTGCCTGGATTTTTTCTTTTGATGAAGTATGCGGTCGACTTCAACCTACTGGCCTCAGGGACAGATCTCAAATCACAGAAGGGTTTGTACTTGGGCCCTTTTCCTATACTTAACTACCAAACCCATGTGTAGAAGGCTTGGCTGCATGGCAAGACTGAGTGAAGAAGCTGTGTTTTACTGGGCATTTTGTGGACCATCCAAGGTCTGAATTGGATTTCCATAGTGTACTATAAATTGTTGTTATTGTCTGAGTGCTGAACAATACATGTCACAAGCAGGTCCCAATTGCAACCTCTTCTTTGTCATGAGAGTTGTCGGAGATGAAAGTTCGATCTAGGAATCACCACATTGACTTCCATATGCTAATTAGAAAGTGTTTAATTTGGAAACGAGCTTGTAGCCTCTATACACATAGGGTACAAGAGGTCAATGGGTTGTCTCCAAAAAAACCTTAAATTACGCAAACTCCACTTAATGTATTACAAGAAAACGGGTGTTCGTGGAATTGTTTTGTAAATGCTCTTGCTATGGTTTAAATTGTGAGGCTTCTTGTGTATTTTTCCTTCTCTTCAATGGGTTGTCTCAACTTCATTTCCCTTCATTGTATTTAGATTAAAACATTTTTGGCAACTTTACAAGCTTGAGCATTTCACTCCTTAATTTGTCTTTCACCATATGTGACCTCAAAGTTGGCTCATCTTTTCACAAAATCCTGTTCCAAAAGGTATGCAAACTATGAACCTAGTTTAGTTTTCAATTCAAAGTTTTCCCCAACTCATGGATCTTATCTTGGTCCGTAGTCCATACTTCATCAAAAGCTTTAAAATGTTCACCCATCTATAGTAGTGCAATGCAAATAATACAAAGACTTATTCAAACCTTGGCTTCTCCCCCAATATTGTCGGGATGCAAATCCTAACCCGTCAATTGTGCACACCTTCAAATGTGTTCCCTTTCATTTTTTCCTCTTTTGTTTTCATCAAATCTTTGGCACCCTATACACCCCAAAAGTTCTTTAGTGCGGTGGGATATTGGCACACCAACTTAGCCTTGGGTGGTAGGCATTGATTGCCTTGTGTCATCAAATGAATGAAAGAGAAAATTTGTAAGGTGTTGTTGTATTCACTCACCCTTGCAGTGACAATCTCCTTTTGAAGTTTCTCACATCCTCGTAGCCCAAGGGAAAACACAATCTCTTATTTCTTTCTCACAAAACTCAAAAGCCATTAGGTTTCAAGACTTTGAATATTTGGTTTAGATAGTAATCACTAAACCAAAAATGGATTGCCATTCTAGGCAAAGTCCAACATTTTTAAAACATCCTTTAAGGAACCCACAAGTTGCAAGGGTTAGTGTTTAGGGTAAACCCTAAACCCTAAAACCCTATCTCCTAACTTCTACTGACCTGGATATCACAATTGGGAGCAGTTCATGCTTTGGGTAGTTTTCAAAGTTGCCAATTCTCAATGTTGGAACCAACCTAAAAACCTAGGCAGTTTTCAGTCAAGCCTCACAATAACAAGGATCTTACCACTTTGGTATGAGCTGAGGCTATAGCAAGATTGTAATTGTACCCACCTAGACAAACCTGAGGTAATACTAGGCTTATACTAGTACCCACCTAGTACAAACCTAAGGTAATGCCAACCTTGAACCAATTTTATAATCATCTCAATATTGAATATATAACTACATCATACTAGTGAAAAATCAAATTTTGGACTGAATACCAAGACCATGCTAGTACTATACCTATGACTAAAGTCTAGCGTCTTCTGTCAAATAATTAGTTTGTGGGAAAAAAGTTTTGAAATGTGTTTATATAATATATTAAGTTTTTATTTTTGAAAAATTAAAATGTAATATTAAGATGAACAAAATATTTTACAATTATTGAAACAATTCAAAATGCATTCATTTTTGAATTTTTTTACGCTCATTTCTTTATGGACAATGGGTATTAAGTTTTAGAATGTAATTTTCATTACAAACTTCTCATCCCATAATTTGGTAATGAAAATTCTATGAATTTTATTTTTTCATGGGTTTGTGTTTTTTGCATGCAAATATCATGTGTTTAAAACACATATGAAGCACTTATAAATAGGATGAAAAAAAATCATGTGAATTGAAAATTCTCAAGTGATCATTCACATGAAAAAATCTCATCCTACTTATTTATAGGTGTTTTATACATGTTTTAGACATCCGACATTTGTGTGCAAAAAGTATGAATTGAGGAAAAAATGAATTTCACATGATTTCTCTTACCAATTCATGGGATGAGAAGTTTGTAATGTTTGTCACACACCACTACATAACAACACTCTCATTGAATATGACCAAAAAAATTGCAAAATTCTACCATTCGTCACTAGGTGCTTGAAGTTATAATGAAACTTTTGTTTCTAAAGTCTTTGCATAATGTTCATGAAGAGGTACCAAGCATAAAAATTTTGAACTAGTAAAAATTTTACAATTGAAATGACAACTATCAAGGAACAAAGGATGATTGATTTTATGTTTAATTGAATGAACAAGGAAGACAAACTCTTTATTGTAGCTCAAAAGGTGTAGGCCCTTTCAAAGAAGATCCAAATGCATGTTCAACAAGAGGAAAAAACTACCAAATCTTTGAAATGGCTTGTTGGAAGGCCATAAAAACCAATGAAAGCAACATCCCTTTCAAGAGAAGAAATGAAAAAATAGAACAATGAAAATGGGGACAATTCCAGATCAACAAGGTGGAAGAATATGAATGCGTACACAAATTGGTTTGCATCACACCTTTGACCTTCAATCCTTGCAACTATGAAAATACATGGTGATCTCACTAGTGTCCTTTACGTAAAAACCTTTCACAAAAAGCCAAAGAGAAGTTGTTTAAAGGGCCCTTCTAGGAGTGGGTCATCTAAGAGGAGAAATAAAATCACATTTGAAAGGTGTTATACAAAAAAGGACAATATTTTTTAATGTTGCAAAAGTACATTCTTTAATTTTGGAAACAAAATTATATTGAAAGATGAATTTACTACCATCTTGAAACACATGAATGGTGTTAAACAAAGTCATTTTGCACTTATTGTACAACCAATCATTCAAAGGACATTTGAATGTAAAACAAATGAACTCTGAAAAGGATTTTATAAAAGGAGGAGCATTCAAAATGACTCAAAATGGATGTGAAATTTCATGAAAAATCATTTGAAATGGTCTTATCATGACATTGTTACCCCAAATTGTTGTGTTTTGAAAACAATTTAATAAACATGAAGGGTTTATGTGAATTGGGGTTTAGAGGGAGCTTTCACCTTTCTACACAAATGATGATGGTTTTAAAAGGATGTTGACACCCTTCTAGAGTTATGTTTCTACTTTTGAAGACATTAACATCTTGGAGTTCTCTTTTTGTGTGAGGCTTGGATTGTGTAGGTGAATGTGATGTAAAAATGTTATGGAAAGGAAAGGAATATGGTATAATCAATGTACCTTATTAATGATTGATGAAGTTTTATTCTTGCTAGTGGTTGGCAAATGGTGATTACAAGAGGACAATATTTATCCACAAATGGTGTTGGTGTGGTGTGAAATGCAAAAGTTCAATAATAAGAAGATTGTCAATTGGTTTGGGTGGCAAGTTCTTCATGTACAAATTTAGTAAATGATTGTGTGCACTATGAAATGGTGCACCATGTAGAAGATCTAGAGATATTTTGTTTTCCACTATGCAAAAAAATTATAAGTTTGAAACATTCATATACAATAATAAAAATGGATGTGACAAAAAATGATGAGAACCAAAGCCATTTTCATGATTCTACAAGGTTGGGAATTGTGAGAAATCAATGGAATTAGGTGCATTTGTAAAAAAATTGTGTCAATTTAGGTCTGAATATTTAAGGAAGGACCAACATAGGCAAAGAGGATTTTAAATGTCAGTTGTGTTTGGGAAAAGGACTTCAAAAGAGGGACATAAAAATGTGTTTTTTATTGTTGGGTGATATTTGAAGTTGTAGTGTGTTGAAGGAAGTCTTGTCACATCAACAAATAAGAATTATATAAGGTATAGAAGTATAACTAGGTGTGTTTGATCAAGTTGAAAGGTTATTACTTTAAGGCTCATTAACACAAATTGATCTTGGGAGGTTTTGATAGGAGGTTTACAAATAACTGTTGGAAAATGTTACAACATGAGTGCAAGAAGTGAAGTACAATTGGCAAGGTCCAATCCAACACAACATCCAAATTGTGGATTAAGGTCATTTTCCTTTCTTTAGGTTGCCATTACATGTTATGGTTTAGCACAACAATATTGCCAAAACAACATGGTCCAATGTTCATATAATTCAAAAGGCTAAGTGAGTGCAAAGATGATAATTTTAATAAAAATTGTTCATAAATAGAAGGGGATAGTATAAAAAGTTTTTTCATTTTTGATTTGGCAAGTGATACTAAAATTGATCTATGTGTCAATTTGAATTAGTAAATTGTTAAGGTTAGTAAATTTTTTTGACCTTATTTAATTACAAAATTATTAAAATAATACGGAAATTACCACCAACATGGGAGTAAAAAGGTACAACCGTGGCACATAGGGTTGTGTACCTTGTCAAAAATGTACATCAATAGGTGAATGCATGGTATGGTAGCTAGATTTTGACAAATAAAACATTCCATGAAAGGCCATTTGGTAATGTTAAAATGATTGTTTGTTATTATATCATCAATTCAATAAAGGATTACATAATGGTTTAAAGTAAAAACTCAGTATGAAAGGCACCCCACCTAAATATTTCAATATCACTTGTTGCAGCAAAAGAAAACTAAAAACTAATAAAATTGCAACTTATCAAAAGAAACCCCAATTTTGATTATTCAAAAGTTCATAATTTATTTTTGGGTTAATTTTTTGAGGTAAAGATTCCACATACGAACTTATTATGTCAAGTTATATCATATATTGAATCCCTATAAATGGTTTGAAGTGAAATTCAATGTCAAGATCTCAATCCTATTCGATTGTCATCAACCAACAATCCATATTTTTAACTTTGAAGGTCCATTATTAAAAATGAATGTACATTCTTATTTTTGAAATGTACATATGTATTAATAATTAAGTTGTTAATCTTGATAATGGCCAACTATTTTGCCATAGGTGTTCAAACCACGAGTACCATGTAGAAATCATGTGTGTGATGCACAAAGTGGGATACCATACCATGCATTCACCCTATCCTTGCATGCCTTGTGGTAAACATGGATGAAACTAGATATCAACTTGTATTTATTAGAAGAGATTAAATATGAGAAACAAAAGGAATTAAAAACATTCAACTATTATGGGTGAAAAAAACAATAAACAAATCACAATGATTGTCTCATATTCAACTAATTCAACTAATGGGTTAATCACAAGTCTTTACATATTTGTGTTTTTTCAAATTGTTACCACCATCTTACAATACTACAAGCCCACACATTGTGAAGCCTTAAATGTAAGTTGTTTGAATGGCACTAGATTTTGGCACCCCATAACCATTCTAGATTCCCCCAATATACAGAACTACATTCATCAAATTGCACAAAGGAAGGAGAGAAAAAAGGCATTGAAAACAAACTTGGGAAAATAGAAAAAGGAATTTGTAGTAGTTTGGGTTTGCTTTTAATTTAGATACACAAGTTCAATTTTTTTTAGTTTCAACATCACCCATCCATCTACAAGTTTTCAAATATCAAACAAGAGGATTTGTCGACATGAAGCTACTTCAAAATAATAGGTTGTAAATTAAAGCTTTTGGATGAATTCATAAAGAGAGAGTCACAACATACAAAAAGGTGACAATAACTAGACTATGTCAACTTCTCATAGAATGCCACCTTGTGCAATCATAATCATAACCATACCCATCTTAACAATCTAGTTTCAAAACATCACAACACATTTTGAGTTTTGTGACTTAAGTATCAGTTTTGAAGGACATATGCCACTAACATATTATGAGTTGTTAAATTCATGTTGTTTCACCCACCTAATTGCAAAAGACAATGATATGTCATCTAACTGCAAAAAGTTAGTTGTATTATAAACTATCATTTTTTCATGTTGTGAAAATATTGAAATTCCTTATCATAAGTTCCCATGGTGTGACATGCAAAGTGTAAAATGATCTATAGTTGCAATGTTCATATATTAGCCATTTGTATTATATTATTTTACACCCATGTGTCAAGGTTCTATTTGAGATTGAATCACTTCAAGTTATAAGCATTCACTATTAGTCACACAATGGGGACTACATGTTGGTACCATTTGATTTCATGGTATTGGTCACAACAATGCATCTATAGGTTTTGGAACTTCCTTGTCATGCTATGTGTATTTTTCCCATCATTCAATCAAGGTCAATTAAATTGTGCCATGTGGCAACCCAAAATGGTTGTTTCTACAACTACTTAAAAGTAATCGTAGAACACACCTACTTGTTGCTTAGGGCTAGACCACTTGTGATAGACCATGTGGCACCTAGGGGAGGGTAGGCTACCTAATCTAATTTAAAGTTAGGCCACTATCGATAGGCCAAATGGGACCTAGAATTAAACCCAGGCCACTAAGCCATAAGTTTAATCTAAGTGGCCTAGCCTACCTAACCTAACACCTAGGTAGGTTTGGGCTAAATAGGTCTAATCATGGTAGGTAGGTCTTGATGTTCAAACTTTTTTTTAAAATCTTATTTTATTTTGAGTTTAGCCTTTAAGGTGGAACCTCTTTGATTGGCTCCTCCCATATGACAATTGATAGATTTGAATGTGTTTAGTGCATTCAGTTAACCTACTTATATAATTTACAAACTTGAAAAAGATGGCAAACAATGTGAGATAAAATTTTAATTGCAAACCTAATTTCAACATCACAACCTAATTGCATCTATTATTTACTAAATACTATTACCTAGCCTACCTACTAGGTAGCTTATGTTCCTACTAGGTCTCTTAGGTAGCTAAAACCTAGATAGCATCTAGTTACCTATTTAGATAGCCTAGCTATCACTTATAGGTATCTAGGCTATTATTAGATACCTATTACCTAATAGGTAAGTGTTTAGGTTACATAGTACATAGGTTAGCTATTAGGTAGCTAGGTAAGCACCTAATGCAATTGTAATGTGACTATCTTGGTTGCATATGCAATGGAACATATATATGATGTAAAGTATAGGAACACACCATGAGAAATCAAGGCCATGGATTGCAACAGCTTCCCACCATTTAACTCAGAAATTATCTGTACTTGCTGAAAAATGTTGACATTCCAATAAAACAACCAGTCGAGGAGGAACTGTATCCTGAACACCAGCATTCCAGCAAGAATCTGGCCTTGTATCATCCTCATCAACAATAAGTGTGGAAGCCAAGCACCATCTAGCTATATAACACAATGGGTACCTTGTTTGCTTGCTTATTCAAATCAAGGGAAGATATACATGAGCTCTAGATCTAGCAACCCTAAATCCCAACATCCAAATGAGCTAGCAAAAGCTCATTGCATCATACTAGGTGCCTCTGTAAGGTCACATATTGGGATACGAAAAAGTGGAACTGAACTTGAAAGCAATATAATCTACTTAAGTCATAGTCTATAGCAGAATCAAATGTTGCTCATTTACTTCATGCAACGATTAAAGAGTCCAAATTCTCTCAAGTTTCTGATCTAGTATACCTCTGCTTTTTAGACTATGGTATTGATCAAGAGACAAGCTCTGTCTCTGTATTCTTTACCGGCAACCTACTATAAGATCTTGGTCTGGACAGCACAAGCCAACCATTCCACTTTTGCTGAATGTAGACCACTGACATTAACACAATTGCCAACAGGGGAATGACAATTTTGTTGTCACGGGTGAAGAAATCTGCATCCACATGTGCATATGGGTAATAGTATGAGTCGTGTGGATAGTAGACAGGCGCACTGAACCTATGATACAAGTGGGGTAGCAACTGTACTACTGTGCTCCCTATGTAGTACATGGGATGGAGAGGTTTTCCTTTCACATTCCACAGTGCATTCCCAACAACCTGTGGGAATAAGAACAGGTCCTCTACATTTTGCCAATACTCTTTCCATTTGCTAAGCAAGGAATCAGACATCATACTAGTCTCTGACATTGTTGGATATATTGGCATAAATTGGGCTGTGTTGAGTGGCTGCTCGTGGGATTTTGTTACAGCAGCATGAATAAACAGGATGCTGAGGAAGCTCATGAAGTGTACAAGTCCACAAATCAAGATCACTTTGGTCTCTCGTGGAAGATTCTTCTGTAGTGTGAGACTGACTGTTGCTGTTTTGTGAGCTTGGCTATTTCGCTTTTTCCAAACCCTCTGAATTAGCCGTAGGATGAGAAGAAGTATCACCAATGTCAGGAACTTGATTATAAGCTTGAGGTGTTGATATGATGACTCCAACCCCCGGGGTTGAAGCGCATTGGTCCTAGCCAACAAGGCCTCTACTTCTGTTCCACACAGACACATGAGCACAGGACACTTTGTAAAAACCAATACCAGCCAAATACAGTGAGAACTGGATCTCACAAATTCTTCCAAAAGAGTCTTTATGCATCACAGCCACTAGCTGTAGTCTATGGACATAACCATGTCTTGAGAGAAACGAGCATCCATGTATTTACGAATCATGCAAAACTCCATTCAGTTTGCTATGAAAATACATCAAGCAGCTGTTAATATAGATTCTCATACCTGTGAAGAGAGGTATCATATAGCCAATGCCTTGCAGTCCTAGCATTGTCAGAGAGATGAAAGATGCAGAATCTTGGTTTCGACTGATGTGAAACAACTGGACAACGATACCAAAAAGCATCACTGACAATGCAGCTGCACTCAATGCACCCTCCACGTTCCTGCGAGAGAAGATTTCATTCTGTTGTTCTTTGTACATGATGGGAAATGTCTCGTAATGGATTGGATTGAAGTGGAATGGGTCAGCCACAGTCCGTGTACTTTGAATCAACACTTTCACTGTTGCACTTGAAAGCCAGGCCCCAATCTTTGAGGGGAACTCAAGATAGAGTGTAAGAGAACAGTCGAGGCTGCCATTCAAAGACTTTTTGTTATCTTGAAGCACTGACCAACTTGCTTTCACAGGTCGACAGCCCACCATGTACATCTTTCCATCATTTGGCTCATACAATCCCTCAGCAGCATATACTACAGTTTGTGCTTCTAGACGATCATACCAGTGCCCTTCAAATATTCTTAGCTGAGCTGCCAATTTCAAGGGATTTATCTTAAGTGGTGCCTGCAGAGGTTCTGTGTTGATTGTATGTGATAGCATGAATGAGTCAACTCCAATGGTGACATGATCCCCAATTGCAATGACCTCAAATTGGAAACGCAAGTTCTGGTCTTGGTCACTTTGCTGAATCAAGAGGGAATTGATTGAAAGATCCTCACTTAGGTGAATGTAATCTTTGGAGTCATTCCCATGAAGAGTAGGGTATCTGAAGACAGTTGTCTTTACTGTTGACTGGGCATTATCCAGTTTGGATTTTTCCCTGAATTTATGTGCCTCCTCAATGTGATTGAATGTGTAGTGTGACAGTCCTCGGGTCAGGCTCCAAAAATTTTGCGATCTGTGGAGAGGCATGCTGAAGGAGAGAGGGTTAAAAGCATCTGATTTGTTGTCAAGAAGGGTGCTGGAAATGGTTCCTGAGATGATGCTCCGTTTCTCTAGTGTGAGAACAGTTTCAAACTGGAGACAAATCCTAATGTTGCACTCCTTGCTCACATTGGCAATCACCACTTCTGCTGGACATGCGACCATGCAAATCTGTTGAGTTTCACTCTTCCACAAGCCCTCTGCCACCAGAGTGCGGTTGTTCAGCATAAGCATTTCATCATCATCGTATACCCTTCCACCACCACCACCATGATGAAGCTGCAGAACGGCACTCACATCAATCCCAGTTACTGTATATGTAAAGACCGGAATGGCAAGTGTGCTGTGTGGAAGATTTTCCCCCTGGCCAACTGTAGATCCCAAGGGGCCCATATTGTCACAGAATGCTTCTGATTTAGAACAATCTAAAGATGGCTGGACATCAAACACCCGGAAGTAACTGGATTGAGAAAACCATTGCCATGTGAACCCTCGAGAGCTGTCCTCCTCCATAGCCAAAGTCTCAGCTCCAAAATTGCTGCAGATCGGGTCTATGACATCAGCTGCAGTGTATTCATACCGTAGCATATGGCTTGTTGATGGCAGTGCTGTCACATTGATTGGATGGAAATGGTGTTTTTCACCTGCATTCAGCAGGCTTGTTACTTGTGCACGGATGACACTCCTTGTCAAGGACAGCTTCTTTGGATACTGCATCTGAAACATCACATTACAGTCTTCTTCCAGGAGTGATAGTGAATCCAATGAGGACGGCAACATTGTGCAACCAAGCATGCAAACAGTGATCTCCTCTTTTGTCTCATGCATCAAGCCTTCCAGGTCAATCTTGAGAGCTGAATAGCCTCTGTGGCTTTGAAATGCTTCGTCATTTGAAAAGTTATAGAGCCCACCGAAGCCGTTGTTGTCGATGTCTTTGGAGGTTGTGATTTCCAATAATAGGTAGCCCGAGATTCCAAGGGCACCTTTTCCAGACGCTCCTCCTCCTCCTCCTCCTCCGCTTTGGGAATTCGTCAACGAAAATGATGCAATGTGGACAGGATCAAGTTGGTTTGCTGCACCTGAATGCTGTTCATCACTGGCATTGAAGGGCAATATGGGTGGTGCGTTTGGGAATTGCTCCCAGGCTCCCTTGGAAAAGGATACACCTTTTGCTGACCTGGCTTTGACTGTCCCCACCTCCTGCTGCTTTGTGCAACGACTGTTCACTTCGTCTGCGCTGCTTTTCCCTTTCCATTCTCTTCTTGCAATTTCCACCGGCTGCGAATCGACGCCCCTCGAGAAGGTTGTACGATGGCCTACCGAAGCTACATACACCTCTTCAGTTTGACGACCTAAAACAGACCCAGAAAGAACCGTGCACAGAAGAAGAAGCCATAAGATCCCACCCATTCCTTCTCCAGCCTCCAACACTCTAACCCCACTGTCACCCACTGCCACTCTCCCCACACACACACACAAGAGAAAACCTCACAAATCACAACATCAAATTTCTCCCTGGCAGCTCCATGCCTTCAGTCCCTCCCCCCCCCAATCTAAGAGGACCTATTTCTCCTCTCTCTGCAACAACATAAGCAAAGCAGAAAATCACACTCGAAGGCAAGCAAACAAGAGCAACCCAAACTGAAGCAACGAAAACACACTAGAGTCCCCGGAATTTTCACACAAAATCCGCTGTAACACCAACTACTCTACGACCAAAATGCCCAAAAAACAAACTTAAAAAATCTACGCAAAGATGAGATCTTTAAACTCAAAAGGAACCACTGGAGGAACTCCAAACACAATGGTCACAAAATTATCCTCCCCAAAACACACACACACACACACACACACACACAAAAAGAGAATGTGAGAGATTGGCTTGAGTCTATGATGATACTTTGTAACAGAGTGCAGATCAATCCAAGTTATAGGTCAAGGAAGTGGACGAGAAAGTCCTCATGGCAGTAGAAATTTTCAACGCACGAGAAGAGCTTTGAAAGAGAGAGAGAGAGAGAGAGAGAGAGAAGAGTGTCCCAACGGAATCAGCCAACAACCTCATGATCCAAGACGACTTTGGTGTATCGGTGATGATGAGTTTGAACTTACTCCGATCAAGGCAAGGAAGAAGAATCTGTGAGAGTTTGAACTTCACCCATGCTTAAAATGTGGCCATGCGATAGTATTTCTCACTTCCAAGAGTGCATCAACCGGTGGTAACGAAGAACATCGCACAATTGCAACGGCGGGCAGCGGCTATCGGTAAGTTATCATCGTATCTCAGGCCCGCTTTACACTAGGAGTCACGGCTGAGCAAAACTGGGGGCCAACTTTGAGCATTTTTGGCCTCTTGTTTGGCCCCCAAGTTACTACCAAGGGGGTGTGTCAATTACACTGTGGCCTTGCCATTTACATTAAAAAAGTATCTTAAGGCAAAAGAAGAATTATGAGAACTCAAATATTTCACCATCCAAAAATACAATCTTCAAAAAAAAAAATCCTCTAAAAGAAACCAAAATCCTTCAAGATATTACAACTCTATAATTAATCAATCTCAAGTTTTTCAACACAAGGCAAAAATATATCATGTTTCAAAAATCTCAAAATAAAAATAGACCTTTTATTATTACCTAGTATGGGCCAAAATCCATTAAGCTACTATACTCTATAATGACTCTAAACAAAAATGAATGCTAGAACATCGATGTCAAGATATTATTAAATGCTGGAGGAACATTAGCCCCAAGGGTTCCCAAATTCGCTTCCCAAATAAACCATGGTATCCTTTTTTGCAAGCCTTGGGGCTGATTGAAAAAATAATAATAATTCTATTTGAGCCTGGACTCCTAGTGTAAAGTGGGAGTTACTGTAACACAATAATAATGAAATAATATGAGTGAGTAAAGGAAGTCTAGAAACCATATTTTATTGCACCATAACAATAAGTGAGTAAAGAAAGTGTATAAACCATATTTTATTGCAACATAACAACAAGTGCGTAAAGGGGCTGATGACACTCATGAGTCAAAGCACGTGAGTCTGAGTACCGTACCGTCGCTTTCGTTTCACACCACCCGGTGTGAAATATTTAATTTTGGACGATTTTCATTTTCGCATCGACCCACAAATAATTAATTGTAATGGTCTGTCATTTCACACTTCAATGGTCGCTGGGCCGGCTGCCAGGCCGCGGTGGTTCGATTTCAGGAGCAATCAGAGTTTTCTTTGTATTTTGTTTGTTTCTGATTCATTTGTCGCTTACCTATTTATTTATTTTATCATCATTTTTCGTTTTTTTTCACGCCCCAGTGGGCTGCTCGCACCCTGGAATTAATATATATATAATTATAATATATATTTGAGCGTTTTGTCTTTTCGCATTTACTCCGTAGAATTAATTAATTTTGTTTGTTTCACATTTCGCACTTCCCCCCCTCAGAATTTTTTTTTTTTTCACAGTACCCCTAAAATAATTAATATTGGTGTGAAACGAGCGCGGCAGAACGGTATTTAGTAACAATTCTTATTAAGTTTTTCATTCAATATCTGACACTATTAATAACCCCAGAAAAAATTTTAGTTTTTTTTTTTTTTTTTCCTTTTTTTCTTTTTGATCTCAGCCAGGGTTTCTTGTAAGGATTTTGTGATGTAGTCAAAGTGGCAATCATTGAGGAAATAGTTTAGCCAAATGTGGCTATATACAAGATGCCAAAGTGCCGAAAAAAAAAGAAAAAAGAATTCTTCTATATTCTTGGCTACCTACTGGAGGAAAACTTCAACCACTAAACCATGAGCTAGCTCCCAAGTGAGATAAAGGTATGCAAATTTTGGATTTAGATATTCTACTACTAATAAAGCTAGAGCTAACAATAACATGTGTAAAACTTTAAATCAAACGTTGCATAGGCCTATCACACCCATGAAAGCTCATGGTCTAGGAGTTAATACTCTTGTCCACCTTTATGAACTCTTAGGTTTTCATTCCTTAACTTTGAGCACTAGTTTGAGACACAATTGTCTTTTTTTAAATACATATTTCAAAACCGAAGCTAGTTCTCCTAAACTTTTATAAGAATCAATTGATGATAATTTGAAAAATTGAAAACCGCCAAACAATAGTATGCACTATCAATACTGGTTAAATGAAAAAAGAAAATGAAAAGAATCTACCTTTGTGCATATTGTAGAAGGTTACTAATGTTCTCAAACTAGAACTATTTCCCCAAATTGTCTAACTCCATTATGCCAATAGATCTATGGTTCATGACACATTTTTACCTACTTTCATCAACCTTGGCTACTTAGAATTGAAAGTTTGTATGTTAGGATTACACATGCAAACACATAGACCTTATGAAATTTAAAACATAATGCAATGATTAAAATTGCATTTTCCATTATGGAATTTCAAAATTCAATAATTTTTTTTAAAAAACAAGAAAAGTTTTTAAGCTTTAATGTGTAATGGAAAAGTGTTCACCAATGTTTCCTCTAACAACTTTCAACCCTAAAGTTGGAATTCAAAAGTGACTCAAGGCTTTACATGCTTATTAAAATATATCAGGGCACCTAAACATGATTAAAAACATTGATTAAAAATGGTTACACAACTAGTTTTTCCAAATAATGTAGCATGATAATTGAAGATAACCATCTTGTCTATGATAATCATCTTACGTTGTTTTATTTTAAAATAATGAAAAAAATCAAAATAATGCAAGATGAATATAATAGACAACATTGAATTGATTAAGGGAACTTGTATGCAAGGATCAAAGGAACCAAAACAAGAGGCATAAGCCAATTTGAACGACTATATCAACAACAAAAGAGGCATCCCATCTCGATATATTGTCTTAAACACATGAATTTTTGTCAAAAAAAAATGTAATAATTATCAATATATTATTTAATCAATGATAAATAGATTAAAATCCCATGCACTTACAATTTCAAATAGATTGAGAATTTTACTCCATTGAAAAACTTTCAATAAACATCATGGTAGTTTTATATATATAGTTTTGATTATATGCTTATGTATGCATGAAGAATTAAATAATCTAAGCACAATATTTTAGAAAATACAAAGGCATTTTAATTTCAGATTATATGAATATTCATTAGCATTTTCCCAATATCCCACGTTTCATTTACAAAACCTAGGCATAACTACAAATTGCCAAAGACAAGTTGTCACTTCCATTCATGCATTCTGTTTTCAAGAAATACAAAAAACGTGAAATGTATTAAAAATACAAACCTCAGCACAAAATAACATTTTTTTTTTTGCAATAATTTTTAACCATTATACCATTACTCATCTTTCCATGGTATGTCTTGAATTATTATTATCCTTCTGTTCTTTTACTTATCACACTTGCTCTCCATAAACTTTTCTTTCCCAATATTTTTCTATCTTTTTTTCCTTCTTATTTAAAAGCCCATTTTGATTTTCCCTTTCATTTTATCTTTGTTACACATTCCTATGCCTCTTTGATATCACTCACATTTACACCTTGACCCATTTTTCTAAACCTACTAAATCCAAAACACCAATCTAAAACTTAGATCTACCCAAAAAAAACCCAAAACTTATATCATGCTAAGTTAATCTATAATGGCTTGATACAAAAATGGTGCATACGTGCACTAAAGCAATATCTATAATTATTCTTCCTCTGAGGATGAATTAGAAGAAATGCCCATATTGGTGCAATATTTTGCAACAACTTCTATAGCTTTTGTTGCATGGTGATGAGTAAATAATTGATGATGCTCAAGCACAAGTCGAATTGCATTTGCAACAAAATCCTCCTTTGTTGTGCCCCAAAGCCTAAGATAAGAAAACAAAAACACAAATTATATTCCAATGTTAAGATGCAAATAATGTTTTTTTAGAAAAATATAAGTATGGAAATATATTACCCATAAATGATTTTGGAATCGTGATACTTGGATATCGCATCCATTTCTTTGATTCGGTTAGTTTATTGGACTCCAATGTTCAATTCTAAGCACCCCATGCAACTTTCAAATGCTTTGCATAAGTAACTCTACTTACCCAAATGTCTCAACAAGGTTCTCGTCTTTTTCAAGGCCCGCCCATGCACTTTGTGGGATAAACCCCACCCCCCATGCCAGAATCCCAATGATGCCAAACAAGATCTTAGAGGCTAAACATACCAACAAAGGCCGTTTAATTTGTTCCATTTGTTGCACTTGGGTTTGGAGTTCATCCCATTCTAATTTTGTTTTCTTTTTCACTCTATCAAGAACTTTCTTTTCATTTCGCTTTTGCCTTGCATATGGGTGGCTCAAAATTCAAACATTCATAGCATGGTGATTTTGTTGCCTTGGTCCCCCAACACAAGTAGAAGGACGACAAGATTTGCCTACCCCCATGCAAAGCCCATGTTTGTTGTCCAAATGCTAACGAAGTAGCCATCTAGCTACATAAGCGTAGGTGCATCCATTGATCTTGCACTTCCACCTTAACCTTTCGTGCACCCAATCTTCATCTTCCATTGCATGATTTGGTGGTACTTCTGCTTGATCACTTTCATGTGAAGGCACCGGAGCCCTTATAATAACAACATTCAAAATCAAACCATAAAATAATCTTTAAGAATGATGAAACTATTGCAAATAAGCCAACAATAAAAAAAACTTACAAAATATGAAAGTATTGCAAATAAATTAGCAAGATAACTTTAAAAATATGAAAGTATTACAAACTAGCGAATAAACATTAAATACAAGGAGGGCATTGCAAATAGGCTAGTGATTAAAGCCTTCAAACAATGAGGATATTGCTTGGAAAAAATTGGGCAAAAAAGTACCCCATCCCCATTCTAAAATAGAGAATGAAGATGGGGTTTAGGGTTTGGATTGGGATTTTTTATTCATAATGTGTTGCATTACACTCTTTTAAACCTTATCATGTGAAACAATCATCCATCACAACAAATTTACTTTCAAGAATAGGAGTGGGATTAAGGTTTATCTTCAAAAATAGGCATATAGATGATAATCATTTGTTCCACTTCAATTTCCTTTTCATTTGCTACAACATTCACGCGTTGATTATTAGCAATCACCTTTCCTTGGTGTTTAAGTTTCTTTTGGGGATGTTCCATCCTACAACAAAACCACTCAAATCCTTAAACAACAATCAATCCAAAAAAGAAAAACAAAAGCTTGAATCTCCCCAACAATAATGATTATCATCACTACCCAAGAACTTCAAGCTCCCTTAAATAAACAATTGTAAACAATGTATAGAAAGGGATAGTAATTTATTTTTTTCAACTTCCTGCAACTTTTTAATACAAAAACAACAACTTGAAACAAGAACAATTGTAAATTTAAATGTTCCCAATATCAATAATAATTAATATTGTTCATTATATTTAAAGGTTTAAAAGCCGTATACCTTATAAGTTTTATTTTTATTAAAATTAATTAATATAGTCTAATTATAATATATAATTATTTATAATTATATTTTTCATTATAATCGAATTGAATTAATATAAAAATCATAAAGTTGTATTATTAAATTTATTTTTATTAGAACTATTTGGTTATATTGACTAATTATTTACATGAATTCATTATAAATTAATTTTTATAATTGAAAATTTATTAATAATTACAATAAATCTTGGGCATGACACATGGTGCCTTGTGTTTAATAATTAAAGAAAATAAATAGAAGACAACGATGAACATAGATCCTAGCTTGTCATTGTCTTTTGCACCTGAAAAAAAAACCAAGAGATGACAACGAGCTAGGAGCCTCCCAGCTTGTCGTCATCTTCTGCATTTGAGGAAAAAAACCAAGAAACAACAACAAGTTGGAAAGCTTGTTGTCATTTTTTGCACCTAAGAAAGAAACCAAGAAATGACGATGAGCCTCCTTGTTTGTTGTCATATATTACAATTGAGAAAAAAAAAACAAAAAGATGATGACAAGCCTTTTGGCTCGTTGTCATCTTCTATAGATGAGAAAAGAAACAAAGAGATGATGATGAGCCATGAGGCTTGTTGTCATCTTCTACATTTGAAGAAAGAACCAAGAGACGTTCATCACATTCTTTGTTCTCTTCTTGCATTTTTCAACTATTGAAGAAAGCCATATAAATCCAGATTATTGTAGTTATACTGTGGGGTGCCTGAAATAACCTAGTAGATTCATAAGGAGAGCTGTGAGTGACTTCCATGAATAAGAGTACAACTTATTCTTTAAAGAAAGAGAAGTCACTATGCTAGTTGTGAACTTTATAATGTCTCACATAGGCATTTTTAAAAGTGCAGCTTAGGTGACACAATGAGGACATCCAATTACCTAGGTTGAAGCATTAGGATATATCTGGGTTAGTCATGAAGGAAGCCTCAAGGTGAGACAAGTTTTCAAACCTCACATGTTAGTCTATTCACACCCTTTGTGTGCACATAATTTGCCTTTGCATTGGTTTGCTTGTGGTATTTTTTATTTTCACATAATTGAAGCAAAACAACCAAAGACAATGACGAGCCTAGTTGGGATCTTGGTTTATTGTCGTCTTTGGTTGTTTTGTTTCAATTATGTGAAAGTTAAAAATATCACAAGGAAACCAATGCACAGACAAATTCTGCGCACACAAAGTGAGTAGTACTAGTTTGTTGTTGTCTTTTTTTGCACCTAAGGAAAAAAAATCAGGAGATGACAATGAATGTTTCAACTCGTCATTTGTCTTCTGCACCTTAAAAAAAAATGCAGAGAATGATAACGAGGTAGGACACTCGTTGCCATCTTCTACAACTGAAGTAAAACAACCAAGAATAATAATGAGTCGGGATCCCAACTTGTTGTGTCTTTTACATTTGAGGAAAAAACCAAGAGATGATGAGGAGCCTTCCAGCTTATTATCGTCTTCTACAATTGAAGAAAAAAATGTAAAAAACAACAACGAGCTGAAAGAGCTGAGAGGCTTATTGTCATTTTCTGCAATTGAAGAAACAATAAATCAAGGACGATGATGAGCTAAGATCCCAACTCGTCGTTGTCATCGACAACTGAGGAATAAACCAAGAGACGATGACGACGAACTTTCATGTTGTTTTTTACAATTAAAAAAAATGTAGAAGATGACAATGAATCAAGAGGCTCATTGTCGTTTTTTGTAGCTAAAGAAAAAAAATCAAGGATGACGATGAGCCGGGATCCCGGCTCATCGTCATCTTCTTTGACTTAAGAAAAACAATCAAGTATGATGACGAGCTGGAATCCTAGTTCATTGTCATGTTCTACAAGTGAGGAAAAAAAGTAAGAAACAATGATGAGCCTTCCGGCTTGTCGTCGTTTTCTGCAAGTGAACAAAAAAAAACTAAAAGACGATGATGAGCCGAGAGGTTTGTTGTCATCTCCTGCAACCCAAGAAAAACCAACATCAAGGTTTTTTTTCTTGGGTTGTAGAGGACGATGATGAGCCAAAAGGCTTGTCGTCCTCTTTTGGGTTTCTGTGTTTTTTTTTGAATTGTAGAAGATGACGATGAGTGGGGAGGCTCATCAAGAGATTAAAAAAAAGGGCTGATGTACACTTATTTGCCACAGATGCACCAGTTATTTTTTGGAAAAGCGTTTAGTTCAACACTACTTCAACAACGTCTTCCGCAACATTGCTTCAACACCGCTTTTGCAGCATCGCTTCAACACCACCTTTGCAACATCGTCTTATGCAGTAGCACTCCAACATCGCTTCTGTAGCATCGGTTCAACACCACCTTTGTAACATCGTCTTTTGCAGTAGCACTCCAACATCACTTCTGCAACATCATCTTCTGTAACATCACTTCAATATCGCCTTTGCAACATTGTCTTTTGTGGCACCGCTTTTGCTCTTGAGTGATGACAAGGTTTAAGGTTTTTGGTGGGGCAGAGGTAGGTAGTTGGGTTTGAAATGCTTGGGCAGTCGAATAGATTTTTTTTTATGGGTAGCCTTGAAGTAAGTGAGGGGAGAGAAAAATAAAAATGACCCAACCTCAATGCCTGCAGCAGATCCAATAATTGGGATGAATTTGAGTTCATCCCAAACAGAACTGGTACAGTCATGGGGCTGGGTCACTTGGGCAGACTTGTTCTACTTTTCTCTCTGATCTGTTATTATTTATATGTTTGTTAGAGAAAAAGGTGACAGTTTCTGGCCCACAACGTGCAAAAACCATAAGAAAGAAAACACTTGATTCCCATGCACGGAGGTCACTTCCTGCAGTCTCCATACACATCCTGCTCAACTTTTTTGGCTACATAGTACAAGGCTCTGTTGAGTCATTTGAATGTGGAAAAAGTAGTCTGGGTTCAGAGTTCAGACAATCTTACCGATTATTCGAACTCATCACTACTGTGCTGTTGCAGTTCATTCAAGCATCTCCAACCTTAGCTCAATAATGGCCTGTACATTATAGGGGACCCATGACAACAAAAAGGTAGGTGGGCGCTGCAACATGTCCTCCAAAACTCCCCCAAAGTTGGGGTATTTAAAGGAACGTTTTTTTTTTTTTTCATATTGTCATATTTATACCATAGGTTCTTGCATGTCGACGATATAAGTGTACTTTTGCTAATTTTCTCTCCCAAATGTACCAGAAATTTGGCTAAGTCCTCCTGAGGATGATGGCTAGTCCACTTACCTCACAATCACACAATTGAAACAAAAAAAAACGGTCGCTGTGGCCAGCAATTTTCTTAAAACAATTTTTTATCACCTCACAACAAAAAGATTTGGATTCAAATTTTTAAAAAGAAAATTCCGTTAATTTTGCTAGAATTTTAAAATCACAGAATAGAAAAAGAGAGAAAAAAAAAAAAAAAAACTGTTTGTGACATCTAAGTGACTTTCAGGACTTTAATCAAATCGAATCAATGGAATAAAAGTTGCAAAGCCCGAAAGATTGGTGCAAGTCCTATTCAAACTAGTTGTGTTTGCCCCATACATGCCTGGTAAAAGCTAAAATCATATATGCATGTTTACTATCTTAAGGCAATTATAAATTTTTATAACATAAAGGCAATAACAATACAAAACACATTAATCAATTAGAAAGTAACTTTATTATGATTTTTTGTCATTAAATCTTCATCAAAGCCTTATTGAAGTTTTTAAAATAACATCAAATTAATTAAAAACACTTATATCTCTAAAAAAAAATTTATTTAATAATTGACGTGTTTTATTTTAATCAATTATTGCATACTATTTCCCATTAAGTTTTTAATAATTTCATTTTAATAAGATTGAGTGGAATTGAAGCTAATTATTTGTTTGTTAATCAAACAAATTTCATTAAAAAAAAAATCATATGAATTTGTTTTACATATCATAGTAATAAGAAATCTTGTGATACAAAAAGGCAAGTCACAACCCCAAAAAATAAAATGATACAGAGGCATAATTAATTTAGTTACCCAACATTCATATTTTGAGAAGAAACCCAACAAATAAATGGGTACACTTCAAAACAACCCATCAATTGGATGGCTGCACCCAAAATCTACACATGAGCACCATTAGCTTGGGGCAATAAAAAAATTGAGGAGTTATATTTACAGCTCCATACTTGGAAATCTCTCTTTGTTAACAAACGATTTATGGGTGTAGACCTCATGATGGGGAAATGCAACACATCAATCTTCTTCCAATGGATAATAGTTACTTAAAAAAATGCACAATAGATCAAAATACTAAACAAATTTGTTGAAATGTGTAAAAATGCATTCATAATTGATAATTTAGGTGTACGTATGGAGGATTGAAGCTGAGCAGTTTTTGTGTCAGAGACAGTTCCATGAAATTTGATTGCTTTTACTGTTTCACAATCAATTCTTGGTCACCCGGTGAATGCACTCCCTTGGGCTGTTTCTCTAGTGTTTGGATCATCTTACCGATTATTCACAATCCATTCTTTATCAGCCTTCTTAAGGCAGGCCTTGGGTGAACCAGCCACACTCTAGAACCATGGTAAAAATCTCAAAATTCCTTTAAATTGTTTCTATTAGAAATGTCCCATGCTTAGACTAAATCAAGGTCTCTGAGTTCAAATCTAACATTTTGTGCGATTAATTAATGTGGTCCCTAAGAAGAGGCCTTAATGAAAAGGTGAAGGTACCCATGTGGGTGGTGGATCCTACTAGTGGTCATATTAACCCCTAAACATGAGACAAGCCGAACTTGGGCTGCTTTTTGGTGTAGATTCTCTCTGTTCTGAAGTTTCAGCGTTAGGCCCAGAATAGGTTTGATTTGAACTCTGAGACCATGATTTCAGTGATTTTCTCTTGACGAATTTTCACTATTTTGCAAAAAAATTTGCAAAAATGAAATATTCTGTCACAAGTTCTTTATTTTCATTGAAGACAATTCGCCAATTTTTTTACAATTGGTTGCAACATGAAAGGGTGCTTAAGGTTTTATACTTTGATTTTTTAATATTGTTAAATCTCACAAAATTTACATATGGGACTATCACTAAGCGAGCAACATCGCAAAGTTGAAAAAAAAAACTGTCTGATTTAGTCTAAGAATATTTAGGAATACTTTAAGAAGATTTTGAGTTTTTTTATTTACTATGGTACCAACATGGGAGCTGGTTCACTCAAGACTGAGGAAGAGGGTTCGGATTGTCTTAATACCAATTGTTCGCAAAGAACCTACTCTCATACCATTATTTACAAACAATCTAACCTAGTTCCAGTGTATTTTGGAGTTGATTCAAGTATCTCCACCCAGAGAAATAAAATGGCTACTGCACTACAGTTTTTATGAAATGGTAATGTTAAAATCATGTGAGACAGTCATTGCGCCTGTGACCATAGTACAGTCCCCTCCAGTAAGGTCCTTTTATGAAGCTCAAGTCCTACAAGCCCAGGTCACCTTCATAAAAATGGGCTTGTAGGACTTGACTTCTACCCACTGTACAGAAAATGTGCACACTTTCTCTTAGTTTGGGAAATTGTCCATCACTTCATAGAAAGACCCCCAGCAGGGGAGGGAGGCAGCAGCCCCATCAAACATTAGAGAAATTCAAGAAATACAAGGGGGGCAAGAAGCACCACACAATGGTGACGCAATCAGCCCCAAAGATGCCTAAGTGGCACCATTCCGCCTTAAAGGCTTGATCAAGCCTAGCTTGAATAGTAGGGTCCCGGGTGGACCGAAGAGAATTAATGGCCTTCCAAGTGGCCATTCCAACCTCAACGGTAGCAACCCAGGCTTGCTGAAGGATTTTCCTAGAGGAATACTGGTTATCAAAATGCTTCCGGCATCTCTCCGTCCAGAGGAAGTAGAGGATAAAACTACGAAGGATGTCAAGCGGTTGTCTGATATAGGAGAAGCCTCCTACATGGTACCCTTGGATCCCAGGGGGGTCATCTTCTCTCTCAAAAACAGCTTCACCCAACATGATGAATGGCCAGGAAAGAGTGATGTCATTGGGCGCTCCCCATTTTTCCCAGATGTGAAAGAAGGCCTCCCAAGCCCGTTTTGCAAGGGGGCACTCGAGAAGACAGTGTTGAGGGGATTCAGGGGCCTCCTCTGTGCAAACCTTGCAAGTGGGGAGGATCCCCATGCATTGTAGCCAGGTGCCAACCGGGAGGCCCTGGTTTAAAGTGAGCCATATGAGAGTACCGACCTTCCGGGGTCGGGCGTTATGCCAGATTCTGGCTATAACTTGCGTGACGGTGGAATTCTGCAGATTTAACCTTTGAATGAAGGAGCAGATGTAAGCGCTCTGGGTGGGGTCCCTTAGGTTTCGGTAACCCTGCCTTGTGGAATAGCCAAAAAAAGGAGAGTCACCCATTTGGGAAGAGGCTTGCCAATGCCACTCTCCCGGGTCCCAGGGAAGCCCATCAATGAAACTGGATTCGAAAATCCAGAGTAAGGGGAGCTTAGTGAGTGATGGGAGCTCCCTGGCAACTTTATATGGGGCTCCATGTCTTTCTTGAAAGAGGACCCTGATTGGGTGATAACCTTCAGGGGAGAGGGTTATCATTTGGGAGTTCGCAGCTCTGATGAGACCAGTGGGGTTTACCCTTTGGAATTCAATGGCTTGCACCGTGTTGGGGGTGACCCCGGTTACATGGTATATCCATTCTAGAGTGTTGTTATTTCCAGAGTTTCTTTCGCTGATCCAGTCCCCTGCTTGAAATTGGTTAGTGTAAATTGCAGGATTCCATGGGATGCTCGCTATGATGATTTCTCTGTTATTCCTGTTGGTGGCGTGGTAGGTCATCCGGAGGGCTTGGAGGCTTTTCCATGCCCTTCCCTCCTGATCCCAAAGATCTTTGATTCGGGTGCAGCCAGAATTGGCAATGGCTCGTCCTTCATTGCGACCACTCACTCCCAGAGGTTGACCAGTTGTGTTGAGGATGAGAGGGTTCCTGAAAATGGGCTGTCTAAGAACCTCCGCACGGGATGCGGGTTTGGACTTTGTTAGACCAACTCTTACATTAAGCCAAGAACCAAGGATGCTCTTCCAAAATGAACATTTCAATTTTTTGAGCTTGGGGGCGGCAAAGAGCCAATTTATATCCGGGATGCTTGGCCCTTTGCTGTGCACCGGAAGATGGACCTGATCTGCTCGGTGCCTTAGAATCTCTTTCCAGGGTTCTCCTCCTGGGGCAAGACCTCTCACCAGAAGTTTGGCAAGTAGTGCTTCGGATTGTGCCTTGGGGTCTATGATCCCTAGGCCACCGCTAGACAAGGGAAGTGTAAGAGAATCCCATTTGACCTTGGCCCATGTGTTGGAAGCCTTTCCTCCCCAAATGAAGTTTCGAACCACTCCTCTGATCTGGTTGCACATCCTGGGATTGGGGTTCCAACAGGCTGCCAGATACCACATTGAGGAGAGCAATACTTGGTTGGCAACCAAAATTCTGCCGGCAAGAGAGAGGTTGCACTTGCCCCAAGCGATCATCTTCCCTTTTAGGGTGAGCATGAGTTTTTCAAAATTGGCCTCGATGGGTAACCGGAAGCCTATTTGTATGCCTAAGTATCTAACCCCTTGACCCTCAGGGATCCATTTCAGCCCAACTTCTTGTCCCCATTCCCATTCCTTTTTATCCTTGCTTGCCCAAATGGCCGTGGATTTTCCCCAATTGATTTTTGCCCCAGAGGCAAGACAGAGTAGATCGAGGACCGCCCGAGCTTTGCTTAAGTTACTCAGGGAGCCTTTGAGGTAAAGTGCGGTGTCATCTGCGAAAGTTTGATCCCGGACGCATCCCCCTTTGGGGAGGTGTAACCCTTCTATTTCGTGCTTTGGGTCATCTAGCATATGGCCCAGAACATCCATAGCTAGAATGAACAGGTATGGAGCTAGTGGACATCCTTGTCTGACTGACCTAGCGAGTCTGAAATCCTTTCCAGATTTCCCGTTTACTTTAACTGATGAGGATGCGAGCCAGTAAAGGGATGAGATCCATTGAATCCAGGTGGGGCAGAAACCTAGTTTGGACAAGGTTGGGAATAGGAAATCCCATTCAATCCTGTCAAATGCTTTTTCAAAATCGAGGAGTAGGAGGACAAGGTCCTGGCCGCTCTCTGGTGCCCAGACCAGAGCCTCCTGAGCCAGGAAGTTATTGTCTAGAATGTTTCTTCCTTCTACGAAACCGGTTTGGTTTGGTCTGATCACGAGAGGAAGGAATTCTTGAATTCTTCTAGCTAAAGTTTTGCCAAGGATCTTGTATATGCTTCCCAAAAGTGTGATTGGGCGCCAATTCCCCAGTTTTGAGTGATCCCCTGACTTTGGAATCAGGGTGATCATGCCCTTGTTAATGTATTCCGAGGTCAATCCTTGTGCTAACATGGCCTTGAAGGCTAGTAATAGCGTGGGGGCTACCTCATCCACATATTCTTGAAAGAATTCTGTTGGTATTCCATCGCGCCCTGGAGCCTTGCCTTTGGGAAGCAAGGTGATGGCTTCCGTGATTTTTGCTAGGGATAAGGATCGGGTCATGTTGGCATTCATGGCCTCTGTGACCCGAGTGGGGACGCTCTCCCAACATCTCTCTTGTGCCTCAGAGGTGCCCGGGGCGTGTGTCTCTGACTCATAGAGGTTGGCATAAAATCTTGTGATGTAATGAGAAAGGTCTTTTTGGTCAGAAATTGTCCCTCCATCAACCTCTAACTCCTTTAGGAGTGCCTTTTTCTTTTCGATTCGATGGAAATCAAAGAAAGTTTTGGAGTAGGTGTCCCCATACCTGAACCATTTGGCCGCTGAGAGGTGACTATTGCGCTCAACTAAGGCTTGGAAAACCTTAGCCAGCTTTCCTTGCGATTTGGACAAGATGTCCCGCACTTGTTCATTAGTTGGGTCCTGTTGGAGCTGCTCCTCAACCAGCTGAATTTTCTTTACGTGCACTCTGACCTGCGCCCCTTTCAAGCGGCGCCTTTCCTTTGCTAATCTTGTGTTGCATGCCAATACTCTTCTGGTGGCAACCTCCAACCAGGGGGCCCACTCTGAGTCGTTTAAAGGCTTGGGCAGCTCCCCTTCCCAAGCTTGCAACATTTCAGCTCTCCCTTTTTCATCTTTGAGTAGGGAAGAGTCAAAATAATGAGACAGTTTGTCAGGTATGTCAGGCTGACCCCATATGGATAGGACTAAAGGAGAGTGGTCGGAGAATTTTTGGATTGAAGCAGCTGCCTCAATTTTCCCACCTCTCGAATCCAGGTCCTGGGAAATGAGGAACTTGTCTATGCGTGAGACCGCCGAGTGTGCGCCGAATCTTCCATTGTCGAAGGTGAATTCCTTGGCGGACATTTTCCGAAAGCTATCAAGCAACCATGCGTCCATTAAACCATATTGGAGGGTTAGGTGGTGCCATGTAGCCGCCTCCCTTCTATGCATTCGACGCTTGCCAGCCACCCCTCCTCGTTGAGTTTCTTCCCAGTGGTTGAAATCACCACCTAGAATGAAGTGGTCAGCAACTAGATTCGCTTCATTCAACCGTTTCCACATCGACGCTCTCTTGTTTGAGGAACATGAAGCATAAACGTTGATGATTGTCAAGGTACCAGTACCCAAGATGTGAAGGGTAATGAACTGTGCCTTGCCTTCTAAAAGAATGCCATTGTCACTGATGAGGGGGGCAAGGGATCTGTCAACGAAAATGGAAGTGCCCGCGCTCATTTGCTATGAGCGCCCCATTGGTAGGCCATAGTTCCAAAAAGAAACGCCATTCCAGAATTGGATCCCTTTTGTGGAGTTGGAGCAGTCTATTTCCCCCAGGTGATGTTTTTGTAAAATCAGTATTTGAGGGGTGGGAACCAGGGAGGAAATCCAGGAGCGGATTTCTTTTTGCTTGGAGGAGTTCTTCCCTAAGCCCCTCACATTTAAGGAGGCTACGGTAAGGGGCCTCTTATTCATGAGATGGCTGGTCTGGGGCGGCTTGAATGTCGATTGATCCCTGTGGTAGGAGGCTCTTCCGAGAGCTATCTTCGTTCCGTTCCCATTCGAGCTCTTGCGAGTTGGTGATAGTGGTGGTGTTATGTATGACCACATTGGGAGTCTGAGAATGCCCCAGATCTAGCGGGATGAAACACTTCTTCCGAGCCACTTGGGGTGAGGTATGGCGGTTGACGACCTTGGTTTTGTGAACTTGGCATTCTGCCTCGCCCACTCCCTGCTTTAGAAGAAGGCTATGAGTTGGGGCAACAAATTTTATCTCGTTGTTCATGCTTGAGATTGATTTGAAAGCTTTCCAGTGTAAGTGTTTTTTGTTCTGTATGCTGACGAGATTGGAGCCGGTGGGGATGTGTGCAAGAATGCTACATTCAGATCCGCCCCTGCTTGGCTCCTCTTGCCAGCTCCATTCGAGGCTGAGTTAGTCCTTCAGCAGGAGTTTGTGTCTCAGAACATTCTCCTCTAGTCCAATTGCTATGTGTTGGATCAGTTCGTCCATGGCCGGTTTGGAGGACTAGTCCTCTCTCCCGTCCCCTGTGATTCTGATGCTAATTGGAAGGTTGGGGAGAGCTTGGTTTCTAGAATGTATTATTACCTCTTTTTGGGGAAATTTTTCTCTTGTGAGTATTGGCCAGACTCGAGCTCTGCAGACATCCGCATTGGTTGGGAGAAGGATTCCTAAGGAGGTAAAGAAGGATGGATGGAGTTCTGAATAGGTCTGACCTCTTTTCCCCCCTGGGGCTATGCTTGCTCTTGTGGAAGGGTGAGGAGATTGGTTGCTCTCCGGACGTATTGTGTCTATCCTTACCTTATTCTTTTTTTTCCCCTGGAATGTCCATCCACCCTCTAGCTCTTTCGGGATTTTCCTAAGAAAATCGGAGCGCTTGTTTTCCCCGTTTAAAAAGTTCAAAAGGATTTAGGTTAGCCCATTTTCCTTGCGCTGAATCATTCTTCTCCCCTAAAAGATTGAAACTTAATTTAGCTTTGGAGATGTTATTCCCATGCGTGCCCTCCACCAGAGTCGTGACTTTTGAAGGGTTCACATTGAGGTTACACTCTATCTGGTGAGTTAGTGAGGCTGACAACTCCCCCATACCCTGGTTTTTTTCGATTTTAGTGGGAGCATTTTGTCTTGTTTGAGCCCCTTCCGTTTGAGAAGGTGGTCCAGATTCCTTAGTTGATTGCTTGCTCCAATTCCCTTGTCTACTCTCATTTTTGTGAGAGTGGGTGGTGGATTGGGTGGGAGATGTATCAGTAGGGCCCCGTGCTACCCTTTCACTCCATGTTTGGGAAGTGCTTGCAGGAGCATTTCCGTTCCAAATTGGGATTTTGGTCATTGCGCAGGTTCGAGCAAAATGCCCAAAACGGCGGCATTTCCGGCATTGATTTGGGAGGCCCGAGTATAGGATTCTTTGTAGTGTAGTGTCCTTTGCAGCTGCCCCTTTTGCCATGGAGGGGATACGAATGTATCCGGCGAGTTTGCTGATGTCATGGGTTTCCACTGTGATCATGGGGCCGGCGGGTCTTTTTATGTATGAATCCTCTAGTTCTATTTCTAGAACTTCTCCAATTTTGCTGGCCATGATAGTGAGAGCTTTTGTGTTTCTGAATTGTTCATGAAGATTTGGGAATTGGACCTTTACTGTGTGTGAGAGTAAGGTCTTAGCCCCTTGTACACTGGCGTCAAAGTTTGGGATGTACCGAGAGAAAGAGAGGTGTAGACCACTCCATTCCACCGTTGCTATTTTCTTGGCAAACTTAACTCCTTCTTCATCTGTGAAAAAAACCTCGAAAAAGCCTTTTGTTAACAAAGTGATTGATGTGTATGAGGTGGGCAAGTGTAGTTTGAGGCAATCTTGAAGTGCTTTTATCGTGGGTCTACCACCCAGAGCTCTTCCGATCACCATTCTTCGTGCTTTGCGGACAGCACCTTCCTGCATTTCTAGCACCATTTCCGGTGGAAAATCCGCCTCTAGCTTTAATTCATAGTCTATTGGCGATAATCCTTGGGGTTCTTCACCTGATGGCGGAGTGGATCCTGTCCCGTTGCCTGTAGGCGTGATCAGAGGGGTGGTGGATGGGGCTGATGCTGGAGTTGTTAGTTGCCTTCGTTGCGTGAGCTTTGAACTTGACACTTTAGCTTTGGCGGCTGAGTGGTCTTGGGCCACCTGCCCTGTTGCAATCGCGTCCACGTCCCCAAGACTAAATCCTGGTCCAATGCTTATAGCTGAAAGATCTGCTATGCATGTGGGGGAAGAGGTGAAGGGAAGTACGTGAATGAAATGGGCCGGATTTGGAGTCTTAGGTGCTTCCGCCACCCCTTGTGTTGGCATGAGAAGGGGATTGTGCAATTGTGACGGTTGGTGGATGATCGAGTTGCTTCGTCAATCTTTGCGGAAAGCAATTGCCACGCTGAACCTCTAATGGTCACCAAGACCGCCGGCGCTATACTTCCAGAATCTGGATTTTTCAAAGACGGGCTTTCCAATGAGGGAATGCATATCCCGGATCGAATTACACGGTCGTTTGGTGCTTGTGAGCCAACAGATCGCGTGGTTAGAGCGCTTTTTTTTTATCTGATCGGAAACAAAAGGGCTGGAGTACTGTCATCGCTAAGGTTCAACAGCTTGTTTTTCAACCAACCGTTGCCTTGTCGTGCACTACGTCCAGCCTTTCGAATTCTATCAGCTATAAGAAGATGCTCATTTAGCTTAGAGATCTGTTGGGCTTCTAAATCTGCAGCCCAACTCATTTTCTCCATCGAAAAAAAAAAAAAAAAAAAATCGCTATCGCGACTGCTGCTGTTGTTGCCGCGGTTGCTGCACGTATAGTTGCTGCCACGGCTGTTCTCCTCAGACCTACACGGCTTAGTGATCAGGATTTAGGAACCTTGTTGTCGCACACAGTATTCAGAGGTCGCGGCAGTAACCATCTCCTCTCGCACACCCTCCCAGCTCCCTGTGAAAATAGGCAAGCAAACCCTAACACCCTAGCTCCCCCAGGCGTCCTCTAAAACCAAGTTGCTCAGAGCTTCAGGAACCCCCGCTTCCTCAGAGAAAGTCCATAAGACCCTTGCACATAGACATAGTAGAGAGTAGGTTGTACAGGGAGGATTCTGCCCCTGACAACAGCAGAGAAAGCAAGTCCCAGTCCCTCCTTTGCCTCGCATCACTTCATAGAAGACCCTCCATTGATGGCAACCTCCTAAGTCCATGGGCTGCGCCAGCCGCCCCTATGGCACTAGCCTATGTAGATGATATCAGATGCTAATATAGCAACCAACTTGGTTGTCACTTCTAATAGCTTCATTTAGCCTAACCTACTATCTTGGGGAGGGCAAAAAAATGCCGGCCCTCTCAAGTTTGAATCACAATTGCACAAGTTCTTTCTGCCATGAAAATTCTCACTCAAACGCTGCAACACAGAAGAAATCTTTGCACTTGCACACAATTAAGACATTTTGTGAGCCGTCACGTTTCAAATGAAAAAATGGCTATGTTTGAAGTAGAGAGAGAAACAATTTACCCCAAGGTGAATCTAAAAACCTTTCAAGGGATGTCTAATAGGGTTTAGAGCAGTGGATGTGTAGAACCAGCACCTCCACTACTGGTACCAGCAGTGAAAAATAACTTAGTGGATGACCTTGAGAAAAGGCATCCACTCTCCTCCCTATATACTTCTGAACAATAGGCTCCCGTGAGGCTTTGTTGTTTTGCTTTGTAATTTATTAGCTATGCCGAGCAATAGGCTCTTAGTTATTCTTATTTCTTAGCTTGATGTTGTTAGGTCCCTTAGCTATTATTGTTAGTGTAATTTGGCAGTAAGAACTTAATTTTTTTAAATGTAAAATTTCTAGAAATGATTTGTTGATTTTTGTCAAAATTTAAGAAAATTGAAAGGGAGGATTAAAAAGAAATTGGTGAAACCCCAGGATATTTATTGCAGCATATATTATGGTTAATTGCGAATTTTCATTACCTCGGGACTAACAGTAAATAACACAAATGTAATAGTGGTTGGGGGATGAAAGAAAGGCTCAAAAGACGAGAATAACTTTACAGATAACTCTTACATGAATATGACTTTAAAGTTGGGAAATATGGGTTCGAGGACAATGATTGAAAAGTAAAGCATGAGATATATGAAAGGATTCAACATTGACCTGATGAGTTTTTTTTTAAAGATTTTTTTTTTGGTCTCAAATTGAAATTATACCATTTTCATTCATTGCTCAAAAGTGAAAAACTTTGGTTGATTGTCTAGTGGTAAAAGGTGAATTATGTTAACTAGTAATGAAACATGATGTTTACATAATGATATTATAATGAAATAAATTTCACTAGGGTGAAATCAATAAAATACAATGAAGTTATTTCATTTTTAAGGTTCCATAGTGATTTAAGCTAATAAATTACACCCCACTTTTGTAGTAGTGATTGAAATGAAACATGAGATAGTGAAACAAGTGAAATATGAAGCAATGGTTAAAGGTGAAAGATGCAAAGATTAAAGAAGGCTTACATTCATTAAAAAATCACATAATTGAAACTTAAAATTATGCTATCAATCAACCCTTCATTTTCGTATAAGTGACACATACTTTAAAAAACTCTACTTTTTTTTTGTAGTCCTTCACTTCCATGGAAATAAAAGTGACAAATGTTTTAAAATTATGTTCTAAACAATATTTTCAAAAAAAAATTTCAAATACATTTCACGCTCCTCATTTGTGTTTCTTGCAAAACTCTTTTGAATCATAGTGCTACATTCATGAAGCTTGGGTGCAAGGATGAGGGGAATAGGAAATGTAGGAAATTGTATAGGTTTGGTGGTAGTAAACAATGTGCCTAGCACTATGTTTAACATAATATCATCTCAGATTCCACCTTACCATATGTGAATCTATTTTGTTTTGGTTTCATAACATTATGTTAATTCTCAAGTAACATCAGGTATGAATGATTATTTCATATAGAAGCATTTATGAAAGTACCTCAAACAAAACACAATGTGTAACAAACCTACAACTTATATATCAATTCAGTTTTGTTATGAACAATTATGAACAGTCTAATAAACAATCAAATGTTTTTTGTTATGAACAGTCTAATTTGCTTGGTAATATTTACTTGCATATATGTTGTATAAAGTTTTTGGACCTTTATTAAATAAATTGTATGGGTCAATTATAATGGAATTGTGTTACAATGGGTACAATGTTTTTCCTATGAACCCCAAATTTGTTCCATCCTCAATATTGCATTAGGAACCATTTTTTTGTGTGCAATTTTCATCAATTTGTGGTTATGATCTTGGAATGTCCACGTTGGGGTTCCACCAACAAGTTCCACATGTGGGGGAGCCTCAATATAATATACACAAGATCTCCAAGAAGCTAGTACATCCTACTAGGTAAAACTACTAGTTTTGCCAACAAGTTCAAGGTTTAATTTTGATGTTGCAAACTAAGGTCTAGTGTTTATAATTCTATTGTAGAAGTGAACAAGACAAGAATAATCACAATTCTATTAGAGAAGTTAACAGAACATGAATAATCAGAGTTTGAAGATTTGTGGTTGTTTGTTTGGATTGAGGTCTGCAAGTTGCAGAACAAGCTTGAGACCCATCAAGTTGGATGCAACTTATTTTTGTGTGTTTTGAATTGCCATTGATTTCAGGGCATGTGGTTGCTGGAGGAATAGTAAGAATGCATAAAAATTGTTGAGTCTGGATATGTGTCTTGAGTGTAAATGGTGTAATGTGAGCAGAGTGTATGTCTATACTTCATTCTAACGTGAAGCTTAGAAGAGAAGTCAGTAAGAAGATTTAAGTATTTGAGCTGATTATGTTAATCTCTCCCAACATCCATTAGGCAAATTTACCAGTTGAAATTGAAAATCAGGTGGTTTTGTCCTTGTGAGCATACTTAATTTTAGATCAGACCTCCATATGTGGGCATCAGAAAAACTTCCCTGGGTTGTCCTGCAACTGGATACATGTGTTTTGGAGTGGTTACTTTTGCAGTGCAACCTGCTCCTCCTCATGTGCAATATGTGTGGCATTAGTAGTCTCCTCCATTTTGGAAAGCTCTACATTTGAGTTACCAAAATAATTTGTGAAATTTTATGTGTCTTCCATTCAGTCCATCTAGCTAAAGAGCTTGTGTCCATAATAGTTCAAGCAGCTCTACAAGTTGGCTATGTTTAATAAATTAACAAATGGGTTGAACTATCTAATTCAATCATCAAACTTCTTCAAAAGAAAATTACAAATGCCCATCATGTTCAAGTCTTAGTTCAAAATCCTCACTTTCAGGGTTGAGAAATTTTGCCCCTCAACTCAGCGTACTGGCATCACATGTGGTGGGAGCCTCAATTCCTGGAAGGATCTAGTTAAATACAGACCCTTCTCCTATATGTTAAGTGTTCCACACTGGGGTTATTAGGCTTAGTACCCCCAGTTTTGTTGTTTGAAACCCTCAACTTGTAGCAGCTATCCACTATTCCAACCATTGGGTTTGTTAGAAATAGAAATCGTAGAGTGCACTTTGTTTACTTATTCTTATAGTTGTTGAAATACTGAAATATTAAATTTGAGCTTATCAAACCTTCTTTTGAAAATGAATGAATGAATATTCTGACAGAGAATTGATTGTTAGTTGTAGGTGCAATATATGTTGGTTGAAGTACAACATTTATATGCCAATTTGGGCTTTTCTAAATATCATATCTAAATAACAGCTACTATTCAGGGGATGGCAGTGAAAGTTGAGCTCCATGGGAAATTCATTATGCAAGTAAGCATGAGGAAAGACGTGCTCCTTGTCTGTCAAGCGGGGATCTAGTAGAGGTTTACTCTCCCAACAATTTCTCTGCATGTCGTAACTGATGAGCTGCTTTGAAGCCGCCATCCAAATCTTGTTGTCTTTGGCAGTGCAGCTGAACCACAGTTGCGAAGGTGAAATCCTTTGGCCAAGCAGCGGACCTGCAGGCAAATCCATATCCGCCGGCATCTCTGCATAGTAGTCTCGCTGATTGAACTCTGCAACAGTACACATACTCTCATGAGATTCGAGAGCTTCCGAAGTTTCCATTATTCTAGTAGATTGAAGATCCTAAACCTAAGACTTGCCCTGTATATATTCTGGTGTTCTGAGATGATCTCCTTCCAGCTGCGATGCATGTTATGTCTTGCTGCTCTTGATGTCAGTGGGTTGTTCAAGCAATCTGAACGATATGTCTTAAGGTCCAAAACTGGTAGTACTGCGAACAGAGTACTTGCGCACACCACCAGTTGTAGGTTCAACAAAGACTTTGGCTGCAGCGACGTAGTAGCAGGTTGCGCTCCTTCATAGGGGTGGGGAACAGTTTTAATCGAAGCAGTAGCTCCTAGGTGGTGCGACTAGACAAGATCGTCTAGCCAAATGAGAGTTTGGAAATTTAATTGGTGGATTGCGTGGAGTTGACGCCGCGGTAGGTATGTTGTAGAACTAGTACTTAGGCAATAGAGTCTTCCTTTGAAGATGGTACTTCCACCAGACCCATTCACGAACTTTCCATGACCTGAAGCTATTGTAGTAGTTGTAGTAGTTGTAGTAGTTGCAGTACGCTGTGACTCGCTAGAATTCCATACCAAGTGATGATGATCGACGTTTTCCCATGTGTGTTGCGATGACGAATACTTCCATGAAACATCCCGACCAAGCAAAAGGAAATGGTATTCCTGGGAATAGTTTTTTGGGTCCACCACCAACAACTTCAGCAGCGAAAGATTAGCTGCAATGGGTGTGATGGATGGAAGCCTCCGCCACTTCTTGGTCAGAGGATTGCAGACGATGAAATCGTAAGTTCGGTACTGTTTGTGTGGTTCAAGATTAGCTGCGCCGGAGGAGACATGAACTGCTGGATCGCAGCTTCCAGGAGGTAGCTTTTGAAAGCACACAAGTCCTCCCACTGTAGTCATCATAACCATGGATCCGAGACTGAATGGAAGAAAGGTGAAAGACGGCAGGCTTCGCACATGACTCGATGGGTGATGCAACCCCACCCATGCTCCCATCTCTAGGCCATGGGTGACAGATTTCGGTCCTCCAACGCGGGAGGTCGGGAAGTACCAATCCGTCACTTCTGTCACTCTTGCCTCTAATTGCTTTAGCCTAAAGTAGTTAGAGTGAATCAACACATGATTAGCGTCGTCGCATGCTCTTAAAGCCTTGCACACACTTAAGGTCCTGACGAGATCTCGCACAGAAAACCTCGCAATTATAAAATCACCAACTTCCTCACAAACCATGGTGAAAGCAGGTGCTGCAGCGCGCAGCTGCACGTCCGGATCACAACTCTGGACACTTCCATGATCAGTCCACTCGGCCTCCATGAACTGCATTGTGGCACTCATACAGAACTCGAACATACATCTAGACATGCTGCTTTCTGTCAATTCCTAGAATAAAACTGCGACAAATAATCGAACAACGCTTTGAAAAATTTACTAGAACTAAAGACCAAACAATTGAACAGCTACAGTAGCAACTAACCAAGCAATGGAAGCCCAAGGTCAAGCAATAGCACCAAGAACTACGTCCAGCAAGCAAAGGAAGGAATGAGAAGAGCAATATGGAAGCAGCAGCTTGGAGGTGGAGGAGGATGAGGAGGAGGAGCTCCTGGATGTCTATATACAGGACTCATTGCACGACTCCACCAGACTTCCGTCCATCTTGAAAGTGAGTGTCGGGGGAGCTGAAGATGGGAGTTGGGAGCAAGCGCTTGCGTGCACTGTGGAGCTTCGCAAGGCAGTCTCGGGGGACGAGAAAGAAATTGTGCCCCCCCCCCCCCCAGAACCATGTCCGCCGTCCGAACCATCGCTAACAACCGCGCGGGTGGGTGGGTTCACGACATTTTTCAAAATGGTTTTTGTTTATTTGGTGGCTACATATATATAGCCAGAATGCGAATTGAAAAACTGAAAGTGCTAAGATCAAGTGTTTTCTGAGATTTTCAATAGCCACAATTTGACTGATTAAAAAAAAAAATCGACATTTTTATACATGGTTCAAGTAGGTAGCCAAAAATATAGAAGGATTTTAAAACTAGTTTTACTTTCATATTTAGCTTGTAGCCAATTTTGGCTGAGTCGGCGTATAGATGATCAGCACCTCACCTACACCACAAAGTTGGACGAAAAAAGAAAAAGAAACTACTCCAGGTTTTTTTTTAATTTATAAATTTTACTTCGTGCGATAATAAAATTTCAAAATATTTCTTACGTTTAGTTTCTGAAAAAATCTCATTTTTAAATTCATGTTCTGATTTCTGGATGCTAAAAAAGAAAACTAATTAAAATTACATTTAAATTGAACAAAAACTTTCAGAATTTTCCAAAAAGTTATGCCAAAAAAGCAATGAAGGTATTGGACTCAACAGTTGGTTCATTAAAATGTAGTAAGGTATGTTTCTTGTACTTTCGGCAAGAGAATTATAATGGTTGCAAAAACTGAAATTAGCTCCCCAATGAAGTTGAACACTAATGAAAAATGAAGTCGTTTTAAATATTTATAAAAAGCGATTTTCATTCATAAACATATTGTTATTAGTTATCAACCTACCATCCTAGTATTAAGGAAAGTTGTTTCTTTGTTTGTTTTGTCACATTGAGATCATGGATTTTAGTTTTTTAAATTGTTTTTCAATTTTGTGAGGTAGTTGGAACGTTCGTTGGGCAAATTTTGCCACAATGTGCTAATTTTTTTGAATCTTTTTACTGTAAATTCGAATTAAATAAAAAACCTAATAAATGTACTTATGAAATAATCTCATGATTTTTAAAAATCTAAGTGTTTATATATATATCTTAAAAGATTGATGAGTCTAGTCATGTGACGTTCCTCCTAATAACACCCAAGGATATTTTTGTCCAAAACTTGATTTGTTAAAGGCTTTTCAATGATGCCAAAGTGTGGCCCAATTATTTTGATTATTTTATCTTGATGTTATTGAATTTTCATGACAAAATTATCTAATATATAGATTTCGAAACTTTAATGATATCAAAAATATGTTATATTTTTTATGTTCCTAAATAATCATTGTATTTAAAAAGCACTTTAGGAATGTAAAAATGTTTCCTTTCCTTGAATTTTTTGGTTTCAGAATACAAGTTTGAAAGATGTTTTTATTTTTGGGGTGAATTTTTTTCCTAAGGTTTTTTTTTTTTTTGGTATTCTAGATTTTTTGAATGTAGTTAATTGAGTACGTATAATTTACTTATAACTTTTCAAAGCTAAAAAATGAATTTGGAAAGGGTCATGACACTTACAAATGTAGATTTGCATTATTTTCACCTTTCTTTATTTCAATAAAAACTTAAGATCACATGTGCATGCAATGGATAATATGAAAAAAAAAAAAAAACATTTTTGAAAAGAGGCCAAGGAATATTATTTGACCACTTTTGGTTTCTTAACCATTCTTTCAAATGGTTTTTGATGATATCACAAAAGAATATTTTTACCTTTTACAAGAGTTTTAAAGATAAAATTTAGGCCTAAGGTGCAAGAACTATTGAATTTCGAATAATTTTTCTAATTAAAAATTGAATAAAATTCAAATTTTCAATGAAAATTGGATTTAATACTTAGGCTCAAAAGTGTAGGCTTCGATATTACAATATGTGTTCCATAGCACAAGCCACACTAATATTTTTCAACAAATCAAAATATATTTTGATTTTATTGATTGCATCTATAAATTAGCAAAATAATACCCTCCAAATGCAAAAGGTTCTTGATACATACAAAGAACATGAAACTCCCCAAATAGGATTGTGATTCTAACATTTCAATCATCAAACTATCATGAATACATGTATAAGGAATTGAGTCACAAATGAATTATATAATTGTACTTTATTTGGATATAATTTGTCAAATTATTTTGTGATCGTAATTCAATAACCACCTTTAGTTGGTCGTCTTGGTCGTCTTCTGATGTGTTTCTTCCTTGTTGGACATCTATGCCCAAGTTATATGCCATATTCAACTACCTACATGTAATTTCGAACCTATCAATACCACTTTACATGTCTAATGTGGAAAGAATGTGAATAGAAATATTTATCCACACACAAAAACCAAACATATCTCAATATGGATGAAATTTTTTACAAATTTTCAAACTAATAGATCATTTTGTGTTAAATCATGGATTTAAAATTAAGAACAGATTTAGCTGTAGGCAAAGCCTTTGCCTACTATGACTGAATTCAATTTACCAATTACAACACAAATTAGTTCATAAAATTATATACAAGCAATTGACATTATAACAACTTTACAATATATTACTTCATATGGGTATGTTATTAAGATTTAATGAATCAATGTACATGGATCCATAAAAGACAATTAAATTGTAAAATTGTCTAATAAATTTGCAATTTTATAGATTTTAACTTCTTATAACATAAGAAGCACTAACATATGACAAATGAAATAGTTAAATGTGTGATGTATCATTAGTAATTTATTGGTGAAAGAAGCTTGAAGTTCAATACATTGATCTTTAGAAGCCTTCAATTGTAATGATGTGCACACTTTCATTTGTAGGATTTTACATTTCTAGATCTTGCAAAAGAGCATTTAAGGTCTTGATGTTGTTCTATGTTTACTCATGGGCAATTTAGATTTTTCAGCTTTGGTTTATGGATCCAAGGTTGAGGACCATCAACAAACTATCAATATATACCAAGTTGACAACTCAAAAAATATCCATGCAAATGCAAATATTTACAAGAACCCCAATAAGTTGTTTTATCATTTCACCCATGCAAAAACAAGAGAAGCAAAAGTCTATAGAGAACAAAGTTTTCTTTTAAGAATGTGACATGAAAGTTACATAGAGTAGAAGAAGAAACAATCTAGAATTATTAAAGCACTATTATTGTAGATTCTTTACAAGAAACATTTAATGACACTTTGTAATGCACATTCAATTGGAAAAACCTGAAATTGAAACTTCTTGAAACTACCAAATGTATTTCTCATGATCCAAATCATTTTTCATCTATTTCATTTACATGAGTTCCAAGGGGAGAATGTGACCTGCTATAACTCTAGACTTGTTTCCCTTTGTCATGTGCAATGTAGTTTTATTTCAAAACCACAATCCTTATAGCTCAACTTCATCAAACATTCCATCATTGAACATCATCCATCTTATATGAAATACATCATATATCATTAGTATTATTATTTTTATGTTTTTTTTGTTTTTCATTTCATGATGTTGTTCAAGTGGCGATGAATTTTTTTTGGTGTGAATTTTTGTCAAAATGCAAAAACATTTGATGTTGGGACCCATAGAAAGGTTTTTTTGAATTTTTATTTGCCAAAAAAAAGGGTCTTTGAATTGAGTTCACTAGATTTAAAAAGCATGCTTATAGAAGCCACCAAATAAGAACAAATTACCAAAAAATCAAGCTTTTGTGCATTATCATATCGACCATTACACCTATGATTGTGCACACATCACACAAAATAACATTATAAAAATGTTAATTAACCCATCACACCTAAAATGATTTGAAAACCCACCATTAATTGGGATTATATCCCAAACTAATAGTTCAAACTTCGTTCACGCATGAATGAGTTCCAAGCTAAAGCACAATTGATTACATTAACTTATCATTAACTTAGTTATGACTTAACTAAACAAATAAATTAATATTCTTAACAAATTATTGTCTTACTTATGTTATAATTAAATTTGGTTAAATCCTCCTATGGATGGTTGTTAAAGTGGTTACACCACAAAAGTGAAAAAAAACTTTGATGACAATCACCCATAAATATATTTAGCCAAGTTTGACAATATTCAAAATATGAAAGTATAAAATATCAAACACCTTTTCATATTGTAGGCAATTGTGGCAAATTTTGGTGATTTTTTCCAAAAATAAAATAAAATAAAATATTGTGATGAGATACTTTTCACAAAATGACAAAAACATTCCACCAAAAAAATCACCATACTCTTATACATAGACATATATAAATCCATAATATACATATTATGCATAAAATATTATTTAAAATACTAATGTGGCTTATGCCAGTGGCCAAAGTGTAAAAATGATTATGTAATTATTCCAAGTGTGAACATGATGTTGAGGATAAAGTTCAATAGTGAAAAACACATTTCAGATTTTCAATGACAAAAATTATTCAAAATTCGAGACCTCCCACACCTTGAATTTACAATTATGAAATTACTGTTAAATCCAATTCAATAAGGGCTTTCCAATAGAACTAAAACCAAACCCCAATTTCCCAAAAAAATTAGTTTTGCTTTTATTGATTTTTTATTGATGAAATTGTTCACAATTCAATAACTTTTGCCCCATAGGTCTAAACAATGTTAAATCACCTTAGTGCACCCCTACTCATTGAGGTGCAGTACAGTTTCGGAAATCTCGTAGTTTATTTCCACCTATTTCTGCATTGAAGTTTACTTATTCGTTGCTTTGATTTCTCTATTGATTTTGAATCTATTTCTTTTGGCCTTTACGGTAAGCAACTTGTTGTGCATTTATTGATTCATTATTTTTGATTTTCTATGTGTATCGAACATACGATCCTATACATTGCCCTAACATGATGTAACTTGCAAACAATGTTTACATTTAAAATTAATTCGTTGCATGTTCATCAATAGTGGGAGATTGTATGTGTATTCCTTCTATACATTCCATATTATTAATATATTGTTTGTGCACTTATGCATGGGTTGATCTTCTTCATTTTGTTAATATTACAAGTTAGCTAATTGTGTTGATTTAATCTTAAATGATGGCAAACTTTGAAGGTTTCAGGGGTTATGGGCACTATGGGCACGTTGACAAGTTTGATGGAAGAGATTACATGTAATGGAAATTCAAGATCGAGACTATGTTTAAACTAAGGGAGTTGTGAAGCCTTGTTAGTGGGAGCAAGTAGAAGCTAGTGGAAACCTATGCAAATGCCTTGGTTGCCTACACTAAGCAAGAAAATCATGCTTTGAGCCTCATCATTCAAAGTTTGTTAGATAGTCAACTTATTGTTGTTCACCAAGAGACAACTACTAGAGGAATGTGGGAGGCTTTGGCAAAGTGGCATCTTGATAAAGGATTGACAAATAGACTTTTTCTGACAAGGAGATTCTTGACTAACTAGATAAGTTTTAGTGAGACCATGGAACAACATATAAATAAGTTGAACGTGATGGTAGAAAAACTTGAGGCCATTGAAACTAAGGTGCCTCTCAAGGTCAAGGTGATGGTATTTCTTTTAAGCTTGTTGGATAGTTACAAATTTGTAGTTACATCCCTAGAGTCTTACGAATCTACGAATCAACATGGCAAGTTGTTACTACCATATTACTTATTGAGGAACTCATGAGAAAAGAAAGAGGTGATGCTCCTAGTACAAGTGATGTAGTTCTTATTCACACAAGTCAAAATAATGTAGGCTTTAAAAAGAGTACAAGAGACAAATCTCAAGATGTTTGTAACTATTACAAAATGAAAGGTCATTGGGTGAAGGACTACACAAAAAGAAAGAAAGATGAAAAATCTAAGAAACTTGCAAAAAAAGGAGAACATGGAAATAGTGCTACCTATCATAGTGAGGCATTCATCATTACAACATTGTCAATGTCTAGTGATGAATCTTGGTAGTAAATTTTGGTGCATCAATGCACTTGTTTCATAAAAGGGATTGGTTTTATGACTTTGAAAAAATATCACCAATAAAAATTTGTATGGGAGACAATTCAACACAAGAGATAGTAGGAAAAGGGAAAATCAAAATAAACATGATAGTGGGAGTTAACAATATTTTTGTCACATTTAGTGATGTCATTTATGTTCTTTGCTTAGCAAAAAATCTTTTTTTTTGTTAGTAAAGCAATATCTCAAGGGTATAGTGTTGAGTTTGGTGATGATTTTTGTGAAATAAAAAATAATCAAAAGAAGATTGTTGCACATGGGGTTAAAAAAAATCAATTCTATGAATTACAATTCACCATTCTTGTTGTTGGAGAACAAGTTCACATTATTGTGAATGGGAGTTCCACGGAGGATATAAGTTTGTGGCATTAGTGGCTAGGCCATTTTAGCATTAACAACTTGAGGTTGTTAGCAAAATATCAACTTGTGGATGGGCTCCTAATCAACAAGGATGAAAAGTTAAAGTTTAGCAAAGACTGTGTGTTCAAAATGCAACATAGGGAATCATTTCCCAAGGAGGGACAATCAAGATCTGGTGAGGTCTTAGGATTAGTCTATTGTAATGTTTGGGGACCAACAAAAACCACTTCTTTTGGAGGAGTGCAATATTTTTTAACTTTCATTAACAATTGGTTGAAGAAAACATTTTACTATTTTTTGCAAAGAAAAGGAAATTGTTTTTCAAAGTTCTTGGAGGGTGAAAGCATAGTCAAGTAGACCAATTACTGTACTTTTCTAGGTTGAATTACATGTACTTAAAAATATATCATGAAATTATCAAACATGTAATTTGGTTGGGTAGAAAGATTGAAGTTAATATGGTTCTTGATTTTATGTTAAAAACTTGATAAAAAAATATTTGATCAAGAGTTAAGTAAGATTATTGTGAATGAAAGTAGGTGCATGTAAATGTCCTATTTCATAAAAGTAGGTGCAAGTAGATTAAAACAATGTCCAAATAAAATAAAATAAAATGGGAGCCTTAAAGTATACCATAGGTTTTGTGGAAACATGTAATTTATAAATGTTATATTTGGTTTTTGGAAATGAAGTAAGTTTAAAACATTTTAATTTTTAATTTTCAAACGCATTATTTACATACTTTTATGATGCAATTGCTTTTCATTCTTTGAAATGTACATTCTTATGATGTCAATTGAGGCTCCATGGTTTTGCAATATAATAAAAGAGTTCTTGAACTATTTTCATGTTTAAATGTGAAAATCACTACTTTCAAATTAGAGAAGACTACTTTTGTGGTCTATTTGATTGTGCTGAAATGCAAATAGGAAAGAAATTGAAAGTTTTAAGGAACGACAATGGTGGAAAGTTTGTTCCCAAGGAATTTGAAAATTATTTGAATTCATGGGATTCAACATTAGAAGTCTACACCTTAAAGCCTTTAACAAAATGGGGTAGTGGAATGAGTGAATTAGACAATTGTGGAAGCAACATGTTACATCATAATAGTTTAATGGGTCCAAAATTTTGGGCAAAAGCTGTAAATACTGCAGCTTGCATTAAAGCTAGATGTTTTCACAAAGATGTGAACGGAACATGACACCTAAACAAACATGGAGCAAGAATAAACTTTCAATAAATAATTTAAGGTGTTTTGGATGCGCAATGTATGCACAAAGACTTGATGAAAAAAAATTTAAGTTAGATGCCAAGAGCATTAAATATGTTTTTGTAGGGTACAACTTAGATTTAAAAGCTTACAAATTCATTAAACAGTCAAATGGAAAATTGATCATTAGTAGAAATGTGGTTTTTAATGAAGTTGTGAAGAAAGGTTCTTAAGTGGCAAGAACAACAAGGACACCAGAAGTTGGAATGAAACTTGTAAACTTGGAGCACAAAGATGAAGAAGAAGTGGGAGTAGAAAAATCCACCCCACATAATGAAACTATTTTTCAAATTGGCACCGTGGTGCAATTGGACCAACTTGAATTACCTAATCAAGTTACATTGCATGAGTCTTTGTGCAGAACAACCAACAAACAACAAAATGCGAAGCAATAAACTAGATTAAAAAATGCACCAACAAAGTTCACACACTATGCTTGTGTTGTTACATCTTTAGATGAACCATTGACATTAGCAGAAGCTTTACAAAGAGAAGACAAGAAGTAGTGGAAAGAAGTAGTAGAAAAAAACAATAGATGTAGAATACAATTCTTTGCTACATAATGAGACGTGGGAGCTTATGAAGCTTCCCATAAGAAGAGAGGCCATTGGTTGTAAATGGGTGTTCAACTTGAAACATAAGGCGAATGGTGAGATTGATTGCTACAAGGCATGTGTGGTGGCAAAAGGTTTTTCATAAATTGTAGGGATCGATTGCGATGAAACCTTTGCACCAATTGCAAGGCATTCTTCAAATCTTATGTTACTAGGGATATCAACTATGTTGGATTTGGAAATTCATTTGATGGATGTGAAAATAACATTTCTCCATGGTGAATTGAACTTGAGAATGTCTACATGGTATAGTAGAAGCGTATGAAAACCCAACTACAAAAAGTTTGTGTGCAAATTTAAGAAGGTAATATATGGATTGTGGTAGGCATCACATGTTTGAAATAAAAGAATAGATCGTTTTATGAAGCAAAAAGGTTTAAACAATGTAGATAAGATATTAACATCTAAATTCGAACATAACAAGGGCAAGTTGTCTACTTGATGCTTTATATATACAATCTATTGATCTTTAGTAAGAATCTTGATGAAGTTAAAAAGGTCAAGTTAACCTTCTTAAAAGAATTTGGGATGAAGGATTTGGGAAAACTTGAAATTTGTTCAAGGATTCGAGTAATTAAAGATCAAGTGAACAAAATGATCAGCCTTAATCAAGTTGAGTACAGAATGGAAGATTTGAAACCATTTAAAACACCTCTTGACATCCATGTTCAACTCACAAAAGCACAAACCCTTATAATTTAGACAAGGAAATTGCTAAATGGAAAAGATACCATATTGTAAGGCAATTTTTGGTTGCATCGTGTATTCCATGATTGTAACTAGATTGGATGTGGTAGCCATAGTAAGAATTGTGAGCCAATTCATGTACAATCCAAGTTATGCACATTGGAGAGCTGTAAAGTGGATCATGCGGTATCTCTAGGGTACATGTGATTACTAGCTACAATTTACAAGAACAACAAAAGGCAATGAAATGACTCTAACATCCTACTACGATTCTAACTTGGATTCCAAAAAATCCACCATTAAATACATGTTTATTCTTGGAAACATTGTTGTGAATTGGAGCAATAAGCGAAACTATAATGTTGTCCACTATCGAGGCCAAGTATATGGTGGTTAGTCAAGCTGCAAGAGAAGTAGTGTGCTACAAAGGTTGTTGAATGAACTTGGATTTGCATAGAAAGAACTTACAGTGATCCACATTAATAGAATCATGAATTTTTCATTCTTTTGTTTTTTGAAAGAAAGAATTTTCCAAGTTGTGAAAATTCATAAAACAAGATCAAATTTTGGATCATGGAATGCATGTTTTGTTCAAGGAGTGTTCCTAGACCTACAAAGGAGGAAGTCTTGATGAGGTTTTGGGGCTAGTTATAGTTTTTGCTAGACTTATGTTTTCAATTTTTAATCACCTCGATTGCATGTCAAATGTAATTTTTTCATGGGTGTGCTCACACTTTTTTTCCTTTTTTTTTTTTAAGGAGCCATATTGATTGGTCCATCATCAAAAAAAATTGGAACATTGGGCACTCCCCAATAAAAGCATCTCTTTGGAGCCCCCAAGTTGTAAAATTCAACAAATCATCAAGACCATGCAAAATTTTATTTATAAAACACACCGCATATTCGAAAAATGTACAAAGCTATTTAAAACGAGGGATAAATTAAAGGAAATCAAATTAGCACAAACAAGATGTCAAAAACTCTCCATCTCAACAACCAACCACTTGTGATAGTTTAGTTGTGACAATTGGGATTATGTCGTGAAGGGAGGAAGTCAGGAAATAGTTAAGCCTATCACCACTACCCAACTTAAGATGGAGGATGTTTGCATCCTTTGCAATGTAATTGAAATTCTTTGATGAAGAAAAGTAACCAACATAAAAAGGGGAAGTCCCTCTAGCCATTTTAGGTTCCAAACAGCACTAGCACAATTGTGTAAGAACATATCTACCGATTTGTATAAACATCCAAATGTTTCAATTGTTAGAAGGAAGAATTGATTGGTGGGGTGCCAATTACAATAGTTCCTTTCAAAAGGGAATTAAACACATCATGGCTCCCATGACTTTGACATAAAATAATCAAAATGAAACTAAAGATTTTGAAGCTCATTGGTAAAATCGTTTAGCTTTGTTGAATTGAGTGCATATGTACCCCAATCTTCTCTATAGTCTTCTCTATAGTAGTGGATTGTGAGGCTCCTAAGCGTGACGCATAGTCTTGAGCATGTCTTTAGTGGTGGTTGTTCCCACTTTGGGATTTCTTGGAGTATTAATGTCCTTGTTAACTCGTCTAATGTAAATAGGTGTTTTGGGTGCATCATCTGGCTCTGCCTGTTCTATTCTTTGGCATTACCAACTTCTTAAAGTATTTGTTTCCTTCATTAAAGAAGCTTTAGCTCTTGGGTACCTTTCCAAGTCTTGGACGTTTCTTTGGCTTGTTATCACAGAAAGCCAGCGATTTTCCTTCATCAGGTACTCTATCCTCTTCTTTTCTATTGAAGAACCTATGTTTTTCTTGGTCATTCTATACACGTTTTCACTCTTTCATCATTTGGAGAGTCTTCAAATTCTCTTATTTGGGTGGTCAATGCATGCTCAGCAGAAAACGCCGACATCCTGCTCCTCAGTCACACTTCTATTTCAAATTGTTGCGGGCTTTTCTATTATTTTACAGTGGGGCGTGGAGTTTGTGAACAGCCGCAGGTGAAATTCCTTTCATATTAATCGTTGATGATATCTGGTTGCCAGGCTGCATATTACATTCTTTGCGGCCTCTTTCTCAGTTTTTTGCTGTGCGACAATGCCTTTATTTGATTTGCTGACCTTTAAGAATTCGCAAATAATCCAGAGAGCTTGTCAAGTGATGCCAGCCCCAGTCTAGCTGTGACAAGTAGTGCATCGAAAAGGAAGCAGAGAACAGCACCAGCACCAGATTGTAGTATATAACCCAAGCGAGCAAAGAAGGGATGAAACAAGAAACCTGCTAGAAACAGTAAATTAAGGGTTTAACAAATAAACAAATAAGCCGCAAGTTTTTCTTACGCCTTAAGGATGCACAAGATGGACTTCCCAGCTTCAGAAACTCCCTGATAAATTCAAGCGCTTGTTGGGTTGGGTGCATACTTCAACTCCAATCTTCTCGTTAGCAGCAGGTTGTGAAGCTTTTGAGCTGAACGTATAGTCCTCAAGACTTTGGTGGCTGTTCTGATTTCGAGATTTCTTGAAGCCGTAATGTCCGTATTCCCCCGTAGAATGTTATTAGGTGTCTTGGGTGCAGCCTCTGGCTCTGCAGGTTTTATTCTTGAGCATTACTGGAGCTTCTTAACTGCGTTGTTTTCCTTTGCTGAAGAAGCTTTAGCGTTTGGGTGCTTTCCAAATTCCTGGGCGCTTCCTTTGTTTGTTCTTACAAACGTCAACAATTTTCTTTCAACAGGTATTTAAAATTCTCTTATTTTCGGTCGAAGAATCTGTATTTTTCTTGGTTTTTTTATGTATGTTTCCGCTCTTTCATTGTTTGCAGAACCTACAATTTTTCTCATTTGGGTGGTTGATGCAGAGAACGGCAACATCGTGCTCCTCAGTCAGACTTCTATGTCGAGTTGTTGCTAGTCCTTTAATTGCTTTATAGTGGAGCGTGGGGTTTGCGAACAGCCACAGCGTAAATTTCTGCCATGAATTGTCGATGATCATATCAGTTTGCCTGCAGATGACGTCCTTTTGTAGCCTCTTTCTCAAATTTTTGTTGTGCAACAATTCCTGTATTTCATATACTGACCTTTTAAAAAATCCAGAAAGGTTGACGTTACACTGAACACTCTTTGTTGCCATGCAGGACGTGGGCATTCATCTTCCAGGTCGAGCGCTATGTTGTGATCTGAAAAAGATGGCATCAAATAGTCAAGACACGTACGTATATAGATGCGTATCTTCTTGCCATACAGGGCAACTATGACAGTACATTCATGGATGCCTATCTTCACGCCATAGTAAGCAACTATGACATCCTATTTAGACAGCTTCACCTGTTTAATCTTGCTCAAAAACAGTTGCTTCAGGCGATATGTGATAATGCCAGTGAGGCCGACTTAAGAGCACATCTCGACTCCACTCTCCTGAAGGTCGCAGATGGTGCAAATGAAGAAGAAGGAGACTTCGCAGAATTCACAAGGGAAGAGCGAAAGAATGGGAAAGCTAGACTGGGGCCTGAATCGCCTGACATGCTGGCTCGAGGTCGGGTTTATGAGAAGGCGTTAGGAAAAGCAAGACACAACACACAAATAGAGAAATTCTTAGTGATGGAGCTTGAGAAGGATGCAAATTTAACTGACTATTAGACCTTGAATTTGCCAGAAGTTCGTCGCCTAAAGATTGCATGCTGGGCTGCGACATGTAATTTTCTGCACATGGTGATAGCTCTGATACACTGGAGAGACGAAGGTGATCGTGAATTCTTGCACCAGGTCCCGACGATTGCTGTTGAGTTCGGGAATGTCGAATTGGTTGAGCACCTCAATGAACTAGAGAAAGTTGATTTAAACCATGGACACGATATGTATGATTTTGATGGTATTCATTTAAGAGGAGTTGGAAAGCATATTCAAAGAACATTTTTTGAATCTGGCTGCTTGTATTACTATGCTTTCAGCGACCGATTAACGCCTCTTAATTTAGCAGCGAAATTGGGGAATGTAGAAATGGTAAACCCTCTTTTAGCATGTAAGAGATTAGGTAAGCTTTGGTGTGCACCTCTTCATTGGGCTGCGAAAATGGGGGGGGGGCATGCTGAAGTGGTCAACGCAATACTTCTCAACAAGGAAACACAATTCAACGTGAATGCAACTCTTAGAATGACTGTGCATAAATCCCACATTGTGGATAGATTCACATAATATGGTTTTGATACCTTATTCATATGGTGGGATGGGTCAAAAATTGGAACCTTTGTATGAAGTTGCTTTCACTCCACTGCAGTTGGCTTCATTATATATGGCCACATACCTGTCGTGAAGGTCTTATCTGATGACGTGAAAGGACGTCTACGAGCGACGACTGAAAACGACGCAGGAGTAACAGCTCTTCAAATTGCAACGGAGATGAAGAGGGATGAAATAGTGAAGATCTTAACCGGATATACCTGAGGTTGAAAAGGATAGTGCAAAGGTTGTTGTACAGGGACAGCGCAGGTGCATGTTGATGCAGCAAATGCTATTCTTGTGGGGGCTGCCTTGATTGATTGCAAGTGTGACATTTGCCGGATGGCTTCAACCGTCTTTAGGATATTCTCCGTTCTTTGGAAGTGCAAGCCTTGATGTGGGGCTGGAGTGAATTAACAGCCACCAATGCACCAGTTGAGGATGAGCCCGTTGAACCCGTTTCACAGATGATCATCTCCCTGCCCGCATCGGTTTTTTTTTTCCCGGATCCTCCCTGCCCCAAAATTCTTCTACCGAAAAAATTTTCTATCTCCCGCCTCCTACCTACCTTCTATCTCCCCCCTCCTACCTACCTTCTACCTCCCCCCTCCTACCTACCACCTACCACCTACCTCCCGCCTCCTACCTACCGCCTACCAACCCCACCCCCCCTCACTCCATCGCCAAAGCTCCAGAGAGCTCGAGCGGCTGGAGCTGGAGCTTACGTTGTGGAGCGGGAGCTGTGGAGCCGTGGTTGTGGAACGGGAGTTGCAGTGGCACGAGCCAGAGCTGGACCCAAACAGCCACGAGGAAGTAAGTACCTTACTTTTTCTTTTGTTTTTTCTATTTGTTTGTTTGTTTGTGGAGCTGCGCTGCACTTTGCAATGCAACTCCACGAGCAACATTTGCAAGAAAAAAAGAAGAAGAAGAAGGCGATGGCAACGTTGCTGCCGTTGCCTTCTTCTTCTTCTTCTTTTGTTAGTGAGTGGCATGATATGCACATGAATGGTTTGGTCGACAGTGAATTGAGTAAGTGGCAGATGGATGAAGTGGGTTTAGGGTTTAGGATCTCAGAAGCATGTTTAACTACAATGCAGTAGAAGAAGACCCAACAATTCTCACCAGCAATAGAATGTGTCAGGGTCTCTGACAATTTCAATGGGTGTTGCTGTGCCAGGTATGTACAGCTGATTAAGAAATTTGGGCTGAAGATATCACAACCAGGACTTGAGCCAGATCGAGGTTTAACTTGGCAAATGACAAAACGTCTAGGTAACAGTGAAGTTCACAAGTAAGTGATATGAAGTAATTTGCATCAATGTTTAATTCGCTCCAATGCTAAACTAAGTTCATGCTATTCACCTTAGTGTAAAAGTCTTCACTTTGTTTTCCATTTGTCTAATGTTGTTACTCTTTTAGGGAAACAGTGGAGCAGCAGGGTTGGTGTCCAGATCCCCATAAGCCCCCATGTGCCGGGTGAGTCTGTTTCTCGTACTCAACTATAGCTAGGTTCCTATCAATGATGTGTATTTGATGGACCTGCAAGACCAAAAATCACTGTTTCTGTTTTCATTCAAAGCCAGTAGGGAAGTCATCTCAGATACCTTAAAATTAAGGGAGAGGAGGTCCTATTATCAACTTGTTACTCCAAGAATGCTGGATTATTCAACTTGGGTTATTTTGTGGTTTGCAGGTTTGTAGAGATAATGGCACCAGTGTTTTCATGAAAAGAATGGCGATGCATTTGGTATATAATTTAGGTATCAAAGTGTATGTCTGTTGCAAGGTTTAGGGTTTAGGGTTTACCCTAAATTGTTGCAAATGACATTGTAGAAACTCTGTCATTGTCATCATAGAAGTTGTCCCATTGGTCACTCTCCTTGATAGCAGCACTTGGAGTGGTTCTGAACTATTGTATGACAGTTGAGATTTGACATATGTGGGTTTTGTTTTCTTTGTTTAATCATGCATTTGCTTGTATGGGTTCCAAGGAGGAGTGTCCATGATGAGTAGGTATGTGCAAATGATGTCTTTTGGTGGTGACTGTCCATAATGAGTAGGTGTTGCAAATGATGTCTTTTGGTGGTGACTGTCCATGATGGGTATGCATAAGAGATGTCTTTTTGTGGTGAGTGTATGCAGAATGACCTAGTGCATGGGTGGGGTTTAGACTTCAGTCTACAACGTTGTGTTCAAGTAAGAAATCACTCTTATACTTATGTTCTTCTCTTTGTAGAGGAAACTTTCTGATTGAACACTTGTGAAAATGGATGACAAGTCCATTGTCCATTGATGAACATGTCAGTCAGTTGAGAAGTTGCAACTTTTCCCAGATTGAAGAAGGGTTTAAGGTTTAGGGCATTTGACAATTGATGCTTACATGAGGATGTCATTAATGTCATAACAGCCAGCGCATGAGAAGATAGGGGTGGTGGATGCACAATGGGTGCGACACAGAGTTGTTCCATCACTGGGAGACCAGGTGTATTTCCCCATTTAGCCATTCCTGTCTTTTGTTCATACTATTGCATTTATTCTCTTTTGTCTCCCAGCAATGTTGGCCTCCATGATTTTTCTGTATTGTGTGTCTGTTGTCAAGATTATTTAGATCCATTTCCAGCACCAGATTTAGGTGCTAACATGATGGTGGATTGGTGTGGCTACACAGGGAAACGTGGACACTAGCAAACCTGCCACAGAAGGGGTATGTTTTTTATTAAATTTCTCAGAATGATATGAACATTCAACATTCAATTAGGGCATTACCATACCTTGGATTTGGATTTTAGTTCCTAGTCATTGAAATGGCTATGGAGTTGACTACAAGATTCACCTTCTAAGGCTCCATATTTAATTTTTGTGTTAGTTGGCTAGCAAAAGATCAGGAGCTGTTCTGACTTTTCAACGGTGACATGAAGTTTCGAGGATGATGGGAAGTGGTGGGGTATCATGCAGGTGAGGGACAGATGCAAGTATGAATGGGGTGTATACATCGAACGTTGGAAGTTGGCAGATGAAAAGCAAAAGTTAGAAGTTGAAGCACAAAAAAAACATCAAACTTGAGTAGTAGTTGACATTCTTTTGCAAATTTTTTAAGCAAATGTTTTTATATGTACCAATGTGTTATTTCTTATGTTAAACCGTGTTATATTGTTCCCCAAGTGTTCCCAATGGCTTCTCAGTTTAGCTTCCCAATAGCCCATATATGGTTTGCCAAACTTTAATTCCTGAAGGTGGGTCTAGGGGAGCACATTTGTTTTGGTTTTGCAATGGGGTTGCTCCTTTTGGGGAGTGCTCAATGTTCAATCAATGTGGTGATGCGTTGCTCAATCAATGTGGGGTCCTCACAAAAAAACTCAAAAAAATGAAAGAAAGTGTGAGACTATAACACATTTACAACATCATAATAAACATGAATACAATATTGATTCACTATTGAATATCCAATTTGCAACTATGTTGTTGCAACATTACATCACCTACCTTCAACAACACACAAATAATACAAATACAATGCTGGGAAAGTATGATTATAACATAGATACAATAACATAAACAACAAGAATACAACATTGAGTCAATATTGAATATCTAGTTTGTAACTATGTTGTTGCAACATTGCATCCCCTATGTTCAATAATGCACATGCAATGCAAATACGATGTTGAAAAAAATATGAGTACAACATAAATACAAAATATAGACAACATGAATACAATATAGAATCAATACAATAATAGAGTTTGTAACCATATTGTAACAACATTGTATCATTTACGACTAAAAATGCATATCCAATACAATCATAATACTAATGCAATATCATTACAATATGGACATAATGTGAATACAACATGGCAAACAACATAAATATAATGCAAATATGATGTTACATCAATTATCATTGAAACAATACCAAAATCAATTCAATACAATCTAAATTGTTTTAATGCCTATTTTACACGTAGAAAACACTAAACCTTGGACATCTTGTAAAAGTATTGTGAAAGCACTTAAATAGCACTAATACAAGGGGGTCCCCACTTTGTGATGGGGTCACAAATAGTTGCTAACATTCTTCATTTGTTGCAATACCCGCATATCAATCCATGGTATTCGTTGGGTTTTTATAACATTCCTTGCAATACCCGCATATAGTTCCCATAATAGTCGTTGATTTTTTTGGCATCTCTTGCAATACCTGCATATAGGTCCCATAATAGTTGCTGGTTTATTTTTGATTTCAACAAACTTTGTATTGCATTCAGGGTTGGGTTTTCACATAAGGTTTGTTTCTTACCTTTGTGTGATAACTCCAACCTAATTTTCTCAATCTCTTTGAAGAAAATATAGAATGAGATTGTATTATTTCACATATGTCTAAACCCAAAAATTTCCCCTCAATTTAATATAAAATATTTCTGATAATTAATTTATTATCAAGAAATTTTGTCATATAATTAAATAATTAATAGACCATTATTTCATATAATTTAGATGAATAATTATCAAAAATCAGATTGATTAATTTGATATTTGATTAATTAACTTAAGTATATTTTTGTTTTAATAAGTTATTGAAATCATTATTTAAGATAATTATTCCATGTTATAGGTTGTAAGTTTAGTTTTTTCATGAAAAATTCGTACACCAAGATAAGTTTGATCACAATTATCATTATATTATTTGATCCACAAACAATACAACCTCTTTTCAAATTCATGAAATGAAGTAAGAATCATGGAACTCCTAATTAATAACCCTAACCTCTATACACACCTTTGTTAGCATATTAATTTGAAATTAATTAATTATTTTTGTGTGCCCCAAAATGTAGGTATTGCATTTAAGGTAGGATCTTCATGTAAAGAAGCTTAAACCCTATATGCGTCCTTTCGGAATGGCCCAAATTGCAGGTATTGCATTTAGGGTAGGATTTTCATATAAAGGCTTAAACCCCACATGCGTATTTTTTGTGTGCCCCAAAATGCAGGTATTGCATTTAGGGTAGGATCTTCATATAAAGAAAGCTTAAACCCTACATGTGTCTTTTCGAAGTGGCCCAAATTGCAGGTATTGCATTTAGGGTTGGGTTATTTCAAAATGATTTTGCATGTGCATATTGTGTTTAGGGCTAGGTCTTCACTTAAAGGTATCTAAACCATTTAAATGGGTTTTTTTGAAACGTGGGTATTGCATTTAGGCTTGTTTTTTCATTTCAACTTGAAATACCCAAACTTATACTTACCTTTACCAACTGGAATTTTGGGGTTTCGTTGCAATACCTACACCCGTACTTACTTTTACCAACTGGAATTTTGGGGTATTACTTGCACTTGTATTTACTTTTACCAATTGGGATTTTGGGGCCTAATTATAATACTTGCATTTAACACTAATATTATCATTATCATTGTGTTTTTGCATTTCACACTTTTTGTGTTTATTACTTGGAAACAATAATAAGCTTTGTGCGATATTAGATTCCATGTGTGTGTTGAATACATGATGTTCAAAGAATTTGGGCTATGGTTTCCTCCATACAAAATTGATTCTAAAATAAAAAAATTAGTGCCAATGGCAACAATCTTGATTAGTAATTGAAACATTTATTAAAGTAAAATATTAGTTTTGAAATATATGAACCAAATTCCTATACATTAAATCATAAAGCATAACCTTACAAATCCAAATGATATTTTGACATAAGGCTTATTACAACCTTAACTATATAAACCTTAACAATAAGAAGATTTAGTGATATATGCCCTAAACCCAAAAAACTATACATTTGTACAAATCATATAATGCAAAATAAACAAATTTAAAAGAACATAGGAAAAAATTTAGAAACCAAAATTCAAAGGTTTTAAATTATAAATATTTATTAACTGAAAGAAAATATGTTAATCTTTAAAAATAATCAAATAAATTTCGTACAAAACCAAAAAAGAAGATATGTCTTTTACCTTTGTGTGATTTTTCCAACCTAATTTTTCCACTATTTTTTAAGAAGGTATAAAATGCAATTGTATTACTTCACATGTGTGTAAACCCTAAAAATTTCCCCCCAAATTTAGCTTACTTTAAATTAATTACTCTACATTTATGAAAAGTTTATCAATTAATTTATGTGTCTCAACCCTAAACCTAATGGTTAAGTTAGTAGGGTATGTAATTAATAGAATAGCTAGGTTAATAGGGTAGGTGGTTAGTGGTGTGACCCAAAATGCAAGTATTGCATTTAGGGTATGATCTTCGTATAAAGATGCTTAAACCCCACATGCATACTTTCGAAATGGCCCAAAATGCAAGTATTGCATTTAGGGTAGGACCTTTGTATAAAGAAAGCTTGAACCCCACATGCATACTTTCGAAATGGCCCAAAATGCAAGTATTGCATTTAGGGTAGGGTTTTTAGGGTAGGGTATGTAATTAATAGGGTAGCTAGGTTAGTAGGGTAGGTGGTGAGTACAATAGCTAGGTAGAAAAATGAACAGGGTAGTTATGTGTGAGGTCAGGTCCAAGGAAAAACGAACAAGAACCCAAAAAAAAAAGTACAATGGTCAGCAGCAAAAAGAAATGGATTGTAATGAACCCCATTCGGCGCCGAATGAAAAAACGCAACCCATCCAATGGACAGAACGGCCAACTGGTGCATTGGTGGCTGTTAATTCACTCTGGCCTTGATGTGGTAGTTTCCAACCCCGTCTGGCATGTACCCAACATTTGTTTGCCATTGAAGGTCATCCAATCATGAAAATATTCTGGGTTTTCAATTCCATGTCCTTCTTCTTTGCTATTGCAACCCTCATGGTGGTATTCCTACCATGGATATCATCTTCAATATTCAAGGTTTTAGATAAGGTTGTAGCCAAATTCGCAATGTTTCGGTGAATGTATTGGAAATACAAGGAGATTAATTATATGTGAATTTCCTATGGAATTGGGGAGTGCAACAATGCAAACAGTATACATTGGTATTAGATTTTCCATAAGTAACCCACCTTTGATAATGTAATGAAATATATTTGTAAGGCATATATTATATATGCTTATTTTGATCAAGCTTTTGTCAACCTTGGTACAAGTGGGCAATATTCTACAATATGTGTAAGGTTTTGAAAAATGGCCATCTATGACTAACTACAAATTTCAGATGGAACAATTGCAGTACAACCAAAGCTACTAAATCTATTGTTAGGACCAAGTCATAGCTTGTTGAATTGCCAAAAACCTCATGTGTTTTGTATTTGTCACTCCTTTATGCATTGCAAAACTACAAGCACATTTTAAAATCTAATATAAAGAACAAAGAATAGTAATGTTAAGCTAGAGAACTTTTGTTTTTGAATTATTTTTAAATTGCAAAAATATTCTATAGTGCCCCCATTTCATAAATCGTTATGGTGTGCAAGTGATGTAACTTTAAAATCTATTTTATTGCAAGCGAACACAACAAGAAGGATGAATGGAAAGGAAAATAAGAATGGATTGAATCCTAAGTCGAAAACTAACCCAACAAGAAGGATGAAATGGAAAGGAAAATAAGAATGGATTGAATCCTAAGTTGAAAACTAACCGAAGTTTTCATTTAATTACAAGTTGAAGTTTATTTCAATGACCAATAGCACATCACAAATTAAATGTCATAGGAAATAATGAAAATTTGGTGGTTATGATCTTTTTAAATGGATGAATTTTCAAGGTGTGATTACAATCAAATGAGCTAATGGTGATGAAAAACTTAATGTCTATGGTCCTTTTTATGGTCATTTTCACTTTTTTCATTGAAAACACTTTTAAAACATTATTAGTTATTCATGAAAAGTTAATACAAAAAATGTGATATATTGCAAAAATTATATGTATTTTTTTAACATATTACAAAATGTTCCATCTTAAATTTTTATGTTTCATTTTGAAAAATTATATTGATTTCAAATTGTATGAAAATGTGCTAATTATTTAATGTTTTGTTTTATTTTTTCATAAACTATAACTTTGTTTTAAATATCATGTACATTACACCCCATTTACATGCGATAAAAGACCTTTCAAGTTTTGAAATTCTATTCAATATTTTTTAATTTTTAAAAAATTCACAACACAAATTGTGAGTGTTTTTTGAATGTGTATACTAAATTAACATCATCAATTTCTTTTCATCAAATTTCTTTATAAAAAAGTTCTTTAGCTTAGGAATTTATAAAATTGATTACTTTTGATGCATTTGTTGTTCAAGTTCAAAAGTCCTTTTAAAGTCAAAACTCAAAATTATTATTTTAATTCTTCAACACTCATATTAAAAGGACTTGTTTTTTATAGAGTTTTAGCACTTGCCCAACATGCTTTTTGATTGTGACTACACCTTTGGACTTTTTAAGAAAAATTGATACTCATTATTTGATAAATGTGTTGATGATTGAGAAAAAGGGACCTTAGAATTTTTTGTGTCCCAAGTTAACTTATTAATGCAAATATTTAAAATCCATTTGGTTGTTTATGGAAGCATCCAAAGACTTATGTTTACTAGAATGAGAAGTTAATTTCGTAAATGCTGATTTTAATGGTTCCATCTTTTTGTGTTTAAATTTTAATTTATGAAAAATTCAAATACCTAAATAATAATTATTATTCATGTGTGATGATGATTATATTTTCAAATTCACTTAACCTTTCTTGAAAAGGTCAATGTTAGCAAATGCACATTATAATTGAATTAGAATGTTGATGTTGGGAAAATCTGTATTTATCTTTAAACCTCATGGAAATGAATTTTGTGTGGAACAATGTATGGGGAAAACCATTAATGAATTAAATGATAACTGAGTTATTTGGCCAAAAAGCTTATTCAAATTTTAAGCTTCATGGGAATCAATTTTGTGTGGAATAATGTATGGGAAAAATCAACAATCAGTTATATGTTAATCAAATCGTTTGTCCAAAAAGTTGAGTCAAATTTTTAACCTCACGAAATTAGTTTTGTGTGGAATAATGTAGATGGAATATCGATAATTAATTACATGCTACCCAAATCATTTACCCAAAAAATTAATTCAAATTCTAAAAAACAGGAAATGAATTGTTCAAAAAATTGTAATTCCAAATTACCTCTAATAAGTGACAACCGAAACATTTACACTTCTAACCGAATGGTTTTCCAAGTTGGCAAATCATAACTAATTGATAGAAAATTTCTCTTCAAACATTGGTGTGGAAGCAAAAATGTATGCCCAAATCATGTGTACTCTTACATTTGTTACTTGTGATGTGTTGAAGGAGGTGAATACATGAACAACCATAAAATCAATGGGTTGATTGCAAACACATTAACCAAGTCTATAAACCATCAATATCTAAAGGAATCAAAATTTGATTTCAAAAGCATTAAAATTATAAATAATATAACTAACTATTGCAATGTGGGATTGCAAACCTATTTATTAACCAAGTGCTTGCACAAATGTGAGATAATGGCAACTCAATGATCATCCAAAATTTCATGTCAAAGAATAATGGATCAAATGTAATGGTGTAAACATTCTAAATTTTTTTTCAAACTTGAATTGAACTATTACAAGGGGATACAAACATGAATAAAGATAATAGAAGATGTAAATTTAGTTTCAAATGTTGTTGCAAAGGAATGTTGCCAATGTTGACGTAAGCCAAAATGTCTTTAAAAAAACCTTAGCTAGTACACAAGTGAAAACTTAAAATCATAAAATGTCAAAGTCACAAATGTTCAAATCCCTAGATTAGTGGGTAAATGGGCCATTACGCAATTTAAAAATAGGAAACATAAACCCATAAATTAATCAAAACTCATTCTGAATTATTTAAAGACCTTGGGCCTTGAAGATGTTTTCAAAAGAATTTAACATTCAAAATAAGGAAATGCAAGAGAATCTAAAGAAGGAAGGAAACATCATAAAACATAAAAAAATCATTCTATACAAAACAATGGACAAACCATATGGACATTTTTCAACCTCACATAAAAATTCATATGCTTGTCATCCTTTGACAACAAATCTTGAACAATACAAAAAAATGATCATACAAATCAAATGATCACGTTTGGATGTTGTACACTCAATATTTTTAAATCATTTGAAAATTTGCCAAACAAGAATATTGACATGTGTGCTTAATGGAGATCATACAACTTAGCAAACTTGTCTTGATAAGTCTATTCAAATGTGTGTAATTAAGAAATATTAATTCATTCATGGAACCCATCTATGAAAGCCATTAACCACAACCTATGGGTCTATGATATCATGAGTGTCATTAGTGATAAAACAAAATGTACATGACTTGAGAAACATGGCTTATGCAATGACCATGACATCCTTTTATGATTGCACTAGTTGTGTTAAAAGTGTTGATCTTGACACATAAAAAACACATATGATAGTGATAAAATGAATGGCCACAAGTTTGATTCATAGTATTTTGTGAAAACAAAACAAATTGTAATATGAAGTGGAACTAGTTTGATCATCTTTCAAAAATCCTCATATGAAAATAGACCTATTATTATTACCTAGGGTCCAAACTCCATTAAGATACTATACTCTATAATGAATCTAAATAAAAATCAATGCTAGAACATTGATGTCAAGAGATTAACTAGGTAGTTACTAGTTGGAGTATGGGGAATTTTTTTCATCGGTTGTCATTGAGTTTGATGCTTTTGGATGAGGTTTAGGGTTAGGGTGAAGACAAGGTAATTGAAAAATGTTATCAATGATCTAATCTAATATGGAAAAAGAGATATGGAATGTGTCTCAATGTGTTGTTCAAGCAATTTTGTGTAGGGGAAGTATTCTTCCAAAGCTCCTCAATATGTTGGAGGGCAAGGGAATGAGGGTGTTAGCTCAAGTTTTTTCGCTTGAGAACATCAAGCAGCACCAAGGTAATGATGCCTTCCCCAATGCAAAGCACTTTCTATTTTTATTTTTATTTTATTGCCTTTGTGTTACTAATGGATGCTTCTTCCTCAAGCAAAAGGGTCCATGAATTGACAAATGTCCCTTCCACCATTCTGTGATGTACCCTCTAGTTAAGTTGGAGATTTGTTATTTTCTTTGAATTTGGGTTCCCCATGCTTTGCTTGGTTTGATATGTGATCCTTGTTATATTGTTTTAGCTTCTCCCATTTCAAAGTTTCCAAAGTGATTTTAAGTTTTCACCTTGTTGTTACACCGTCCTCTTATGTTAGGTTTTCCCCTATTCTTTCCATTTTCTTCTTGGGTTCTCCTAGGTCTCTCTAGTTTCATTACCTTCCGACTTCTCCCCAAGTGGTGTTCCCATACATAGAATATTGGGAACCAAAAAAAAAAACAAAGCGTGCAAGTTTTGGGGAACGACTATTGCACTTTTCGTTCATCCATCAGCTTTTATCTATCTATTGTCATCCATTGTGCATTCCCGTATTTTTCTTTCTAATTGGACATTCTAAATTGATATTAAAAGTTCAACATTGTATAGAAACCATAATGAAATAATTAACAAACAAAAAAAAACCATGGAAAATAGAAGGTTTGTGCATACCAGGTGAATCTACTTTGTTTCCATTGATTGAATCATACATGATATTAAACAACAAAAAGTCTAATTGATTTATATTAATCGACCTATGAGAAAGTGAACTTGAAGACACATTAAGATGAATTGCTTATTGGAAACACCACATGCAAGTTTCTGATACCCCACAAGCACGTGCAACTTAAACTCAATCCGAGTGCGCAAGATTGTCTTCAATCTTTTGCACCTTTGAAGGTAGGCACACTTGAGTAGAAAACACATAATTAAATATTTTGTGGCCAAGATTTGACCATGTCCTTCTATCATCTAAGTGCATCAATGTTCTAAAAAGTGAGTAGAGACTTTTGCCTTCTTCATAGACAATAAAATTGGAAAATTTTTAATCATTCTAGTAGGAGGCTCAAACTAAGATCATAAATATGTAAGGTGGTTTTCTCTAGTCTACACTAAATCTAAGCTCAAATTTTCATTAGTTGGGTTCACTATTGTTACAAATATCTTTGTAAAGATTGTGATAAGACAATTTGCGTTGGGAAACAAGCCTCCGTTTAGAAGGATCACTAGACCTATGACTAATATGCAATGACTCAGCTAAGTCCATTTCCTTCACAAATGCCTCCACAAAGAATGCGACAACAACGTTCAAGGTAAAGACCACAGCAATGCCCCAAAACATGATAAAAAAGCTTCGGGACCATGCGGTCTGAGTCACAATTGCATAGGCATCCATGATTACGTACCAATTATTGACCACGCAAAGGTTGAAGGATGTAACCACAGCAGATGCATAATCATTGTAGTTAAAAGCAAATAAGCGTCCATTGGCATATTCAGTGTTTTCTAGGGCTGGGTGCCCAATGTAAACTTCTCCACCAAATAGATGCACACCCAAGAGTGAGAAGAAAGAGCAAATGAGAAACTGGAGCGCCAAGATTGGTGCAGTCGCTGGGATCAACTTCACCAATGTTCGGGCCATTAATCTCCAATGTGACATTAGGGTTACAAGACGAAGAACCCGAAATGCTCTTGCAATCAGCAAAATTGACATCCTGGGGAAAAAAAACACAATGTTTCAAGGGCCATATACTATCAAATAAAACTCAAACTTGTTTGTAAAATATTTTGTCAAATGTGTTTGTGAAATAGAAGGCATGTTTAGGTGAAAATTTGTTGTAAAGAACCATACCATCGGGGTTGGATTCCAAAAACCGTAGATGCAAAGAAGATGACAAGGATCAAAAGTGAGAAAACAAAGTCAAATCGGTTTAAGCTGTGACTCCAATACACATTCCAGCTTTGTAATACAATTTTGAGGAAGGCATCCAATAAAAATACCCAACCTAACCCCCACCACCCCAACCCACAAAGCCAAGTAAGAAGAACCAAGTGCAAGAATTCTTTCAATGGTACTTATATAGCATCCAAAAATTGCATTTGAAAAGACTTCAAATCATTGGAACCCAAAAACAAAACAGAATACAAATGCAAGGCATGTTAATGAACTCCATGAAACCCCTAAAAGACAATGAAGAGTTTGAATATGTACCGGAAATGAACACCATAATCACCAAATTGTTTTTGAGCACATTATCTTTTGCCTGCAAAAATGGGATCAAATAAATTGCACAAAATAATTAAGTGAATTATTTGAATCACTCTGCACCAATTCTTTGTTTTCATCTGAATATTTAAAATGCAAAAATAACCCATGTTTCCTTTCCTGTTTCTTGCACTTCTTGTGTTTACAACTTAAAATAGACCTCATGCATTGACCTTGCTTTGTGGATGCTTGACTGCAGCCAAAAAACCCAACTCAAATCTAATACAACAAGAGGGGGAAAAGAAATCGGGATCTGCAACAAGAAAAAAATTAATGATAATTACCTCTCTTTCACAAATTGCCAGTAGCAAGGATAGAAAAGTAGCAGCCCAGATGAAATGACTATAGGAAGGCTGGCTAGAGAATTTCAGCCACCAGAATTGATTCACCATTTCACGAAATGGTCCTTGGGATTTTGGCAAAGACTGAAATTGCTGTTCAATTTGAAGAACAATGACATCACAAAGAGCTTCAAATTCATCCTTATGTATTGCAGAGTCTTCATTCTTCCCCAGAGCCAAAAAGACTTGGCGTAAGTGAAGCTGGAAATCTGGGATATCCCTATACACAATCACAGTTTCCCAAGCATTCAAAAAAATCTCAGTACCGTTTTTGTCAGATGGACACTGTTTTTTAAGAAGCTGTGTTCAAGTGAGGGAGATGGAGTGGTGGCAACCAAAGAATGTTACCTGTAGAGATCGATTGTGTCAAATAGGGTCATCATATGGGCACCATTGATATAGTTTTGATTCGAAGTGTCTAACAAGGTGAAAGCAACACTGAGAGTTTTTTGTTGCATTGTTGACCACTTCACCACCTCATGTGCTATCTGGTAGTTTAGGTGCACAAAGTTAGGAATCACACTGATATTTCATTTGCCAAATTCTGCATCATTTTGGGGATTAACCTTACAATCATAAATTCTACAGCTTAAATCTTGACTGATTGGTTCTAAACACATAAGCACAAACTCCCAAACCTTCAGAAATGCTTGCATATGTGTTACGAATAAAAATTAATGCCATAGCAAGTATGATGGGGAAAAAATTGAGGCCTCTGAAGCATGAAAACTCCAAATTCAGATGGGCTGTAAGAACACACCTGAGCCTTATAGCTACTGTATATGACTGTGAAGGCAAAATTGGTGAGGAAAAAGAGCCCCACCAATAAGAATGTGAAGAAGAAGAAGAAAGCCCGGCGATCAGCAGTATATGCCGGTGCCCACACATTTGGATTATTCGCTGTTGTCAACAGTACCACCAAATTGACTAATGCTGTGCTATAATCCTCAAACTCTGATGTTGTCTCACCAAAAACTAATGTTGCAAAATATGCCGAAAGAAGAACAAATATTACCATCAAGACCTGAAAATGCATATTTTAGAATATTTGTTTCAGAGGGTCAAAAGCCCACACAAAAGACTTCATAATAAGACAACTCTAAAGCTAAACCCAAGGAAGAAACAAAATTTACTCGCCAAAAACAGGAAACAAAAACATACCGCAATATTGACAAAGGTGTGGACTATGTGGGCTGTCATGCGGAAACACATTCGTAAGGGCCTGGAAGAGAAAATACGACTCCCAAAATGAGATAGGTTTTAAAGTCCATGCAGATGTCCTCAAAGGAATCTCCAAGCTCAAATATGATACATAAACCAATCAAACATCTATTATCACAAAGTATCAAGTGAAGAGAATGAAAAAAAAAAAGTACAGAATAGTTCCACGTGGCTAGTGTTTTCTGCAAAGGTTTTGAGCATGCAGTTACCTGGTGAAGACTATAGGAATAATAAATCGGATGTACATGGAAAGTTGGACAGCCTCTGGAACATGCATGCCCGCAGCAGAAACTGTCACAAAAACTATCATAATTGCAAGCAAGCCCACCTGCCAGAAATAATTGCAAATCAAACTTCCACTTTCTATTGGATGCAAAGTAATTTGATTTATTGAAATCAATTGCAAGTTTTACTCAAGTCATCATATATCACCAGGACAGCTATAATGGGTTGACCAGTTATCCAAAGTATAGAGAACCTAGATCTTTCTCAGTGCTCAGTGGAGGAATGGTCAACACAAATTCCCAAATTTACAAGTATTGAAGATGGATATCAAAACTTTGAATTGCCACAAAAATAGCAGTGAAAACTTAGGGCATTAGGACTTACCTTGTAAATTGACACATGACGATTCCAAAATTTCTCACCAAGAAAATACCATTGCAATGTGGTTGAGAATACAAGAAAAATGAGGCAAATTGCCTGCACCATAGAACCGACACAAACCATGCATACAAGTCAGGGGCATGTGGTGGAATATTCCCTTATGTGAAAGAATGACTACCAATATATACATACCACTTCCCATTGCAATTTTCAGGATTAACAAAAGAAATTCCAGAGGAAACTTAGGTCCAAACCAGAATCCCGGTTCTGTAAAGCAAGAAAGAAAAACCCAAGAGGAAATCCCAAGTCCAGATTTTCCAACATGGTTGGCAATTTATTCTTTGTTTCAAAATTAGGTGCTCATAAGGTCACATACCTGAATTAAAAGGGAGTGCCAATTTTTCATGTATGATATCCCACTTAGTGCATAAGTCTGTGGGTCCCCACATGCTTGTGGCAGTTCACCTTTACACCATGAAGGAACCTGAGTCCAACCCAAAAACATTATACACTAAATCAGACTACACTCCCAACATCATTTTAACGAAGGAAAACAAAAGGAAAACATTTACATAAAATATTGTTGCCATAAACTTGCACATCTATTCTACATGGAGTACTGTAACCATGAACTTGCCGACCTTTTAAGGCTCCCCCCTTAACACAATTCCAAATCAATCGTATTCGTACCCAGAGAGAGGGTTTGTGCAGAATTCACATAACAGGATATACACATTTCACAGATAACCAAAAGTTTTACACACCTCAAAGATTGGTAGCATGACTAAAATCACAAAGCTAATAGCTCTAGCAGACCACAATCTTTGGTACAGAAGAAATGCAAGTTTTGCTTCCTTGTAATTCTTATGTTGAATTATCTCCATAGGCATCGACCGTCCCAATATCACCTGCAAGATGTCAACACATATCTCCATGTATATTAACATCAGGATTATCATTAGAAGATCTCCAATTGATTAACATCAGGGGATTAACATTAGGATCTTCATGAAGTAACCATTTGAGAATCGGCAGCATAATGGGGATAACATTTGCACATATCCGAGTTGACAAGAATCACCTACTTTACACATAATCAAGGAGGAAAATTTCATCTAATTTTCTCACCTGCTCAACAAGCATTGCAGCCATTTGCAATTTCAATATTGAAGCTGTGTTGTCATTGTTGTTGTTGGCAACCAGTTCAGGATCTAACTGTGTATTCATTGTTGTCAATCCTAATTTTGCAACATCCAAAGACAATAAGGGATGATGGAGTGACTCATTGTTGTCCTCTTCAACATCATGGAACTCAGAAGAAGCTTTGGTTCCATTGTCGTTCATCATGATCACAACTTATCCCTGTTATTACAATGTTCCAAAGTTTTGGTGAGACCAGGATTCTACCAATTAAGGTATTGAAAAAAATTCCAAAGCAAATCCACTGAAACATGATCTTACTCACTTGTGTTTTGGAAAAAAAATCATGTACAGATTTGCATCATTCCTGGAAAACTTCATGTACAGAGTCATTGCATTCCTTGAACAAAATCATGTACAGTTTTGCATTCCTCAACAATAAGATCAACACTTGTGTTCTTTGGAAATCATAATTGTTTAAGGTTTAGGGTTTACTTGCAAAAACCCTTCTACTCTCTCACTGCTGTTCTTAGAGGATTTCCTTTGGCACATGCAGCAGTGGCAGTCAAAGCTCCACAAGAATCTTTCTTTCAGGAAGAAGAGCAAACTTTCTCTCTCTTCAGGGAGAAGAGTTGTTTCTGGCAGCTCTATTTTGATGCAGAAGATTCATCTGCAAATCAAGAAACAAACAAAAAGCTAAGATTATCTTTCTGAATCCAGAGATTGTCGTCCAGAGGGACAGATTCTTCTCGAATTTGAACAAGCAGCATTATTATGTCCTGTTTGTTCTTCACTACAAGGGACAGTGAATGTCATGGCATGATCTGAATTGAAGAAGAAAAATTCACAGAGAAATCATGTAAACAAAGAAGAGTGAGATTCTTGCACTCTGAAATAATACGAAGATAATCAGCTACAATTCTGAATCTGATGAAGCTTTGAAAGAGTTACAAAAACTGGAAAGGTTGTGTACTACTGTGTGAGAGCTATATTTGTGATGTTTGAAAAAGCAGAGAAGAAGAAGCTATGACAAAAGAATAGAATTTCCAGAGCACGAAATCAGAGCTGTATTTGTGATGTTTGACAAGCAGAGAGCTGAAGAAGCCATGGCAAAAGAATGCAGTTTCCAGAGCTCGAAACCTGGCACATGCAGAAGCTACAGTTTGTTCTGCAGAACACTATCTAAGAGGGGAAAATCGCAAACATCCGAGAGAAACAGTCGATGATCATCTTCGGTTTCAAACTAAGAAGGAACTCCTTCGACAAACAAATCTTGTACCCATTGGAACAACAACAAGGAGGGATGCAAAGGTTCCGGTTGTAAACCTGGTGGAAATGAAGTCGCCGATTCTCCTCCGTCCTCCTCTCCAAAAGAATCCGAGTTTTAAAACAACAAAAAACTCTTCCATCATCAGCAAGAAGGACAATCCAACAATCTTCTTCTTTCTCTCTTCCAAATACTTCTGAGGAAACAGGAGAGGTGAGGTAGAAGGTGGATTTTTCAAGAAGCAGAAGAAGAAGAAGAAGAAGAAGAAGAGAGAATGCGGAAACGGCGAGAGACAGAGAGAAAGACAGAAGACCGACGAATTGGCTTGTGAAGAAACAGGCAAACGATGGCAGGCATACACTGCGGAATCCGCAACGATGTGGACCCACTCCGCAAGTGAAGCCTCCACGAGCTCCACTTCCAGAGGTATATTCAAGCGGCAGAAGTGTGCGTCGGTGCAGCGGCATCTTTGCGGGTGCGGAGAGCAACAAAAGTTCGAGAGCAACAGTGTCGTCGTGAATCTTTCCGATTCGCGGTTGCGATTCCGCGTTTGTCATTGTCCCAAGCTAATGGACGCGCATGTGTAGATTTTGGGTGCATACCCATCCAATTGATGGGTTGTTTTGAAGTCTACCCATCCAATTGATGGGTTGTTTTGAAGTCTACCCATCCAATTGATGGGTTGTTTTGAAGTCTACCCATCTAATTGATGGGTTGTTTTGAAGTCTACCCATCTAATTGATGGGTTGTTTTGAAGTCTACCCATCTAATTGATGGGTTGTTTTGAAGTCTACCCATCTACTTACTTGTTGGGTTTCTTCTCAAAATATGAAAGTTGGATAACTTACTGATTTACTCATGCCTCTAGATCATTTTATTGTTTTGAGTTGTCACTTGCTTTTTTGTATCGCCAGATTTCATATCACTATGAAATGCAAAACACAAATTCATATGACTAATTTTTGAAATGAAATTTGTTTGATAAACATACAAATAATTAGTTTCAATTTTCTTAAAATCTTATTAAAAGGAGATTCTTATTTTTAAAAATTGATTTTCAAAGATTATGCATAATAATTGATTAAAATAAATTACAATCCATTTAACAAGAAATTAAAATTTTAATATGAAATTCGTTTTAATTTTATGTTTATTTTAAAATTTCAATAAGGCTTTGATGAAGATTCATGTTATTCTTTTTTACAAAACAAAATCTGATGTTCTTGTACAATTTTAGGTTCTTACCCGGTCCCTTGTGGCTTGTCATGTAGCCCGCGATTTCACCACCCGTGGAATTCGTCTCCCCCCCCCGAGCGAGCGGAAGAAGGCGACGAAGGTTAGCGGAATTGCCATTTCGTGCGCGCGCTTGTTCCCTCTCGTGTCCGTTTGCGCTCGACGAATCGGGCTGCGTCGGCGTCGATCCCAGCTTCTCGTAGCTCTGGATCCTCGTGTTCTGGGTTTTGTTTATTCATCAACCCAACTGGCATTTTCTCGCACCCAAAGCCAGCGCACGCATCTAAGTAGCTTTGCAGCTCTCGCTTCCCCGTTGATGGGGTGAGATGGTCTTGCAGATCCATTTCTCCTTGCCACTTTTGAATTGGGTTGTGTTGTGTTTTTTTTCCTCGCTCCGTTCTTCTGCGAGTTGTACAGAATTCGAATCCTCTGCCTTGTTGTTGTTGTTGTTGTTCTGCTTCTCGAGGTGTATGTTGCTTCTTAGTACAGTTTTGTTGTGTGCTGTCTGTGTTTGATCTGGATAGGATTTGGGTTTTTTGTCCTTTTCTCCCCAGAAGAGCCTTGTCGGCTGACATAAGCTCTTAGGTTTCTTGCTTAATGGATTAGGTTAGAATCTACTGCTTGTTTAGCCCCTGGAGTTCTGGATTGAGAGATTTGTTTCTTGGAGGGAGGAGGATTCATCCGCAAAGGAAGGGTGCCTTTGGAGTATTCCGGGTGAATCTGTGGAGCAAATATGGCTAGAAGTGGATGAGTTGAAATTGACTTCACATGCAAGCAACTCTTCTTTTTTTTGTCTCGCAAGCTTTGTGACAAATAGGTTCAATTTGGGTTGTAGTGAGGACTTTGGTTTGCTGTTTTTTTTTGTGGAGCAGATGTAAGAGCAACTCCCCTTTGTGCTCAGTATGTGACCCTGCAAAATAAAATTGGATAGAGAAAAGTCAAAACATGCTGGTTTCACTCCGCAAAATGGTTTTAGCCCAGCATTGTTGCACAGTTTGAGGCTGGTAAAAGGCATAGTAAAGCCTAACACCTGCCAGAGTGTAATAAGTATGATCTGATTGCTGCTCCCTATTTCTGATTGGCCAATCATAATGATTGCTTGAGGTGGTTTGCTATTAGTAGTCTCACACCTATTTTTGCAGTCCCAGTTTTAGTTTGACAGGTGGGATTGGACGAAAGTGAATAACTAACTTGGATGTGAGAAATATATTTTACAGGGTCAGATACTGAGCACCCGTGCTGCAGATGCTCTAAGATTTGTCATGAAGGATTCTGCAGCTGCTGCTGCTGAGCTTTACTGAGAAAGCTGATGGAGCACGGGGCACATCCAGCAGCAAATGGAAATGGGGATTCAACAGCAGAAGAGGAGATTGAAATGACTGCTGTTGATATATCGTTGTCGCCCTTTCCATTGCCTAGACCACATTCTGCAGAACCACTCACTGTACAGTGAGTTTGCTAAGCTCCCTTTGTCACCAAGTTTTTGCAAAGTAGAGCTAATTTGTGTGCTTCTTCACATGTGTAAAGAAATCCATTACTAAAAGCAAGAAGTCCCATTTTGACCCAGGCCACCAGCAGTCAAACCAAGTGCAAACAAAACTCATCAACAGAGGGAAAATAGCGAATACGATGATGATCTTTTTGAGCGTGCAGAGCGAGACACAAAGCTTGAGCTCTTCCAAACTGATGCACTTGTTGATGTCAGAGGTCTCAAAAGGTACATCTCAAGTCCTTGCTGATGAGCAGCTGACATTGTATGGATATTTGTTATGTGCAATTTACTGGAGATTGATCTCCTGTTACAAAATCCAGACACCAAAGTGCACTCTACTGTGACATGACAAAGCGTCTCTCAGCACTTGTTTGGACTTAAGACCTTACTTTGATTCTCATGAGAAACAGGAACATGGAAGAAACAAATGAATATATATTTTCCAGGTGATGCTGAAAGAGCTTTTGAAACTGGGGAAAGGGCAGGGGGAAGATTGAAAGTGCCTGATGGATTGCTGTTTTTCTTTCTGCAGTATGGGAGGGCAGCAACCAGCAACACCATCCAGTCCAAGGAACACTGAAGACTATGAAATGGATGCTCAACCTAGTGAAAATCCTGGTTATATCTCGCTTTTCTTTGAGGTGAGTTCAGGTTCAAAAGACCCAAAAGAAATATAGTTATGCAAGCTTTCTAAATCAAGCTGGCTGTGGCCAGCTTGATTCTCAGCACCAATCAAAACTGCTCAAAATTTTATCGACAGTAACTCTGAGACATAATCCTTTACACTATTGTTTGTCCACAATCTGAAGCCATCTGAGTAAACTTACTACTACTAGGAATTTGAAGAAGGCAGGCAGCTGCGGGATCATCTGCTGGAACCTTGTCTGAGAACCTGAGGGTTATAGTAGGAAGGGCATACTCTTTTTAACACCTGAGCCATGATGGGTGCTTACGGTTTCATGCAACTTGATTTTTTTACTGTTTGCAGAGTCAAATTGGGAAAATGGGAACATTGATGGGTGTCTTTGTACCATGTCTCCAAAGCATTTTGGGTATCATTTTCTACATCCGGTTCACATGGTGAGTTCATGTTGGTGTGAGTACCTGGTGTGATAACTCTTGAATTAGTGCTTGACAGTTTAATGGCAAACTTCTGCTTTGTCTTGTAGAATTGTTTTTGGGCTGCTGGCATATTCAATCATACACCAGATTTTTGTGGCATGATTTAGTTTCTTATGCCTCTGGTGCACTGTACTTGTAAAAAGATGCAGACTTGGAGGCTAGATCTCTTAATATGAACATGGAGTTCTCACCCTTTTGTTGTGATGAATCATGAAGGTCCTTTTTTTCTTTGACCACTCATTTGGATCATTTGACAGGATTATAGGTATTGCTGGACTTTGGCACAGCCTTCTGCTTGTGATTTTGTGTTGCCTCTGCACATTTTTGACTGGCATCTCTCTCAGTGCTATTGCTACAAATGGAGCCATGAAGGTTAGTTTCTGTTGCACATCTTTTGCATATTGCACATTATTTTTGCAATTAGGTGATTGTTGAGTGAAGTTTCTGACTACTTAGGGATGAATAAATCTACTGGTTTTTTCTGTTTTTCTTCAGGGTGGTTGGGTCACCTCCTTTTGCCTGTTTGCTGATATGTTGTCAGATCTGAGATCTCTATAAGCTTTTATCTTTGAGCAATGGCTTGGCTGAGATGACTGCTCTCCTGGCCAAAGACTCAACCAAGAGGCAATACTTCTCAGTCTGCACCTCAACTGTGATAAATGAGTTTGAGGGTGGATCACTGTTTTTGCTTTGCAGGGTGGCGGCCCATATTATCTCATAGGCCGAGCACTAGGTCCAGAGGTTGGAGTGAGCATTGGACTCTGTTTTTTTCTTGGAAATGCAGTTGCTGGGTCCTTGTAAGTAATTGCACTTTTATCAAGCTTGAGAGTTCACAAGGATTGTGTTGCCAGTTAAACCTGTCAATCATTTTTATTTTTTTTTGGGTTAGGCTCTATGGACCAATCTGTCTTCTGTTTGAAACCTCCCGCTTCTCAAAACTCTCTTGGCAGAGCTGGAATTCAGTAGTACATAACTTAAGTGTATGATTGTCTTATATGCTGCAATTTCTGGAGGTTTGCAGAGGCCATCTTCTGAACTCCACACCAGAACTGGTCAAGTTGCCTGAGAAATTCATGTGCCTGCTGTGCCAGATATATTCTGGGAGCTGTGGAGACGTTTTTGAATGCCATCCCTGGAGCTGGTATTTTTAGAAGTGAGCTGCTTACACTGACTGCAAGGACACAAAGAGGAAGAGAGAAAAAGAACACAAAAGTAGAGTGAATTTTCTTTGCAAAGCTTCAATCAAGCTTCTCCTCGTACTTAACCTTAGCATGATACCCACATATGAGTGGTCAATTCTGTGGAACCCATTTCCTGCTAATGTCTGGTGTTGAGGCCTGTCAAGAGATCAAGTACATGAGCTTTGCTTGTTTGTTTGAAACTAGTCAGTTTCAACTGTGACTTTGAGGGGTATGCACACCAGGACACTGATTGCTTTCCTTCTTCTTTCGAATGGGAAGCTCTGTCTCATCTACTATGGTTTTTGTTTCTGCCAGGAACTGTCACTGACCTTTATGTCGCACCCTCGCCATCAGCAGTCTCTGAAGTTTTGAAGAGCCCAAATATACATGATCTGCAGGTGTATGGTGTCATTCTCACAGTAGTGCTCTGCTTGATTGTATTTGGAGGGGTCAAAATCATCAACAGAGTCAGCCCTGCATTCCTCGTTCCTGCAGTGTTCTCAGTTTTCTTCATTTATATTGGAATCTTTGCATCTCCTCGAAAGAATGATCCAGGTGAGTTGCTCTCTGTTTTCTCTTACTCCCTTGCAGGGAGGCGGGGTTGGGGGGGTGGGTGGGTTTCCTTGGGTTTGACCTGCCACCCATGACAGCCCATGACACTTAACACCACCACCTCCAGTTTAACTGTTGTATGGATCTCACCTGACACATCTAAAGTGCAAACTCTGAGTAGAATTGAACAAGCTTTGATGGGTAGCACACTGGATCTCACTATCTTGGCCTTGTGTGGTAGTGGGTGTGACTGGGCTGAGGTTGAGCACTCTGCGGAACAACTTGGACCCAGCTTATCAGCGCACAAATAATGCTGGCATACCTGCTGCAGATGGTTCTATCAACTGGACCTTTGAGTACGTGAGACTCCGTTATTGTTCACTGTATCATTTTGCTCATGTGCTGCAGGCTTTTCTTGGCAAATAGGGCCAAGAAGGTGAAGCCCATGTTTTCCAAAGGCTCTTATTCTTTATTGTTTTTCTAGATTGATTCTCTATGCACTTGGCATGAGTCTTGTTTCAATGAAGATGACAGTTTGCCGAGGAAAATGATGCATTTTTCATGTTCAAAACTTGCATCTCCAAGTGTGCATCATCTGGTTGTGCAATTGTGAGAGAGTTGTTGTGGTTGTCCAGTAATAGGTATGACATCCTAAATAGATGTGAGATCCATCATTTGATTGTTGGTGTTTTATTGCAGGAGTCTTTTGGGCCTGTTTTTTCCAGCAGTGACAGGAATTATGGCAGGCTCAAATCGCTCTGCCTCTTTAAAGGATACCCAACGGTCTATACCTAAGGGCACTTTGTTGGCCATTGTAACGACTACTGTTCTCTATTTGATCTCTGCTGTTATATTTGCAGCAGTTGCTACTCGGGAGGAACTCTTAACTGACAGGTATCAAACTGGCTTCCTGTTCTGTCTTTTGCTCTGTGGATGGTGTTGTTCTGTTATTAACATGCCACTGGAGAGAGGGAGAGTTGATGGGCAAGGCAGATCTGGTTGTGGAATGGCTTTTCTCTTAAACTTGTGTCATTGTTTTCTTGTGTATTTGATTAGGTTACTGACTGCAACAGTGGCATGGCCAGTGCCATGGGTGGTGCAAGTGGGAGTTATTTTATCAACCCTCGGGGCAGCACTCCAGAATTTAACAGGAGCTCCCCGGCTTCTGGCTGCCATAGCCAATGATGACATTCTCCCAGTTTTGAAGTACTTCAAGGCACCAGACAGTGAAGAGCCCCACCTTGCAACACTTTTTACCATGCTGCTCTGTGCCAGCTGTGTCATTCTCGGCAATTTGGATCTCATCACACCCGTTATTACCATGTTCTTTCTGCTTTGTTATGGAGGCGTGAACTTGTCATGTCTTCTGCTTGACCTTCTTGATGCACCCAGCTGGCGGCCTCGCTTCAAGTTCCACCATTGGAGCTTCTCTCTTGTCGGTGCTCTGCTGTGCATATGTATGCCCATAATCGCTTTTTGTTCCAACTTTATGCCCACATCTACACCTCATATGAAAGACTGCTTGAAAGGGATGTTGATGTCAAGTTGACACTAGTCTCTAAAACACTGAGTCTTTTTAAGGTTCAGCTCTCCTTGTCAGTCTCGTCTCCTTTTGATAGCTGACATGATTTATGTGTTTTCATTATGACTGACACAAGGTTGCTTCTGAGCTTAAGAGTATACCCATGTGGGTTTTATGCAGCAATAATGTTCTTGATATCGTGGGCATTCACAATTGTGTCGCTTGCACTGGTGAGTCTGATATACTGGTATGTCAGTATCAAGGGCAAGGGTGGTGACTGGGGTGATGGATTCAAAAGCGCATACTTTCAACTTGCATTGCGTAGTCTTCGGTCCCTTGGAGGTGTCTCTCTCTCACTCTCTCTCTCTCTCTCTCTCTCTCATCAGATGTCTCCTTTTGAATACATTCTCGTCCATGGTTGGAAACCTTGTGAGCGACTGCAGTTGAGCAGCATTGCAATGTATGTGTAATGATTTGGTGGGTGGTTTGGCTTGGTTTTACTGTGAATGCAGACACTCCTGTCCATGCCAAGAATTGGTATCCCATTCCACTCATCTTTTGCAAGCCTTGGGGTATTCTACCAAATGATGTGCCTTGTCACCCCAAGCTGGCAGACTTTGCCAACTGCATGAAGAAAAAAGGGCGTGGTATGTCCATTTTTGCTTCAATTGTGGAAGGTGACTACAAGGAGAAAACTGAGGAATCTCAGAAGGTAAGATTATGATCTGTTCTGTCTTCTCCTTTGGTTCTGTTTGTTAAGTATGATCTGGTCCTTCAGACTTTTGGGTGCTGAATAGAGATTGAAAACCTTCAGACTGGTTCCCAGCTTTCTTCCTACATGATGCTTGTTTTGACAGGAAGAGTGGCTCATTCTTGTTCCAGGCATCCAGGCTTCTAAGCACTTACATAGACTACAAAAAGTGTGAGGGGGTAGCGGAAGTTATTGTGGCAAGCAACATGGCATATGGGTTCCAGCTGATGGTGCAGACTATGGGACTGGGAAACCTGAAGCCCAACATTGTCTGCATGCGTTATCCGGAGATATGGAGGGAGGAGAGATATAGTTATGTTGCAAAGCGTTTTGTGAGCATCATTGATGATTGCTCAACTGCCAATAAAGCAGTGGTCATAGTCAAGGGTCTTGATGAGTGGCCTGGAGAGTTCCAGAAACAGTACGGGACTATTGACTTGTACTGGATTGTTCGTGATGGTGGCCTTATGTTACTGCTGTCCCAGTTGCTGCGTGCAAAGGATAGTTATGAGAACTGCAAAATTCAGGTTAGTGGGTGCTGATCAAAATCTTTCCCACCCAAATCTCGACACTTTTGAAGGCTCTGTCCTTCTTCAGTACATTTTTTGTCTTGTAGTTTACTCATCAGCATGTACCCATTTAACAGATCTATAATGTGCAGTTTTAATTTTCTGAAATCTGCAGCTTGTAGTTCTGATGCTGTTGTGGGATCTGTACACACCCACATTCAGGTGTTCTGTATTGCTGATGACGATGCAGAGGCAGATGAGTTGAAAACTGATGTAAAGAAATTCTTATATGATCTGCGAATGGAAGCAGAGGTTATTATTGTGACAATGAAGTCATGGGACGTTCATCGAGAAAATCGTCAGGCATCATCTGAGATGACGGGACGTGAAGATGCCATGGAAACTTTCTCCAAAGCACGAAAGAGAATAATGCAGTATGCTGCTGGAATAAGAAAGACAGCCTCCAGTAGCAATCAGTCTGAAACTGAAGAGAGCTTGTTTGATGAGCAACAGGTAAAAACAAATTCATGTTCATGCATCTGTTTGACCTTGCTTTTCTTTTCTGCAGATGTTGAACATACAAACAATGAACTTGGAGAAGCTAGGGTGACAGATTCATGGTGTTTTTGGCACATAAGCAGTAGAGTGATACAAGTGTATTGATGATAAAGCCTAAACACTGACAAATCTTATCAGGTAAACAAGTTCCTTCTGACATGTCTGAAGCTCAACTCCATTATATTGCGTTACTCTGGAGCAGCAGCAGTTGTGCTGGTCAGTCTACCACCACCTCCACCACGTCATCCCTCTTTCTGCTACTTGGAGTATATTGACCTCCTTGTTGAAAGCATCCCCAGGCTCCTCATGGTGCGTGGTTATCGACGGGATGTTGTCACCATCTTCACATAGCTCACTCAATATCCAGGCGCACATGTACTCTTGAGACAAATAATCTGCTTTCTGCATATTTTTGACATAATATCCAAGTTGGGAAATTGGATCAGAGAGGAAAGAGTTGACGGGGAGAAGAGATAGGAGTTTCTTTTACCATTGTTTCATGTCCCTGTCATATACCAAAAAAAACCCAATCTTCAGAGACAACTACTTCCATTGGAATATTTGATTGAAGGGGAGGAGTTGGCAGGAGGGACAAGAGGTTGATGTTTCTCTGACCATTGTTTGATGTCCCTGTTGTATACAAAAAACCACTCCTGGGTGACCACTTCTGATTTGGGTGTTTACAACAGTCCCAACTGCAAAGTCTACTTTAGAGTTGAAGGTTGGAGCATCACAGATCTCCTAAAAACAGATTTCTGTTTATAATGGGTCACCACTAAAGTGTGACAAGAAAATGTCATCACTGTTTTTCCACAATAGATCTATGAGAACTGTGATGATCAACACATTCAGCAGTTGATTCACTGAATGAGCTTGGAAGATGTGGACACGTGCAGTGTTGTTTAGATTGCACCTGACATCATTTCATTCTCAGGGCAGACTGCAGGCCAGTGCTGCAGGCCAGTGTTGCAGAATGCCAGTATTTGTAGATTACCAACCATTCTTTTGCTCACTTTTCCCTGCATTCTAGTGGTGGTGTCAATTTCTTTACTTAGAGAATGTAAGTTTGATAGGCAACACTGTCATTTATTGTACATTACAACTTCTATTGGACACATTGGACATACTCTCTGAGGATGGTACTCCAAGCTGTTGTTCATTTCAGTTGATGATGCTGGCCAGAACTTTGCTTTAATCATTTTACTTTCAGTATCTCTGAGATTTTTTCCAGAGATTTTGAAGATTGCGTTTACTCTCAGAGCATCTGACTGATATCAAGGGACGTATGTTCTTGGTTTTGACCTTGCAGTTATGTGATATGTTCTGTTCTAGAAGAGCACATTTGGTGAATGTGTGTGCCTTGTGATATGAAAAAGACTTTGAATTTTCTGATGATCATTAGAAGTGCATAGTCCTTGGTACCAAGAATCTCAAGAAGTGCATGGACATCCAAGTGTAATCAAAGCAACCCGCATGGCAAGGTGCTGCACCTAAAATTATCACACTTTTCTAGTGTCACAGCTTTTGGTTCTAGACTTTGTTCAGTTCTTTTTCTGGATTCTTGCTGCATGCATGGATGACACAAGTGATTTCTCTGATTTCTGCTTGGGTTTTTTTGTTTGTGTGTTCTTTTTTGGAGCGCTTACAAAATCAACCCTTCTCCTTTTGGGAAGTTTGCAAGATCATGTTTAGCAAAATGGCATGTTGCAGAGAGTCCTTTCTTACGTGAATTAGAACCATTCCAAAGCTTCTGTTATGACTCTTGAGCTTTTAGCTCTATGACTTGAATGTTCAGCTTCTCTACAGATTGCAGAGGTGAAGATGAGCAGCTTCACTTCTCTACATTGGTGATGAATAAATACTCTGTTAGAATCTGAAGGAAATTTCCTGTTTTGTGCTCAATTCTGTCATTCCTAAGCTCAAAGAGAATTATAGATCAAGCAGGCAGATTTGTTGCTCTCTCCTTGGATCTGAATGTAGAGCTGGTTGATAGTGGTTTTTCGATTTTGTGAGCATGCTTCTTTGCAGAATTTTGACATCTTTTGTGGGAAGCACATTTGCTGCCAGTGTTTGTGAAGGAGGCAAGGAGGAAAGAAGCAGGAAAAGTAGTCTCTGCAAGGAGACAAAGAATATAGAGAGACAGAATTGATAGACCTGTTTTATGACAGCCTTGACAGACAGAGGCAGGAGTGCTTTCTGCCAGTAAGGTCCCTTCTTGGGTATTCTGTAAATCCATAGTTCAATATTGAGACACTGAATTGCAGAGCTACAAGGATCTGGCACAATGCTGCCAGCAGCTTTACTGTGCTAGCAAGATGCACCAGTTGTGTTGCAGAAGCTTGCATGTTTGCTATTTTGCAGAATTACACTTGGCATAGCTTGTATGCCATCAGTATCTGCCAAGAGAAGGGATGCACAGTCCTGCCCCATGCTTAGCCTTCTATATGATCTGTCTTTGTCAGTGGAAACTGATCCACCAAATGTACATGTTGTCTTCAGTCACAGCTGCTGCCAGCCTGAGAATTCTCAAAGAGCTGTAACCTTTTGTCGTTTGTGCAGGACTAGCAAAACAAGAAGTCCTTATCATTCTGCAATCATTGAAGCTGTGCATGAGCATCCAAAACTATCTGAGGTATGCTCATGAGCTTCAAGGTAAGTTGTAGTGTGTCAACAGAACACTTTCACAAAAGAAAACAAAGTATCATAGCCACCCAGACAAATGAAGATGAATCTTTATCAGTTTCTTGCTATCCGGGCAAATCCCCAATTGCAGAACTTGAACTACTTGCAGACTACAATCTAATGCTCTAAGTTAACCACAGCAACTGCAGATGTGCCAAAGATGTAGAATGATTTGTGTTCAACCCATGCAACAAACTTTCTAACATTCTTGTTTTCATTGTGGCAATAATCCCTCATAGAATCAGGGAGAATGACACCACCACCTACAAGTAAGATTTTGCATACTCCAAAGGTGTTGGTCTCAGTGCTACTATGTCCATGGCATTCCAAGTATTCCAATACAATCCAGATCTAGATCAAAATAATAAGAGTACAGCAGCAGCACACTCACAAGAGAAGATTTGGGAACATTTCTGAAACAGCAGTAACAGAGACTCTTTACTGATGCAACTTCAAAAGAGATAACAACCAAGTCTAAAGAGACTAGTTGCGGTGTCATGGAACTGTGAAAGTTGCCCGACGGCTGGTATCCTTTTTCTGAATTGACAATTTTTTTCACCTGCTCCAGAAATAGAGTCTTCTGCAACCTGACTTGGGACAGTGGTGTAGAATGGAAAATACCACATCAGAGGTGCTCTACTTCCAGGCGACTGTGTCGAAACTGCTTTCAAAACTGGAACTCTCAAAAGCCGGTATGTCAACTCGCTTGATAAACATCTTTGCCATCCATCCTCCATTCACAAAGAGTCCAGCAAATCCTGGTGCTTCTCTCCCACTGACACATATTGCTGAAAGTTGGGCGTCTGAGTTTTCTTGATATTTGCAGGGGACATGAGATGGGGTAAGAGTGCAGATTACAGGCCGATGAGGAGGGTCAGGGGCAGGGGTGGGGGTGTGTTTCAATACATGTGAAAAAAGACCATGGAGCTTAACCTCTAATGCTACAAATTGCCAACACTCATACTTTTCAAGTACAACTGTTGATCTTGGATACCCAAGCAAGGCACATGTTTCAGCTGTTGTCGCTGGGACCCATCATAACTACTGCGACTGCCTCGGGGTTGCTGCCAAGAACGATTGGGAGCTTCAACAGTCTCCCAAGACAGCTTTGGCATGTTCGTATCCTGTACTGGTGCAAATTTCTGCATACCAAAAAAAAAAATCGTTGATCAGCTTCAGGACATGTATCTATGGCCATAATCTGGGCTGCAGCAAGCAGCTGTACGAATGGAAAAAAAAATGTCAACCACAAATGGCAGCAGCAACTTGGGAGGGAGGCTGTCTCACCTCCATTTTATGGACCAGCTCTCGGGCTGTGGGTGCAGAGACAAGAATGAGGCGTGCTGCAACACTCAAGAAACCTTCTTCCACAGCTTTGTCAAAGAGGGCAAGGAGTGGGTCATAGTAGCCATTCACGTTTAGAAGCCCAATCTGCACAAGCAAGGACCACCACCATATCCACACATGTAAGGCTTCTCTCTTGAAATCAATAAACCACACAAATTCAACCCCAGCATTTAGCACTTGAACCAAATGTGAAGAAACCAAAGGCTCTTCTGAGTTAAAAGTTGTAATATAGAATGATGTATGTATTCTGTTCTGCTTAAGTCCAGTCACCAAATGGAAATGGAATGAGGAATGTGCACTCAGTGCTCAAACTCTGAATCATAATCCATGTTCAACTGCACAAACAGCGGAGTTGGAACCAATTTAAGAAGTCTAGAAATCAGGTTGTTGGTGTGCATTGATGTACTGCCTTTAAGGAAGTTCACAAATAGTTTGAAGGCAATCAACCAACTGTGCTGCTGTGCATTGATATTCCATCAGAGCACAATTTTCTCTGCTGAACAACTGTGCATTTCACTGCTGTGCTGTTGGTTGTGCATCTCTGATGAACTAGGAAACTTACTGGCTTAGCATGAATACCCAGTTGCGACCATGTAATAATCTCCATCAACTCCTCAAGAGTGCCATATCCGCCTGCATAATTCCAGTGCACCATGTAAGAAAACCTGAAATTTGAGACAAAGATCATCATAAAGGATTGGAACTGTAGATGCCAGAAGTGTTGAGCAACACATGTTGTACATACCAGGAAGAGCAATGAATGCATCAGCCAAGCGAGCCATCTCTGCCTTGCGTTGATGCATGTCGTCCACAGCAATCAATTGTCCAATTGTTTGCCCACAAATCTGTGCACCCATGATCACAATTATTTTACACAGGGTCAAATAACTCCAGCAAACAACAAATAACTCAAACAACAAAAAACCTTTCCCAAATCACACTGTCACAAAGGAATCGAAAGTGAATCACACAAAGGGAATCAAGAAAGAATTTCACACAAGCATCATCATGGACAGTAGAGCAGAATTTTCTTACCTCAAGTGGCATCAGGGCTTTTGGTATCACACTGCCATCAATCACAAACCCACAAAACAACAACACAAATCAGGTCCAAAATGCAGATCACTGGAATAATTGCTGTTAATAGAGGAGGCAGGAGGAGGAGACAAGAAGAGCATAAATTGCAGAGACTGGTAATGATATTGCACGTTTCAGAGAATTCATGCAATGTTGTTGTTGTGTTGTGTGTGTTTGAGAGAGAGAGAGATGAGGCGGCAGACACAACATGATTTTTTGTGCGTTTCAGAGAATTCATGAAAACCAACTTCTGCAATGCTCTTCTTCTTCTTCTTCTTCGTGGTGCAAGAGATGGCACACTGGGTGTTCCTCTTAGCTGCTGAGATGCAAAGAGGAGATGGAACAAAACGGATTTTGCAAACGTACCCAATGACATTTCGACCACCAGTATGCACGGTTACGGCAATCTTTCCCATCAGTCCTATACTTCCTCCTCCGTAGACCAGATCTACATTCCGCCGCACCTATAGTAAGCAGTAGACAACAACCAACACCCAACACGCATCTCCCTCCCATCATCATCCACGCACTCGACGACTAAAAAACCTCACAAAACCCACTCGCAAACCTAAACTCCAAGCCTAGAGGACTCGAAACAAGTCTAGAACTTCGGTTTCTTCTCACAACCCAAATCCATTGAAATGCGAGCATATCGCTCTGCGCTTGCGGTTGTAGAGAAGAAACAACAAAAGTTCCAACTTAGGTAGAAGAAGAAGAAGAGAATCACCATACAGGGCTGAGCTGAGCTGAGCTGAGCTGAGCTGAACCAAACTCGCTGCCACTGGTGCTGGTGCTGGTTGCAATGCTTCCATGCAACAGCAGCAGCGCGACCACCACCACTGGCAAAAAAACATCATTTGTTCGACAATTTGGACTAGCGACTCAAAAACCAACAACTCTATAGACAACACATCATTGCAGTACGTAGTCGTAGACATTGTGCCTCAATGTTGCCACGCTGGTGGACGTAAGAGAGTTCATCTTGCACTCAATGTGCTACTGTCTCTGTGGGTGTGTTTGCGTGTGTGCGTTTCTCTCTCTATGACTCTGTCTCTGCTGCAAATTTGGCGTCGTCAACATTGTGTGGGGGTTCAAGGAGCTCAGAGTAAAGAAACAGAGACATTGCAACGAAGTGGTAGATGGGAGTTGCAAAAAAACAGGGGTGTGTGTAAAATTGTGCTGCGAAGAAGAAGAAGAAGAAGAAGAAGCTGCTTACAAGCTCATTCCCTAGCTCCCTCGCGACGTCTAGGTACACGGTTTTATTCCCGCTACTGCTACCGCAAAACACACAGATACTCTTGAACCCCGACACTCCGGCGCTGCTGCTCGTCAACTTCGGTGCCTCCATAATCTCTCTCTCTCCCTCACACATCTCCTTTGCTCCTGCAGCTTCCCTCCTTCCCTCCCTTCGGATGAACTTCAATCTCTTCAATCTCCAAACCCAAAAAAAAACACAAAACATAAACAACAATAACAACAACAACAACAAAAAGAAAAAAGGACGCAACTTCTGGAAAGAGAGAGAGAGTCACTCAAGACTTGTGCAAATTCCTCTTTTAGAACTCACTCTCTCAAACAACACATACACTCGTTCCTTACCGATTGCAAGGACGAGAAAAATCATTACCAAAAAAGTTACAGTACCAAAACACCATGAAACTTTCAAAAGCACCAAAATTTCCAAAATGTAGGTACTAAGAGACAAAGAGAAGGAAACAAATAAAACTTTGCACATTCAATTCACAGATTTCCACTGCAATCCAAGAGAGAAAGACAGACACACAGACAGACACATATACAAAAACAAATGTGAGAGAATACACGAGCACCTGCCCACCCACACACACACGAGCGCCGCACAACCACAGTACTTGCAAATCAGCCCCAAAAAAAAAAAACTCCCACAAAAACACACACGAAGATATCGATCCAGAGACGAGAGAGAGAGAGGAGAGCACACACACACGCACACACACACACACAGACAAAGAGCGAAAGAGAGCAGACTTGGAACTTAGAAGAGAGAAAATTAAAGAGGGGAAATCAAGACTTAATATCTTGATTAGTGGCCTCTAATCAATCATCCAGTAATTTATTTCTTTATTTATTTATTTATTACATTTTCGCCATTTTTCTGTATACCCAAAAAAACAATTAAAAATTTAAAAATTTAAAAAAAAAACTGAAAAAAGTCACCAGGTTCTAGTGCTTTACCCACATGTAAATAGGATTCGTAGATTTTTTTAATAAAATAAAATAAATTATATTGTAGCCAGATTTGGCGAACTCCTGTTGTGACTGGATGGATTGCCACTTTGGTGCCACATGAGAATTTTTTTTAATTAAAAAAAATTTCTGCACTTCTATTAATCAGGTCAAGAGTTGTGTAGATTAGGGAGGTAGGTAGGTACGTAGGTACGTAGTACCAGGGTTTCTTTTTTATGGATTTTGTGATGTAGTTAATGTGGCAATAATCCAGAAAATTATTTACCCAAATTTTGGCTACATATTATTATACATATATAGAAGTAGAAAAAAATACAGAAATCATTCTATATTTTTGGCTATCCTACTTTGTTGGAGCTTATCATAAAAATCTGGTGATTTGAAAAAAAAAAATCTTCAAAATTTGGCAAATTTGGGCTTTTCTTTTTCTTTTCCTTTGTCTGTGTATATATATATAGGTCGAATTTTGGCGAAAACTCACCAGTAAATAGAAAGGCTTGGAGGTACCACAATGGTTTTTTTGAAGGAAGGAAGGAAGGAAGGAAGGGGGGGACCAACAGATTAGGCATACCCACAAAAAAAAAACAAAAAAAACAAAAAAAATACCTAAATTAACTAACTAAACTACCTATATCTACCTAACTTATTAGAATTGCAAAAATTCAACACAAGGAAAAAATATACTGGGGTTTTTTTTAAACTCTTGGAACTATTCCACCTAGTGTTTTATTTTTTAATTTTTCCCCAACAAATTATATGTCAATTTTTGGACAAATATTTTGAATATTTTGCAATTTTTTTTTTCCTCACCCCTATCGTAAATTTAGCTTTTAAAAAAATAATTCTACAAAGATTTGCCAAATTTTCAATATCACAAAATTGGGGGAACCCCCCCCCCCCCCCCCCCCCCCCTTTGACCTAACCTAACAAAAAAAAGCCTAATTAGAGAATAGCCTTTGTAGTAAAGGGACAGCTTGAACACATGTCGGTTGAATCATTAATTAAATTTGAAGATTCCATGTTGTTATTGAAATATAAATATTTCAAAAGATTCTCTATTTTCCTTCACAAATTTTGTTCTTTGCCCCCAAAAAATAAATAAAAAATATGAAAGAAAATATTGAATCTTCAAGAATACTGTATTTGTTGAAATGAAATCTTCAAAATTAATTTAGGGTTTACTACTTACTAAGATTGCTTGTATTATTTATAGGAGCTGGAATATGGGTGAGTTGTTGGTGTATGAGTACTTACTAGTTAGTTAAGAGGTAGTAGTAAGTACTAAGAAAAGGAAGGAAGGAAGGAAGGAAGGATTGGATGGATGGATGGATGAATGAATGAATGAATGAATGAATGAAGGGGAAGGGAAGGGAAGGACATGTGATGGCTGGATGGGTAGGTGGGCCTAGGTGGGCCAAGGTGTGTTTCCTTTGCTCTTTCCATATAGGTCACATTCAAGCTGAACAGACACAACACCCACAACATCATCAACTCTCAATGTGGATCTTTCACTTACTTCGTACTCACTCACAAGTTGTGCTTTTATACTAGCGAGAGCTTGCTTGCTTGCTTGTTTGTTTGTTTGCGTGGGTGTGTGGGGCGGTGAATTTACAAGTGTACATACACACTTGCACAGGTGGGTGGGGGAGGTTCTTGTCGGCGGCTCTCTTATCTCTCTCTCTCGCTCATACTCACTTTGTCATGACGAGTACAAATTGTTGGGAGGTTTATGATGAGATCTTCGGTTGCACAACGATGTAAAACCCTATGTGGGATTCAATTTTTTCCATGCACCAAATATGCCACATACATAGCCATACTATATCCATTGTCAACAAGGGGGTGTGTTACACACTCTCTGGCCTTGCCATTTACATTAAAATGTATCTTAAGGCAAAAGAAGAATTATAGAAACTCAAATATTTCACCATGCAAAAACATAATCTTCAAAAAAAAAACCAAAATCCTTCAAAAATGTTATAACTCTATGTCTATGTATAACTAATCTCAACTTTCAACACAAGCCAAAATATCATGTTTCAAAAATTCACAGTAAAAATAGACCTATTACTTATGGGCCAAAATCCATTAAGCTACTATACTCTATAATGAATCTTCTAAACACAATATCCTTATTGCCTTAGTAGGCAAGGCCAACAAATAATCCATTAGACAACAAATCATCTAATCGTATCCTTCCAATAAGATTGATTGCCCATCCACATATTTTCACCTCCCAAAAACATGGAAGCCTCAAATATAGTCATAGTAGCAATGATTGGGTGGTTAGGTGCATTTGTGTTTTCAGTTCTCAACCAATATCATAGCCATAAAACACATGGTTGAAACTCTAGAGCGTTCATATTGGGCATTCAACATTGTAGGTGGGATATTACCCATTTGGGAAATCTAAAGAAGTAAGGAAAGAGAAGGATTTAAAGAGAGCCAAGAGATGATCAAGTTTAACCCAACAATGTGGTACCCAATAACTAAGCAACTAAGAAAACCCAATCATGAATTATCATTAAGTGTATGAGATACATAATGCTTATGTAAGTTAGTATTAACTAACTACTACTTTCTAATTAGTTATCACATGTTTTAATGTGTGTAGTAACAACAAGGCTTTACTTATAAAGGACTCAAAAGCCCTCACAAAAAGCACCTTCCCTTATGTTTGTAACCGTGTGTGTCTGTAGTATATAGATAAGGGCTATAATATTTTACATTAAAATATATACATGAAAAATATAAGGGTTCAAGTCGAGTAAACTTTGTGCCTACAGATTAAGAAAAAGCTTATGTGACCGATGAGATTGTTCAAATTGATCCCTTTGGATTTTTTTGAAGATTTTTGCCTTATTTAACTAATATACTCAAATGGTGCATGTCTTTTGCATGTGGCCCATGCACACAACATGCAAATTGCAAGGATCTTGTAATTACAATTTAGAGATTTGAAGACATGCTCATCTAACCGGTGCACAAACCCCCACATTGTTATATACATTTTCAAGCTTGCAACGTTCTCTCCATACTATATACACTCATTACTCTCCTTTCCTTCCATTAGCCTAAGTCAAAAATGGTGACAAACCATTTCAAGACCATAATTTCCATGCAATTGATGAGAAGGCTCAACATGCACTTAAGGAAGGCCACTTTTGGCCTAAACCCTAACAAGGCAAGGATATTGTGTTTAGATTCAATATAGAGAATATAGTAGCTTAACGGATTTTGTCCCCTAGGTAATACTAGGTCTATTTTTATATGAGGATTTTTGAAAGATGATATTTTGGCTTGTGTTGAAACTTGAGATTAATTATAGAGTTGTAATATTTTGAAGGATTTTGGTTTCTTTTAGAGGATTTTTTTGAAGATTACACTTTTGCATGGTGAAATATTTGAGTTTCCATAATTCTTCTTTTGCCTTAAGATATTTTTTGTTGTAAATGGCAAGGCCACAGTGTGACACACCCCCTTGTTTTCTTTTTCTTTTTTGAGGTTTGGGAGCAATGGAAAGTTTGTTTTGGGGTTGTTCACAATGTGTTCCCATCAATTTCTCGAAGGGTTCCCATCAAGTTCTCAATATGTTCCCAATTACCCCACATTTCTATCCCATATGTTTTGGCCAAAGTTGAACTTTCATGGAGATGAACTATTGGGGGGGGGGTCTATGCTTCTATTGGAGATTGATTGCCCAATGTTCCAAATTGGTCGATTTTGTGATCAACAAATCAAAGTGCTTTCTTTAGAAAAAAAACTCAAACAAAACCTTGGATGTACAACTCAACTAATTAGGTAATAAGAAGGATGAATATACACCATGGTGGCACATTACAATTTGTTTCATCCGTGCATGAGAAGAAACCGCCTTGTAAAGAGGAGCTCTTGGAAAACGTGGTACTATGTAAAAAGGAGGCCACACTAAGATGTTGTCTGATGACTTTGAACTGGTATCAAAGCATTTTGTGATGATGGTGTCAAGTGGGCACGTCCAATGTGGCCCCAAAGGGAAAAACAATGGTTACACCTTTGTCATTGTTTATGGTATTTTTTTAATCGCATCCCACATGTCACTTGATCAAAGCTCAAGCTGACTGGGCTTTTCATGAGTGCTCTCTATTGCTTACGCAATGCGTTGAATTGGCATTCGCGGTTAGAATGGCCAATTCAAGGGTGTAACAAGTTGGTTGCATTAGCGAATTTGACATGGTAATAATATATTTGCTAAGATAGGGCATCCAAAGTGGTGGGCCAGTTGGGTAAAGCTTCTTGAGGACCATGATCCAAAGCATCAAAGCTGGGCTCCAGTGCTAAACCTTTGAACACTGGCATCCAATGTGGGCAATGCTCTGAGTTCAAAAGCAAACTAAGAACTGGGTTGTTCGGTGTTCCTTTCCTGTTCACAATGAATTCATTCATTTGTGCCGCACCACAAAAAGAAGGGCAAAAAAAAACCAAACTAAGAATATATATATATATATATATAAGGACTTGCAAATTGCACACATCTGGGGATCAATTCACAATACAAGCTCATATGTTTACATTCCAATTGTAGTGACATTTTTAGACACAAATGTTGCTAGAGCCTAGAAATAGTTGGCCAACAGACCAGAGACAAGTTACAACATGTAACAATGCTGATATGCAATTCAGGTGTTTTTTATACTTGGGTTATGTCTCATTCCATTAATGTCAATTACCGCTCTCTCCAAAGCTGCAAGTTAGAAGCTTCTAGGTTGATTAAGGTCTGTGGTGGCAGCAGATTATGTAACTTCCTTCACCACATTCTATAACATAACCTTCCAATGATGATCATTATATACATGTAATATTAATCATAATGTATTATTTGAACATAAAATTCTTCTCTAAATTGTGGAATCTGCCACCCCAGAACCATAATATCATGGAAATGACGCCCTTGCTCATTATGTTGGGGCGCATTGCTTTAGCTTGTGCCCTAACAGGCATGAGCTGCCACCTTACCCAATTTCACAATGGGCACGGGGTTGACCATTTCATCATAGTACATAAAACATGAAAAACCAATAGTACAAAAAATGAAAAGAGTATTTTAAATGTCATCACCTGGGCAAATCATCATGATTGAGCAATCAAAAACTCATTTGTTTTACTGGGTCCTCTCCGAGATCATCATGATATATGCTGCATACATGTTGCATACATGTTGCATACGCATAAACCCTAAACCCTAAACCCAGTTTCACACTATTTCAAAGTGCTTGTACTCCATCCAAAATAGTGTGGGATTTTTCTTGAAGGCTATTTTACTGCTGCTGTGGGCTGGAGATTCTCTTAGAGAAAGCTAGTACTTAAGCTTGACCTAGCTTTGCAGCAAAGAAATTGCCTTCCACTTTCACCTCTGTTGTTCAATGGCTACAACTCTTACACGCCATCAACCAAAAGCAGGTACTTAACAACTTACCATTTGCTGCAGCTCTAATGCCCAAAAACACTCTGTGCAGCCAAAAACTGTACAACAACACGCACTGAAATTTTGTGCCATTTCTAGTAATCTGTTGTCCTGCTGTAGTCAGTCAGAGATGGTGGGCTGCTGGGTGAGATTCAAACCCCAGCAGGGTTGTGAATTTGGCAAAGACTATAGAGGTATCCGTTGAGTCAGGCGATTAGGGGGCGAGAACCACCAGTTTTGGCATAATAGTGCATCAAACGTGTAACTGGGAATGAAAATTTTACAAACGGGAAATAACTGGGTTGCCAAACTAGTTTTCCCACTAATTTTCGTGGTAAACTGAGTTTCATCCATCTGAGATTTACTCAGTAAATTTCTTCACTCAGTTTATTGAATCTGGGTATGAAATGCTGAAACTCAGATTCAATAAAATTTCATTACTAAGAGTATACCACGGAAAGAGGGTATAGGGCAAAAGCGAGGAGATAGGGGGTGAAACAGAGGGTGACTTTCCGGATAACTCATATGTGTGTAAAAAGGTTAGCTAATATCAAGTATAACTGAAATTTCTTTTTAAATGCAAATTTGTAGCTATTACTATTCACCTCATCAAAGTTCTTCTAACCCATCAAAAAGAAGCAATTATATCATCTAAAGGAAACCATGCACATTCAATACCTTAATACTATTTTTAAAAACTAAACATATGCACCCAATCTGTTCTGTTAAAGCCTTTTGTTGGTGCTCCACAAATGGCTTGCTCTCCCTCCAAAAGTCCAGAATGATCTAGAATGATCTTCAGTATCTAAGCTTCTGTTCATCATGATACTGAGGATCTGAGACAAATCTCAGCAGACCAACACTAAATTAAGAAGTGATGCAGTCATATCTGAAGACCTAACTAACCAACTAACTAGCAACAGAATCTTAATAACATGTTTTTTTGGCTTCTTCATATGTTGTGAAGACACACCTTGATAAGTGATCTCTTCTGAAATAATTAGCCCACCATTTCCTTATGAGGTGCTAAATGCTGATCTATGTTGGCCAGTTATTGAAAAAACCATTAATTATCAACATGGGTTCAAGGCTAAGTGCTAATTAATCTTGGGTTGTTCTTGAGAAAGTGGTGGGTTATCTTCAAGGCTTAATGCTAATTGGTGTTGCGTTGTTATACAGAAAATAGTAGGTTATCTTCAAGGGTTCAAGATTAAGTTACCCATAACCTACTTGCTGGGTCTGAACTTGGTTAAGAACTGAACTGGTGCTAACTTATGAGAAATTGCTGGACAAATTGCTGACTTGGTAAAAACTTGCTTCCTTTTTTGTCTTTTGTGAGACATTTTGGGAGTAATAAGTTGGGGCTGTTCTGCCAGATACTTCGGAAAGCTTCTGCCATAAACATTTGTTGCAAACATTGTAATAATAACTCAGAAGTAAGCTACTAAGCTAAGCTAATTTATAGGGGGATTGGTTTGTTATGTGTCAACAGACATTCATTCAGTATAGAACAGAAAGAGCATTTTATTAAATGCATAACAACTTAGCTCTAATCTGTGGCAGTAGATTCCATTCAACCCAAGTAACCAGTTCAGTTTAAATTGCTCTGTAGTTATTGTGGACTGTTGTTTTTTGCATTTCATTGCTCTCTAGACTCTCTGCTTACAAAATATTCATGTTGTTGCAAACTAAATTTCTGACACTTCCCACCTTTTAGGTTTTGTTTTTGGTTAATGGGTATCTGGTTGGGATTCATGTCATTGGACCAAGAAGGAACTTCATTGGGAAAAAATCCTTGAAAAAATCCTTGAATAGGTGTTATTATAACTAAGATCTACATTAAGTAGACTGTTAAGAACATAGTGAGAGTTCAAGAGAGCAATTCTCAAGAACCTAAAAGCACTCACTGGAAGAAAATATCGGAGTATAAAACATCCATATCAAAACTCTTTAAATGCATCATAACTTAGTGTATCTCCAAACAAGACTCGATATATTTAAAGCATGATGGGAGAGCATGATTCGAAGGAAAGAATTATATCCAAACACAATAATAATGTCATTGGAAATATGACCATAAACACATGAAAGCCCTTGATGAAGATTTTAGAATAGTGGGCTTACATGTTCACTTAATTATAATTTCTTGCCAGTTATCTCTTTTTTGTCATTTTGTGAACCTTAAAAGGGTTTCACGAGTTTTGAAGATTTGTCATATCAGATCAACACCATGCCATTGAGAACTCCCAAGGTAATTGTGTTGGGTACTATTGCCTACTACTATGTTATAATCCATATGTGGGTCCATGATGAATATGTGATGAGTCCCGATCATAAGTTGGGTTCAAACTAATCAAATATGTGCATGAGTAGCTCAAGGTTTTCTTACAATTGAGGTAATATGCCCTTTAAATGCACATTATCGGTCTTACCATGTGGCCCTAAATTATGACGAATTAAGGAGCATGCCCAAAATTGCAAAGATATTTTTTACAATACACAATCGTTTTAAGATCCACCATATGTGATCCATAGTAAGGATGCCATGTACCGAAATTGATGTCAAAGTCATAGTTTCTACAAGTCATCAATTGCATTGAAGACCACATTTAGCAAAAATAGTAAATTTCCATGGTTTGGATTCAAATATGTGTGATTGACTTTTTATACAATATAATATATATGACATGAAGATATGAAAATAAATGTTTTGATCCTATATTTTTGAAGATGAACATTCAACCTGTGACAAGCCTACAACTTAGTATCAATATGATTATGGACTTCCATTTCAAGTATATCAATGTTTTCTTAGTTTTTGGAACTCCTCTAGTAATGAAATGTAGGTTTAAAAACCTTTGGAACATAAGGTTATAATCATTTTCATCTTTAGCTTTTTTTCCCCCATTTTGCAACAAAGACTCAAATACTAGAAATTTATGGGAGTCCATAATAGGTAAACACAAGAACATAGAAATAGTTAAGACTTTTTTGAGTAGAATGTTTGCACTATCATTATTTAGAATGGATTGAAATCAAATATTACTCATGATAAAGCTTTGATCATTATAACAACATAAAATATTCACATCCTCAAACATGAACTAAGTTAACAAAACAAAGACAATTTATTTTTTCAAATGACCCACTTCAATGTAAGCCCTCCTTATACCTTTGCAAAAAAAATTGAAATGAGCTTCAAATTAAGCTCATTGAATAAGTTTTAGTGAATTTATGACTCCCTAAACATTGAATATTATTGTCACATAGAGACTTATAATATGAGCATGGGGTATGATATATGTGTCATGTGCCCTATACCCACTCAAGCACCCCTCCCCACCCCCTTGATTTTCTACATTTGTAAATAGTATCACTTGTATTTTGGATGCAATTAAAAAACCCACATGCAATTGCCAACTTGTGTACATGGCACCATGCTTATGTGCCTTTTAACACTAATACCACTCAATAAGGCTATGGGTGTTTCCAAATGTATGCATATATTTTTTTCACATATACCATAAGAACCAAACCCAATAAAGGAATGTGGATATCCTTATTTAACCAAATTAAAAACACCATTTTTATGCCTTAATTTTTAAGGTAAATCAAATTGGTCGTTGTGCAATGTCTGGGGTGTTTTGCACCAAAAATCATCAAACGAATACCATTCACAATGACCCTCGGAGGTAAATCATGATACCTATAGGGTCAATTTTCAATTATATATATATATAAAGAACAATGTTTGAGACTTCTTATTTTTTGAAATTTGGTGCTCCCAAAAGATTCCCATTAGTTCCAAATGTATGTACCCATGTTCCCATGTTGTTCCCTAAGCAATTCCCAATAGCATGATGCTTTCTCTCATAGGGCATCCCTTTGCCCAAAATTCTACCCTTGTAAACTCTATAAATTAGACCAAAGAAAATGCTGCATTTTGGCTATACACACACACACATTTTGGCTATTTTCAGGCTTGTTATGGATGCCTAGGTATTGCAAGTATGGTGGGCATTCTGAATTTTCTTTTATGGATCCAAAGTGGCGATTGTCCATTGGAAGATGATTTTTAAATTCGCCCCCAAAAGACTTGCAGTGGGGCTTTTTGTAGTGTAATCGGAGGGCGCGTTGCAGCCTGCAATCTTTGTTGTTCCAGGGAGGGAGGGAGGAAGGGCGGGCGTTTCGAAAACCAAAATGCCCACTTCTGCAGCCGTTTCAGTTATCGAAACACCCATCCTCCTTCTCTCTTTTTTTTTTCTCTTTTTTTTTCCCCTTTTTTTTTGGGGGGGTTCATGTGATACCTGATGGGGGCCAGAGTGAACCAGCTACCACCCACCAACTAACGTGGATGGATGGTGCACTGATAGGATTCTGTTTTCTATCCCTCTGCCATCCCAGGTCCACTTTTTTCCTTTGCCCTTTCTCAGCCCTTTCTCAGCCCCGGTCTCAGTTTTATTTGTCTCGCAACTTTATTTTCTCCCCACCCCCTTCCCAATTTTTTTAATTTTTTACCCCTAATCTCTTTTTTCTTTTTTTTGGGAACTTTATTTTCTCCCCGCCCCCCACCAAGTTTCCTTTTTTTTTTTTTTTTTGAAACTTTTCCCACCCGCCCTCCTACTACCCCCCACTGATCCTCTCTAACCTAGTTACCTATATATTTAAATTAAAAATAGACTCTTCCCCATCTACCTATTCACTTATAAACTTAAAAATGTGCTACTTTCATCTCCACCCACCTACCCACCCCTCCCCATCTATTTAACTACCTACTTGCCCCTTCCACCTTCTTACCTACCAACACTTTAAGTAGGTACCTACCAAACCCCACCTACGTAGCTACACCTACTTACATGGTCGCCACTTCAATAGACCCCCAACGGTCGACTATGATGAGGAAAGAATAAATTAAGGTATTGCATGGAGCTTGGTCTTGTTCATCGTAAATAGTTGTTAAGAGGGGTATTGCATTCATGGTGGTTTGTTTTTAGGCAATTTACAACTTCTTTTGCAATTAGGTGATCCTTATAACTAGAATAAAAAAACCCACCCAAATTTCAATTCAAAATATTGTTCAAGTAATCTAGATCACCAAGCTAATTAATTCCAACTTTTTGTTTACTACACGATGACAATGAATCCTAGTTCTTTGAAAAAATCAATTCATAAAATCATTCTTTCAATCCACACATGCATCATGTTATATACTACTACACCTAAGTAGGAATCATATTGAAAACTTTCAAGTACTAATCAAGATTTATCATCACCTTGAAGCCAACAGAGAATGTGAAGTTCAGCACCTTAGACATTAGTAGTTTGTGTCATTGGAATGTTGTGATGCCACTGTAGCCATTAAAGAGGAATCCAAACCTCCAAACAAAAGCACTCCAAATAGCACATCGGTCATGAACCTTTTGATAACTACCTACTAGGTGATGTTTGGCCACACCCATATAATAGATCTTCATTAATACTGGATTTGCAAGCTCAAGAAAAAAATCCTTACAATAGTGATTCCCCAATCAATCCTCAACAAATTTTTTTCTAGATTTTTTTGTTAGACTTTTTCCATGAATTTCACAAATAGATTTGTGTTCTGGAAGCTTGTGACAAATCCTAGATAACATGGATGGAGAGAAACATAAATTGACATAGACTCCAAAAAGTCGGTGAAATGAAAAAAACATGGGTGGAAATCAATCACTTTTTTGAAAGCAGCACAAAGCATAGATGGATCATATGGAGTGTAAGGGACGATGGACTTTGAATACTAAGTTGGGTTGAAATATCTATGAAATCCTCCCACATGCATCGAAGACAATCAAATAAACATTCCAATAAACCTGAACATTTGGCATGATCAGACATGGCCCAAGGGAATTGGGAAATTACTTTCGAAAACAAAAATTTAAGATAGTTTACAACAAGAGTCTTGATTTTCATTTAGGTTTCGTAACACAAAGTTCTTGTTTACTATTACTTTTGACTTAATTTGTTGGAGTAAATGTGGCCTAGTGGGAAAATCTCAAAATGTTCACAATCGTCCTTCAACGCCTTCATTTCCAAGGTGAAGTACACAGCCCCTACACCACACAAAAAACAAATAGATGATGGGATTTCAATCCATGTTGTTGATAAGATTTTTATATACTGTTCTCCTACTTCAATTTTATAACAATAAGTCTTATTGTTGTAGGGTGAGATGGAATTGCAAGAAAGTAAAGTTGATGGAGCTAATACCATTGTTTCCCCAACCCATGTCGAATGTTGTTATGCCAATTGGGTCATGAACAGCTATGAAGGACTTTCATAATTCATGCATACAATTTTAAGTATAACAAAACAACGACAAGCAACGCTCCTTGTCGTTCTTTTATTCCTGCAAAACCACAACATAATGAGCAAATGTGCTACTTGTTGTCATTCTCTCACACCTGTAAAGCAATATAAAAAAGACGACAATGGCACAACAATAATGTTGTCATCGTCTTCTTCGCAACAAAAGAAAAAAAAAAAACAATGACAGCACCGTCATCATCTTCTTCTTCACAACAAGAAGAACTAACAGAAGAAGACGATGGTGACATCATTGTCATCTTCTTCACAAGAAAAAATAAAAAAGGAAGAGGAGAAGGGAGCTTACCTTCAAGCTCCCACTTTTGCCACCACCTTGAATCTCCTCTTGCTTTCACGCTTGTACTACCACCACATTGAAGCTCCTCTTACGGGGGCACTCCTAAAACTCCCAGCCCTTGAAGCTCCTATGGATTTCACGCTCGTGAAGCTCATGAGCTACTCAAGCTCTCTCTAGATCGAAAGCTTTGGCGATGGAAGTGAGCGCAAAAGGAGGCGGGTGGGGAGGGGGGTCAGCAGGATGAGGGAGGTAGGTGGGTTGGGGTAGGTAGGAGCTTCCCAAAAAAACAACTTTGGGGGTCAGGGGTGGGCTCAAAAAAAAAGTGATAAAAAAAAAACTGTTCCCAGAAGAATATATATATATATATACTGACCAAGTAGAGTGACCCCTGGGGGACAGTTTCATCCCACGGATGAAATCCCAGAACGGGATTTTTTGGATGGTGCACTGGTGGGTGCTGGCTCACTCAAGCCCCTAATGGGTGCATATATATTCAAAAAAAAATTTTAATTAAAAAAATTGCCCAAGTCTTTGTTTGGGCGGCTCGGTAAAGCCCACGGTCTTGGGCCTTTTTTTATTACCCGACACTTCTGGCCAGCCAAAAGAAGCCAAGCCATTGGCTGGCGGGTTGGCCCACTACGCAGTTTTGGCTGACTGCCACCAAAATAGTGGACAGCACGACAGCACAACTACTGCCCATTCTGGCGCCCGCGCGCGCGCCTGCCACCCAACGAAACAGTGGGCAGCACCAACCAACCAACCAACCAGAATGGGAGTGGCCAACCCACCCACACTGGTCAATGCTCAGCCACAATGAACCAGCAGCAGCCACCAGCACATCCATGAGGGATGAATGGTAAGTGATCAGAAAACAGTTTTCTGTTGCTTTCCAGTTAAATTAACCAAGGTGGTTAACTCACTTGCTTTCTTTTTTTTTTCCCTTCCCTACCTACCTACCTACCTACCTACCTACTAACAACCCACAAGCAAGCAGGTTGTTAGTAGGTAGGTAATAAAAACAAACAGCCCTTAGCTCTCTATGTATTTTAAACCATCTACTTACCTACAAGTTTGTCTATTTTGTTATCTATTTTTCTTACCTATCTGCCTATCTATATATATATATGAGACCTAATTTGTTATAGAATTGGTTACCAAGATGAAACCAAATATTAACTCAGTTGAGGTTCATCCATCTATATTTGACCGCGTGCATAGGTAGGTGAAGTGGTAGTATAGAGTAGTAGCAAAGATGACTACCATGGTGATGGTGTTCCGTTTGTAAGGTGTGTTGTACTTGGGGTGGGTGGGAGATGGGGGAAATTTGTGGCGCAAAAACATGGATATTGGAGCATGTAGTTGTGTGAAAATGAGCAGTCAAGAATAGGGTTTTTATTTTCTTTTTTTTTGTAAAAAATAATTTAAAAAAAATCTGTTATGTAGGTGGATTGGCAATCATCTACAAGAGGAATTAGCCGAATTTGGCTAGAGGTCAGATAATAAAGTGGATTTTTTTTTTTTAAATTCTGGCTAAAGATTTCTGGTGACCAATAGGAACTCATTGTCTAATTATGGCAAATGTGACTTTTTTTTGCTCAAAAATATGGCAACTTTTGCAATTTTTCCTCTGGAACTGCCCTTGTACAAATTAGGACTTGGGGGTTTTTTTTTTTTTACTAGAGTGTGAACATTTGTGAGAAGAAAAACACTAGTAAAGGAATTATGTTTTTTCCTTTTTCTTTTCAGTTTTTTGTGGTCTTGAAATGTTAGCAATTTTTTTACAAATTGTAGCAAAATTAGTTGAATTGACACTTTTTTAAAAAATTAAAATTATTGCCAGGTGCTGAAAATTTGTCCCAAAACAATTATAGCCTAATCCAGCTAAATCATCTTCCAGATGATTGATTGCCACTTCAGCTAGATCACAAAATTGGAAATTTTAATTTAAACCAAAAAAAAATTTAATAAATAAATACCATGATAAAAAATAGTGAAATTATTCAGATCATCAGCTTACAATATTAATTGTGGTGAATTATTTTCCACACCTGAACTTCACATTTTCACAAAGATTCATTTCAAATATTTAAGGATTAATTTAATGACATAATTCTTTCTTTGCCTTCTTAAGATACTTTTTAATGTAAATGGCAAAAAAATACCTAATCTTCACAAAAAAAAATCCTCCAAAAGAAACCAAAATCCTTCAAGATATTATAACTCTATGTATAACTAATCTCAAGTTTCAACACAAGCCAAAATATCAACTTTCAAAAACCCTCATATAAGAATAATTTAATTACCTAGTAAGGGGGCCCAAATCCCTTAAGCTACTATACTCTATAATGAATCTAAACACAATATCCAAGGGCCTTGGTAATAGGCAAGGCCAACAAATCCTGGCATTAAATTGTTAGCTATAGGATTTCTGTTCATAACTAACTATGCTTTAAAAGTATAGAAATGACATAGTAAAATGATATATATATATATATATAATAGTTTTGTGAAGGATGATTACTTCATGATTGATTTGTTTGGGGAGTTGATACTTTTTTTGTCTTAAGTTCACACGGTGTCCACAGAGGTGCTTTTTCCTCCCTTTTGTTTTTGGGTGTTGTTGTTGTTGTTGTCTGTGTCTCAGCTTTAGACGCGATGTTGGTCCTCTCTTTGTGTTCCTCCCTTTTCTTTCTGAATCGATGCTTTTATATATATATATATATATTTCATACTTTGGATTGATGGAGGATCATAATACATTTTCTTAACTATTTGATTATTTATATCCAGTATTTAGAATCATGGCTTCTCATCACTACCCAGATCTCAAATTCATACAAATTCCGCACCTGCAACAATGACAAAAATCAACATACACCAAACCACACATGTGTGTGTGCTCAAAAGAATGAGCTGCCAGTTGCTTTTGTTTGATGTCGATGATGCTGAAACTCTGGCAAACTCCATTAAACAAAGCACCCAGAGAAGGTTGGGGTGTGGGGGGGGGGGGGAGAAGGCACGGATAGATAGAGAGAACCCAAGTCAAAGCCAGAAGAGCAAAACCCAAAAGAGGAACAAACTCAGAAATTATTGCATTCAACAGAAGACTTGTATTAACTACTATTAAAATACTATTGATCAAACAAGCAGCTCATCGCATCACTCTAATGGTTCTGTCCCTTGCTATGGCAAAAATTTTACTTCTTTAGGTGGCACAAATGGACGTCCATTGACTGCGAAGAAGAAGAAGAAAACACATTATGGCAAGTGTAAAATTCAAACTCCAAAACCGGCAACAGCTATGATAGGAAATGTTTGCTAATGTTCCCTCAAAAACAAAAGAACTCACAGTTCTCAAAGTTAGTGACAACAAGACCTCATGAACATTTCTCAAAATGTGGGGGACCAAATGAAAACTAACTGACATCCCATTCATATAGGTTTTTTTCCCTTACAAGCAGAGCCGACAAGCAAGCAGCAGCTCCATTCCGTCCTTGAAGGCAAAAGTTCAAATCATTGTTTGGGAGGTTATCAACCAGTGTTGTGCAGTTATTTGAATTTTTTGAAGAATCACCAATTTTGGCTTTATTAATAATTCAAAATGATAATTTTCAGTAATGATTCTTTGAAAAACAAATCAAAATCAAAATCAAAGTATCATTGGATCTTGGGTATTTCAAAAATCTGAAAGAACTGGTGGTTGTATGAGCCAGCCAACAAGGAGCTTCTTGTGTAAACCCTCGACCCAGCCCACAGGTTCAAGTGAAATCATGAAAGATGATGAGACCAGTACAAGGGTTAGGGTTTAGGGTTAGGGTAACCTGAAGAGTTCACAACTGAATATTACCCTAACCCCAAACCCTAAACTGAATATTATCCCAAAAAAAGAAAATCCTAATGTGGAACTCTTTTTCAACACTCAAGGACAACAACAATAGAACACACAACCATTCTATTATGTATTTGGATAGGGTTCTTTCACGACCTTGAATTCCTTTCAAATCAAGTAACCTTCAAGTTTTGAACAAAAACAAATCCCAAAGAACTAGCCAGCAGGTTTCATGAAGGAACTGGCAAAAAGCACCGAACTGCTCAGGGTAGGTTCTTTGACTGGTTCTTCGATTCTTTTCACAACCGTCATGGTGGTGGTGGTGGTGGTGGTGATGGTGGTGGTTACAAGTCAAACCCCAATTAAACTGTTCTTTAGAATCCACCACGGTCACCTTGTCTGTCTACTGGTTCTTTCTTTGAAAAAGAGAGAGCCGCCCAACACTGGTAGAAGACACAATTTCCTGCAGCCAGAAGTGAACCAGCAACCATCAACACCACCATGCACTCCATGCTTGTTATGACTCAATTGGGAATGAACCTCCACCGAGTTAATATCTGGTTTCACCTCAATAACCCATTCTGTAAGAAGTAGGTCATATACTTATATACTAGTTTGAACCCCGTGCCTAATGCACAGGGGTGTGTGTATTTGATGGTACATATTACAAAATTACAACTACATTTCCAAAACCTCTCTACATATCACATTCCGCATGTATCCATCAGGGGGTTATTTATTTCTGCCAGGGTTTTCTTCCCTGTATGATGTCATCCATGGATGGATGACGGGACGGATGGATGGATGGATGGAAAGCTTCACAAAAAACGATCACAACGTCCTTTATTATATGTAATAAGTATGTATATATGTAGATAGGTAGGAAAATAGGTTATTACTGAGTAGGTAGATGGTTTGTACATAGGTATAATGGTTGTTTTCACTACAATCTACTAACAACCGGTTTGAGCGGGTTGTTAGTAGACAAGTAGTGAAAAAAAAGGAAGTGAAGCTAACCATTATGATTTAGAGATAGAACTGGAACCCAACAAAAAAAAAGCTGTTTGTTGATCATTTATCATTCATCTTTTGAACACAACGAAACCAGCTGTTAGGTGGTTATGATTAATTGTGGTATAATTAAGTTTAGATTCATTGTGCATAATATAACTTAGTTAGGTTAGGTTAGTTTAGTTTAGTTTAGTGTGTGTAATTTAGATGTGAATCAGTTTCCGTGTGAACGGATTCAAATTAATTTATGAATTAAATATAAAATTGGGTACGATGCATCATTCAAGATTTTATTGTTTATGTATTGTATGCGTGATGATCACGATAGTTGTAAGTGTCGATGTGATAACGCATGACACAATACCCACCAATGCACCATCCATTGCATGTCCATTATTGATTCAATTGTGGATGAACCTCAACTGAGTTAATATCTGGTTTCACCTTCTTAACCCATTCTCATGTAAGAAGTAGGTTGTATATATAAGTAGATAGGTGTAAGAAAATAAGTGACTAGGAAGTAAGTAGAGAGTTTATAGACCTAGGTAAGTTATATATATATATAAGCAACTGAGGTAATCACCATGGTTAAGTAGAGAACTGGAACTCAACAGATTAACTGTTTCCCTAACCACTTACCATCATCCTTCATGGTGCACTGGTGGGTGCTGGTTCACTCTGGCCCCATCCTTCATGATGTGCTGGTGGGTGGTGCTGCTTCTTTTTCACTCTGGCCATTTTTTTCAGCCCAGGTAAAGGACCTGGGGACAAGTGCCAAGGGATTTATCAAAGTGCTTCTTTCATTAGGGCCTGTGTAAAACAAGGGGTGTGTCACACCGTGGGCCTTGCCATTTTTACCTTAAAAGTATCTTAAGAATGCAAAAGAAGAATTATGGAAACTCAACTATTTCACCATGAAAAAATATAATCTTCAAGAAAACCCTCTAAAAAGAAACCAAAATCCTTCAAGATATCATAACACTCTATAACTAATCTCAAGTTTCAACACAAGCCAAAATATATCATCTTTCAAAAATCCTCATATAAAAATAGACCTAATATTACCTTGGGGGGGCCAAAATCCCTTAAGCTACTATACTCTATAATGGATCTAAACACAATTTCTTTACCAAGAGAGGCAAGGCCAACAAACAAACAATTAATTCACCTTCTCCATAAGGGAAATCCACATTTGTCAACTAAAAAGGCTAGAGCTAATTTCACTCCTCCCCTTAGCTCCTCCTCCTCATCCATCATTGGGTGCTTGTATATATCCTTAAAACTAGAAGATTTCCAAGAGCACTACCACTACTGCATGCCACCCCCCTTCCAACTTCTGACATCATTCTTTGTGCCATTTTCAATGTCAATTGCTGTTTGTCCACTTGTGGCAACTATGGGGAGCATCCCTTCTGACAAAGGAAAAGTTGCTACACAGTTCAAAATTCACTGGCAACACTTGTTCAAATCCTCTTCAAAGTCCCCACCCCCTCCTCCCCTCCTCTCCTCTCCCCTCCCCTCCCCCCAATCTTAAATTTTTCTGGGGAAGCTGAAGCCTACACAAAACCACCATTAAGTTATTTTAATTCATAAGATGCTTCTTTATGAAATTTCAAACCAGGGTTGATTCTTGCTTGAACTCAACTGGGTATTTTCTATTATGCTCTTTCCCATTGCAAGAAGCACTAACCAAAAGAAATATGGAGAAACACGTATCTATTAAGCAACATATATGTTGAGTAAAGAGCATCTCCACCCATCCACAACTGCCATTTTGAGTCTCTTCAAATGTTTATCAGTTCAACAAAAAGAGTAATATTTGTGAATTGCATTGGAAGTGGATAACATACTCTTGTGCCCAATATTTGAATTTTGAACACTTGCAATCCAAAAGATCTTTCAAACGGATTGGATGGAATTTTGGATGCATCAAATATTAACAGTGCTTCGTTGCCATGTAAGGGAAGACTATTAATCAAGCTTCAACATCATCTATGCAGCTTCTATTGTTGATTATAAGTACCGATGATCATTACAAAACAAAAGATTGTTTTCAACTTTCATTTCATTTTTAACTAAATGATCAAAATAAAATGATAGTTTTGGCAAAACCAAAAGGTGTCTATACAAAGGCAATGGATTTCAACCAATTAGTTTAATTATTGTTCATTGTTATATCTCCTTTTCATTTCCAAATGTACTTTGAACACCCTTCAAATATTATGTGAGAAGTGAAATCAAGATTGTCATTTTTGTGTTCATAGCAATTGACGATGTGATCAAACAAGGTGTCAAGTTGCCATTCATCAATAACTTAGTATGACATCAATGATCACTTTTGTTTTTCAATGATGGGGATGAAAACACAATAATGATATGAAAGAACAAATGGATTGTAATTATGCAATTCATTGTCTATTTGTTTATGCAATATTTATTATACCACATTAGTTTTCATCTAATTCACTATTCTTAAAACAACTAAAACAATAAAACAAACAAATGATTTGTAGTTCTTATTGTTCCCTTTTTTCCTAGCTCCACATTTTGTATAATTATGGACTCAATCAACATTCAACCAATGACCCAAGAGGTTAAGAATCATGACCAAAATTGCAAGTGGCTTTAGATTCAACATCCACTGAAACCCCAAAACCTTATCAAGGTGCAAGCAAAATATTTTGTACGTACTTATTACTTTGTTTTCTACTTGAAAACATCAAAAAAACACTTTTTCAAACTTCTAAGCTTCTTCTAGCATTTCAAAACAAGTGAAACTTTTAGTTTTTTTCATGCACATCTCTAACATCTCTCTAGTTTTTCAAAGCAATTTGTGTCATATCATTTGAACTTGAAAAAATGCCCCAAAAGTATCCCCAGAAATCATAGTTATGACATTCTTGGTGCGGGAATGTTATGGAAGCCCAAAAAAGCACGAAAATTCGTTAAAATTCATTAAAATTCGCGTTGAAGAATGTTTTGACAAGGTGCTAAATGAAGAATTTTTAAAAAATTTAATGTGCAAAATGAAGAATGTCATCACTAGGCCATAAATCACGTCATTTTTTAGGGGTTGAAGATGATTTTAGTTATGAAAAAAAATCCATTAACCAAAAAACTTATATTAAAATGTTCATCACATCAATATTGAGGTGCTTGAAAAAAAACCAAATAATTGCAAAAATACTTCACCTATTTTCAAGTACTTGAACTTTATTTTTCAAATTGCCACAAATTTTAGGTACAATTCAAATATTTGCAAATAATTTTTAAAAACATGATTATAACAATTTAACTTTTGAATTACATGCAAACTAAAGTTAAGAACTAATGAACCCCAAAAAAAATTATTATCCCCATAAAATCATCTATTTGCTAGTCCTTTTATTTAAGGACCTTAGTAATTTGTTGCTTACACTATTTTTTGTGTATATTTTACCATGCTTTCACTCATTAAGAGAATTGGGGCCTTGTAACTTCAACCATAGGCCTTTGGTTTTTGTTTATCATTGTATTTTACTATTAAAAAACTATAATTCTTGTGAGAACATCCTTCCTTTTCAACAAAAGTTAAAAGTGATTTGTGACCTTTTGCCACCCCAAGCATGTGCATGTTTTTCACCATTTGAACAACTTATTGATTATTTGAAGGTGGATGAGCTTCAAGATTTCATCTCAAAACACTTTGCACCAATGTTGGGTAGTTATTATTTTTCTTTTCGTAATTAGTGGGGCAAGTTATTTTTATTTGTATATTTGTTTTTTGGGCACCACATAAAGTATCAATATCATAATACCTTGGGTAGTTCGATTTTTTTCTCAAATGGTTAATCAATTTTGAGGATTCCATTTCAGTAAGGGATATATTTTCAAATATTCCATTAGATTTGTTATTTTCCCTCTAAAGAAACATTTTTCAATTTTTTTTTCAAATTTTAAAAATTTCTGAAAATTATATAATTAATGTTGAACTAACCTAGGCATGATAGAAACAAAAAAAAATCAAATTTCTAAAGATTTGCATGTCATCCATTTCTTTGGCAAACTAGTACCTTTAGTTACCAATTAACCTAATTTTGTTTTTGGTGTTTTCCACATATTACGCTTTAGGGTGGATTATCAAGTGCACAACTTGGGAACCACCTCACATGTTTCCCAAGTAGGGTTTAGGGTTTAGGTGTTTACTTCCTTTCAATCCTTTTTCTATGATCTTATAAACCAAAATTTACCCCATGCCTTCATGTTTCCAATGAACTTCCATGGTAAACAAGAGATCAATAAAAGAAAATTTCAAAATTACAATTGGATCTTACAACTATTTTTTTAATGCAAACAACATTTGCAACTAAAAATCCTAATAGTTGAATAAATGAAGTCACATATGACCATAACATGATATTATTGTTTACCTCATCAAATTTCAAATGAGTCCTATTGTCAACATATATGGTTTCATCCATTAACCAAATTGTATATGTATTGCCATTGTGGAAGTCATTTGCAACTATCTTGCCATTATTTTGGAAACATGTAATATTGTATCACATGTAAATCATTGAACAAATGATGCTTTTAAATCCAATGGCTAGTGCAAGCCCATGTGGATTTGTGTTATGTAAGGGTTAATCAAGTATTGTTATGTGGTATTACCAATTTTAAATAGGTAGTAGGTAGGCCTAGGTAAGTAAATAGGCTTAAGTAGGCAAGTAAACATGGGTTAAATAAGCATAGGTTAGGTAGGTAGGTTTGAGTTTTGAAAACCTTTTTTTAATAATCTTATTTCATTTCAAATTTAACCTTGTAGGTAAAGCCTCTTTAATTGGTTCATCCCAAATGGGACTTTTTTTTGGATTTTTAAAAAATAAATGTTATTAGAACATCTAGTTATTGTCGCTAAAGGTCAATTTCCACATGGAAAAAATGATATTTTTTCCAAAACTTAATTTGTTTTTAAGAATTTGAAATTATTATTTTTCCAAGGGATAGTTGTAATGTAGTGGTATATTGGTTGGTTTGGAACTTTAGTTGTAGGGTAGTGTGGTTGGGGTGGACATAATTTCTCATAGTGATTGTTGAGGGATAAATAATAAGTATGATGCAAGAAAAACCTTGATGTCTATGGCCTTGGCATTGTAATAACATGATTTGAATGCATATTTATCAACTTAAAATAGACATACTTTTTTTAAAGGCCTTTGCATTCCTCCTTCGAGAGTTTGGGGTCTTTACATACAAGAAGTTTGACAATTCATTTAAAAAATGGATCATTTTACAATTGATGTAAACGAAGATTGTTTCAATTCAACCTTTCAAGAATTTATCTTCATCATCTTACTTGTGCATATTTTCACATTATTTTTTAATTTCAACTTGAAATAGATGTTAATATTATTTTAAGCTAAATGACACTAACCTTTTAAAATTGGTCACTCCAACATAAAAACTCAAACTTTACTATTGTAATCAAAAAATATGTTTTGTGTTTAAAATATTTATAACATTACTTCACTTTTTCCATTGAAAATGGAATTAGATCTTGGTAATAAAATCTACCAAAATGCTTAAAGCACATGGAATATGAACTTTGAACTAAATTATGTATAAAAAAACAAAGGAACATTTAGTTTTCAATCAAACATGCTTATGTTCACCTTGTTTGCAGCATTGATTCCATTTAAAAAGTAATCACATTTGAATTCATGGAAACAATTCAATTACCAACCTAGTTTTAGAGTTTGAATTAGTCTTGGCCAATTGTGGGTTGATAAAAAAAATTCCAACTATTTTGTAGTCTATTTCTAAGTAGTGCAATTTATAAGATAAATCCCTTAGTTGAATTGGACTTTAAACTAGATTGTGCTATGAGGTTAATTTATTACAAACAAACTAGGAACTAGATCATTCAATTTTTATTTTTTTTACTACAATTAAACTTGAATTGGATTGATGTTATAAGTTATTTTATTTATTTTAGTTATCAAGACATATAATTAATGTCTTGTTTGAAAAAATAGGAGATAGGACACATGTTTAGTCATGCAGTGAATTCTTAATTAGTGATACAACACAATTTATGACATTGGATTATGTGTGGAGTAAATGTGGAACTAGGTTTTAAGTTTGATATTATTTCAAGAATAACCTTAAATGGAGATTTAGCAACCTAAAAACTTGTTTGAGATTATTAGAAGTTCCAACTTTTCCAAAAAATTAACCAAAACATTCTAATTAGGGGTGGCTTTCAAAATTCAACAATAGTAGGGATCAAATGCAAAAGTTTTCTTTAAAGCCAAGAGTTGACCCATATTGATTTAATTATTAATTAATAGAAACTTGAGCCCATTTCATTTCAAAGTAAAGTGGGGTTGAGTAATTTACTTTTAGAACAATGAAAAAGTCATCATTGCTTTCTCTTTCATCAAACTATCAATGTTTTCATGTGTACATACTAGATAGTCACTTGATTGTTTGTGAAAGAAGTACACAAAGCCCATTGAATGAGGGCAAAAATAACACATGGAAAAAAAAATAAAAATCTCATATTTTAGAAATTCATCATAATTACTAGATATTTATGATATTATTTTTTTTCACAAATTATTTAATTAATGTCAAACTAGCCCAAGTACTATAGTACTAACTTGTAAATAAAATTGTTTCATATTAGATTTGCATATACATCCTTTTTCATGTTTAAAAAAATTTGAATGGGTTGAAATTTTGAATACATGTGTGTCCAACCACATATTTGGACTTGCTCTTGTTGTCAAAGTACTTTTCTAGTTTAACATGTATGATCAAATTTTCAATACTCAATGGCACTTACATGGAAAACAACTATGAAGTTTTTCGCATGTGGTCATACAAAACAATGCAATGGGTAAAATTATATCTCACAAATGCACATAAGGTATTTCCCAATGTTAGTAGGTTCCTTAGTTTGGAGCGTTAAACCCAAGGGGTCCAAGTTCAAGTTCTTGTGAATTGGACCTAAATTGGCATTATTTTTGTGGAAATGGCATAAGAATTCAATTGCGAAACTAGCCTTTTGCTATAAATGGGATTGAAACCAAAATCAAAATTTTGCATATGGGAAATCTTGAATATGGGTTCAGATTATGTAGGTAAGTAGTTTTTTTTGTGGTTCAAAAATTGTGCAAGTAACTTGAGTTTTATAACTAATTTATCAATTTCAATTACTTGTAGAACTTTGTATATGTACAATCTCCATTTTTTTATTTGTTATGAACTTTGTACCTATAATGGGGAGTGTACAAATGTGTACATGGAATCAAACTCAATTTTTGAACCAAGCGCAAAAGTTTTTGAATTTGAAAAAATGTGCCAAAACCAAAAATCACAAGGTTTTAAAATCTCAAGAACTAGGCTTAAAACCCAAACCCATGGAACTTATCAAAACAAATTTTAATTTATCAAAACCAAGACCAAATGTTGTTTTTAAAAAAAAAAGAACAAGTCAACATTGATATTTACATGAACATACATGCAAACTAGTTTTGTGGGTTTTTGTGAAGTATCTTGATGAAAACATAAACAAATTTTCATGGAATATAAGCTTACTTACACACGTTAGACGAATTTCAATCATCAATTAAAAAAACACTTCTTGGTTCTTCAATCTAGAAAAAACCATGTCTTTGTGATTAAAATGCAAACATGAGAGAGGAGTACACCTTTAGTATACATACATATGGTGAAAGCTTGCAACCGAGGGCTTGGCTTTTTACTATAGGTTTGGTTTGAAATTGTCTTGTTCTACCACATAGGATGATAAAGGAAAGAAGAAAGGAAGAAAGAAAGAAAGGAAGGAAGGAAGGAAGGAAGGTAGGGACAGATCCACATGGGGATGTATGCCCATGGACATTCATGATCATCAGCTGCTACCAAGATTTAGGTTTTAAGTTCCATAAGTCATAACTACCATCATCATAAGGGGCACATTGTTGGGAGAAATTTGGTGTGTGGAAGGCCAGAATGTTTCCTCTGGCCATGTTGTTGTAACAAGCATGTTGTACTCAAGAGCCCGTACCGGAGGGGGTGGGGGGGGGGCGCATACCTAGTGTGAAAAGTTCCATGTTGAAGGTCAGGCAGGATGTCTCACAGAAACACTGCCACAAGTCAGAACAACCCTTTTCACATGGATGGGGTAATTTTTGGACTTTCACAAGAACCTAAAATACACTTCTCCAATCCCCCTCTCCCCCCACCCCCCCCCCTTTTGTGATACCCGGCGGGTATCACAAGAAAATTCAATCCCCAGGCGCTCGTTTGAGTTTTTTACATACAGTTAAAAAGCCCTCGAGGTTGTGCAGGCTTTCAGCATACCACTTATCATTTCTGTTGTTGTAGGCAAAGAAATGTCTGCAAGCCAAAAACAAAAGTGCTTTATTGGCTCCATTACCTCCAACAGATCTGTGAAGAAGGGGAAGGGGAACAGCTTTTTGGGGTGGGGTCTTGGGGGGGTCTTTGATGGCAGTTGGCATGGGGCAGTGTGATATACCCGGAACAGCCAATTGAGCTACAGCCCTTTTTACATTTTAACCCTGCATTTTTACATATCCAAAATCTCAAATCTTTAAAATCCTCCTCTTACTCTCTTTCATTAATGGCAAAACCATTTTCCTCACTTATTATTAGTTTATACCAAATTTTCTTTTTTACTTATACACAAAAAAAATATTTTTTATGCACATTTATTATTATTATTATTGTTATTGTTATTAGAGTTTCTGAGATGGAGATAAAAATAGGTACAAGATAGTTCAAGGAATGAAGCCTGGCTTTCAACAAGTCAATTAACAAAAAGGGGAAAAACCAACACACTTTGAAAACTTTCTACTTCTTCAATGTTGTTCAACTTGTAATAGTGGAGATGTATATGGGACTAACTTACCCCTGAAAGGCTTTAGATTAGGCTATGTAGGTAGGGTTTAGGGTTTAGGAGTAAAATCAGAAAAAATTGAGGTAACCACCACCTACCACCATGGTAATTAATTGGGTAGGGAAAAATAATGGAACCCAAAGTAATGAAAAGTGTCTCGTGTGTCTACGTACCACCCATCCATCCATCCATTCATTCATCCATCCCTCATGGTGCACTCATTGTTCACTCGGAGCTGGGCCATGCATGACAAGTTGCATATGAAGCAGACAACAGAGCCTTATATTCATCAAAGTGTACGGGGTTTTCCTTCTTCCAAAGTGAAAGGTCAAAAACTTGTGAACCCATAAGATGCAAGGCATTTTATAAAAAGGTTGTCTGTCACACTGCAAGAAAGAGAAGCCCAAAAACGAAAAACAAAAACAGAGTGAGAGGGGAGAAAAGGAAGAAACGAATCCTCCCCTCTTCCCCTCCTTTACCCTGACACAAGAGAGGTGGGTAGGTACTAACTTACCTGCCAAAAAACACATGACTGGAAAAAACCATTGCATGAAGTCCTCCAAAACACGCTCAATGGACAACATCCTTGGCTCAACATCCCAAGTCTTTCAGTGTACTTTTATATAAAAAAAGACTTTATTAAAAAACCATTGTTCAAACTTCGAAAAGCTGAAGTTGCACATGCCTAATTTCAATATTTATCATCCAAAAAATTGACCCTCTTTTCTTTTCTTTTTCTTTGGTGGTGGTGGTGGTGGTGGTGGTGGTGGGGAGAGGGGGTGTTAAAAACTCAGGAGATTTAAAGGACATTTGAAGTTGTGGATAATAATAAGGTTCTCAAAACCCTAATAAAGCCCTAGCTTTTCTTTCTCCCCAAGTGATAACAACAAATTAACTATGTGTCTACTACCATAGTCTAGGGTCAGCTTTTCAGCTTCCATGATTGACAAAACTAATAATTACTATTTTTTTCAAAAAAAAAATTTGGAATTATGATATTTATTCATGATCTTACACCAGTGATTTTATTGAGAATGTTTTTTTGATTTTTCATCATAAAAAAATTGGCAAAATTTTTTGGGGATTTATTTTTTTCCTAGTGTGAATTCAACTAATTTTGATATTTTTAGGGGAAAATATGCTAGTTTTTCAATCTCAATAAATTGAGGAATTTTTTTAAAAAAAAACCCTGACCTAATACACTAGGCTACTATAATATTCATAATGAGGAATGAAAATTATCTTTACCATAGGACTACTGGTTTTCACACTTGAGAGTGCAATATTTTTTGCAAAAATAATAACTATTTCAATATATTTGAAGGAATATTTAATGAGGAAACTGATCTTAGGGTAAGGTGTTGTTTAACTAAGTTTTAAAAAGAAAAGCTGAATTTGCACATACCCAATTGCAATCATCCCAGAATACCTTTTTTGGGACAAAGATTTGGGGGGGGTGAGGGGGGAGGGGTGTTATTTAATTATTTGTTATTTATTTCCATACAACCTGAAATCCATGCAGGAGTCTGTCATCCCAACTGCAAAATAAAGTGAGTATAATTTATGCCCCAAAAAATGCACACAACCAAATTGGGTGGCAGCAGATTGCACCAATCTTTTTTTTTTGGTTAATGATTGCTATTCAAAGAATGATAATATTTTAAATTTTATTTTGCAATGATTTTGATATTGCAGATTGACCTCTCTTTCTTTTTGAACTGAAATTGCTCTTCCTCATTGATTATTCCTTCTTCTTTTTTTCCTTTTTTTTTTGGGATAATGTAATTGCTCTAAGATTGCTCTTCCAAATTGATCATTTTCTGTTTTACACCTGATCTAGTTATGGTACTAGTTTAAAAGAAAATACACAAATATACTTGGTCTGTAGAATAGGCTTGTGCCTGGGTGTTTTTTAATTTTTTTAATTTTTTTTAATTTTTTAATAATTTTTTTAAAAAATAAATATAAAATATAAAAATAAAAGAGCCTATGTGGCCAATGAGATTGTTCAAATTGGTGCCTTGAAATTATTTTTGCTAGTGTTGCCTTAGTGAACCAATACGTAAAAATGTTTCATGTCTTTTGCATGCGACCTATGCACAAGACATGCAAAATTGCAAGGAGTTTTTTTAGCAAGAATTTGGAGCTTTTTAACAGATGCTTCTCTAATTTTAGTGAGGGATAGGGGTGTACAAACCCTAGCATTTATGTATAGAAACTCAACCATGCAATCTCCTCCTCATACTAAGAGACAAGGCTCTAGCACATTACTTGTGTGATTTTTGTTTTAGTAATGAAGTTGCTATTCAAGAATAACCATTCTTTTTGGAATGAGGATTCTGATTCCAAATTGATGTATTCTTTGATTGTGTAATGAGATTCATCATATTTCTAAAAAACTAACTCTTCTTTGGCCATGAGATTGCTGTTCTAGATGCCTCATTCTTCTGTAATGAAATTGCTCTTCCATTTTGTATTGCAATTGCAACTGCCCCCAGATTTGTAAGATTTCTATTTGTGTGTGTGTGTGTGTGTCTGTTAGCCTTTTTCAGATGGCAAAATTTTGCCATAAAGGAAAAAAAAAAAAAAAGCGAAATCGAAGCAATTTTGAGGATTTTGAATTGCCATAATTCGAAAAAAGAGAAAAAAGTTCATCAGATTTCTACATTTTCTGCCAGTGGGTAGCCAGAAATACAGAAGTATGCAACATTTTTTTTACTTCATACACCATTTATAGCCAAAATTGGCTAAATCTTCATGTGGATGATCACCACTTAGGCTACATCACAAAATTGACCCCCCCCCCCCCCCACCCAGAAAAGCCCATTGGTGTGTATGCGCCAGTGGGTAGCCAAAAACATAGAAGGATGCTTAACTTTTGAAAAACTTACATATGCCATATATAGTCAAATTTGGCTAAATCTTCTTATGGATATTCACCACTAACTTTTGCTACATCACAAAAGAGCACTCCCAAGTGTAAGTGAGGGAGAGAGCACATGAAGGCGTGGGGAAAGAGCATGATGAAATGTAGAACTTAAAAATTGGGTTGTGCATTTAAAGCTTTAAAAACATTCTATTCTGTTCTTAAATGCAAAAAGGAACAACCAATGCACATGCCATGGAAGCAGCACCCATCAATGCACTAATATGGATGAATACTGGATGAATAGGAAAACTTTTTCTCAATGGCTCCCTGTCATCGAGGGTTTACATGCCTTCACAAAGAATCAGTACACTATTTTGGATGGATACTGGCCTTATTCTCACTGGGTGGTCCCTCTCATCCATAATTTACATGCCTTCACTAAGATTTAGTACACTATTTTGGATGGATGTTCGCTGGACCAAAAAAGAAATCTCATTGGGTCTCTATCATCCATGACTTACATGCTTTCACAAAGATTCAGTATACTATTTTGGATGGATGTTCGCTGGACAAAAAAACATTTCTCATTGAGTCCTTGTCATCCATGACTCACATGCCTTCACAAAGAATCAGTGCACTACGAGAGCAGCTTCAAACACAAATTATATTATTTGTAAAAATATTGAAAATTTTCAAAAAAATAAAAAATAAAAATGAAATGATTTTAAAAAGGAAAATAAAGGAAATAGTAATTTTTCCATACGAAATCTTCAAATTAAATTACTAATTCAACGGATGTGTTGAAGCTGCCCTTGTATAATTACAGTATTTTGGATGGATGGATGCTCTCTGGACAGGAAAAGTTTGTTTCTCATTGGGCCCTTGTCATCCATCCATGACTTACTTTTTAAAAACAATTTAGATGAATGTTGAGAGTTTACCATGGTCCCAATGTATGTGAGTGCTGGTTCGTTGCCTTGGGTGAACATGCACCCACGTTCCTACCTCCATCTTTTTTAGGTTACACCTCTTAGTGGCCATAATTTAAGCCCCCAAAAAAAAAAAAAAACGATTAGATTTGAACTCCAAGACCCTAATTTAGTCTTTGAAAAAAACATGAGACATTTGTAATATTTTTGAAATAATTTAAATGGATTTTGTGAATTTTTACCATGGGTACCAACATGGGTGCTGGTCCACCCTGACCCTAGTTTATTGTCTTGGGTGAACCAGCACCTATGTGATATGTTCACCATTTTTTATTTTTTTTATTTTTTGGGAGTGGGGTTGAGTCAAGCCTCTTAGTGGCCATATGACATTAAGCTCCAAAAAAATTAGATTTGAACTCCAAGACCCTGATTTAGACTAAACAAAAATAAAATAAAATGGGAAATTTGTTCTAATATATTAGAATAATTTAAAGGAAATTTGGGAAATTTTACCACGGTAGTACCAACATGGGTGTTGGCTGGTTCACCCTTCTTCTTCTTTTTTCCTTTTAAATAATAATAATAATAAAAATAATAATTTGGTAAGTAAATAATTAATTAATTAATTAAGGAGGCAGACCAGTCCTCCAGCCAGTGACCGCACCAAATCAGTACCGGAATGTTTTTGGTTTTTGGCGGCGGGATGTCGCCAGTGTTTGATGACGTTGGGTTGGTTCAGCTTTTATTGATACTATTGCAGAAGGGAGGCAAAAACAATTTTTTAAAATAAATCAATAATATAAATAATATACATAAATAAACATTTAAATAAATAATATAAATAATATACATGAATAAACATTTATATAATATAATATAATATAATATACATAAATAAACAAATAAATAAATCTCTCTCTCTCTCTCTCTCTCTCTCTCTTTGTGCCAGTGAAGAGTCTGAGTCATTAATACTACTACTAGTAGGCTGCTGTTTGTGTTGGGAAACGGTTCTCCTTTTGTTTGCTTTTTCTCCTGTCCTGTCTCTGGCTGCAAATTATTATCCAACGTTTTTTCCTTCAGCACTTCCCTTTCCTTTCGTCTGTCCCAGGCGGCGACTCTAAGAGTCATTGGTCTGATCTCTCCCCACACTCTTCAATGCAATTCGTGGCAGTAGCTCTGTGTGTGTGTGTGTGTGTGTGTGTGTGTCTGTGTCTTTGCGTGAGAGAGAGACAGAGAGAGAATAGGGAGAGGGAGAGAGACAGAGAGAGGCTCAGAGCGTGAGAGAGAGAGAGAGAAAAAAGAGGGAGAGAGAGAGAGGGTCAGAGAGTATCTTTGGGGGCCTGGTGCAAGTTCTGCAACCTCCAAGTGGTCTGCCATAACTGGTCAAACTGGCAGCAAAGCATAATTACTCCCACTAAATGTTTTTTCAAGTTCACAGCAAACCAGGAAGGAATATTTCTAATTTGCTGCACTTCACTCTACGAGAGAGAGCATCTCCACCCTATAACTAACACAACACCCCCCCCCCCCCCAAGACACAATACCCCCTACTATTTTGTACCAGTATTTTACCATATCCAACACACACATTGTTAAATTTTTATTCCCCACTCCCTATACCCATTATTAACATTGAAAAAGTGGAAAATTTTACATCGTTAGAATACATACAATTCATTCAAAACTTAGTGTACATCCCAATTTGATTGATTTGTGTGGAGATGCTCTTTACTCCCTCTTCTAGAAATTCTTGTTCTAGAAAAAAAATTTAAAAGATTTGTGAGGGAAGTTGGTGCAGAGATCTGACATCCATCCAGTAGTAAGTTATACATGTAATTTGCACACTAGAAAACATGAGAGACAAGAAGCCATGGGCAAGGCTGATTGATGATGGTCCCCCTTAACGTACTTTAGCCCTCTATGAGATGTTCAGTACTCACAAACTCCACAGAATGAAAAACTACTAAAGGACAAAACTTGAACAGGAAGTTAGAAATCACAAAACTGAGAATTCTTCAGTTCACAGTTTGCCAAGATTTAGGCAATAGGTCCTAGCTTGTCGCCTCTCCATATCTAGTAGGATTCCTAATTTTTTTTACTTGCCCATTGTGACCTTTAGCCAAATTTGGCTCTAAAGTCCTCTTCTGGATGATTTCCAACCAATCCACTTTCTTCACAAAATTGAAAAGAAAACCTCTGGTTCTCATCTTAGTTTGATGAGAACTGATTGTAATTGCTGAAACTGCTTTTTTTGCAAAATCCAAATACGTAGCCCCATTTTGCCTTGCTAACAAAATCTTGCTGAAAGAGAAGCACAAAGAGTGACCAGACTTGCAGAGATTTATTTATTTGTTTGTTTGTTTGTTTGTTTTTTGGGTTGGTGGGTGAGCGGGGGTGAATTTTCAGTTTTTGGGTGACCAAGTTTGGCTAATTCCTCTTGTGGACAATTGCCAGTGTAATTGGCTACATCACAAAATTGAATTTTTCAAGATGTTTATTATATATATATATATATATATATATATATATATAAATAATTTTATTTTTTATTTTTTAAATTTAAAAATTATTAGAAAACCTTGAGAGAGAGAGAGAGATGCACTTCAGTACTAGAAAGATGGAGAACTTAGAAGGATTTTGTTGTGCCTACAAGAGTTTGTGGTGGATTGCAGCGAGCTTGCTCAAATTTGTAAGGCAAAACAGTAACTGTTGTCGTTGTCGTCTCAAGTACAACAAATATACTACTCTGTCTGTCACTGTACCCAGAATTTTTGGTCCTCTACAATCAAGCACTTTCTATGCAGCTCAAATCCTTCCTTTGTATAGAAAAAAGATTGGGAATATTGTCTCTGATGACTGTATCCCCCTACAATATTGTTGTCTCTGGCATTAGCCTAGACAAAAGGAAAAAGGAAGTGGAAATGCCTGGCTTGTAGGTACACACAGTTAGTTAGTTAGTTACGAGAAGATTTTCTAGACATCTCAAGCCAAGGTGAGGCAGCCAGTATACATATAAATTGATCACACAGGATCAGGCGCAGTCCGTATGCTAAGGACCATCAGGTCCATTTGTAAACTGTGTTTTTTTTGGTGGCTTTGTACATCACCCTACTTCCATTCTTAGTGAAATCTCTTGTCTAGAAGAAGGATTGTGTTACCTCTGTCTTTGTACATCACCCTACTTTCTCGCAGATAAAATCTTGTCTAGAAGGATATCAAGAATGTTGTTCCAGACTGTGTATGTTCAGGACTATCAGTTGTGTTGTTGTACTTAGTAACGGTGATTTTTTTAGTTCTGCCCTTTGTACAACATCACCCTACTTGCTTTAGCTAAATCCTTTGTGTGTAAATAGATTTGGGAATGTTGTTCAAGATTGTATGCTCAGGACCAAACAGACCACCATTTTAACAGGGTGATTTTGTTTTGCAACCCCCTGCCCCTGTACATCACCACCACCCTCACTTTCTCAACTAAATCTACTTGTCTAAAAAGGCTTGAGAATGTTGTTCCAGACTGTAGGCTCTCAGGACCTCCATGTAACGGTGAATCTAAGAAACGAGAAACAAAAAGCAGAAAAGGAGAAACAACAACAGCAAAACAGTCAGTCGGTGGGTGGGTGCGTGGTGGAGTTGGAGTTGGAGTTGTCCCACCACATGACATCATGTTTTGATCAATGTCGTCCTTGTACAATTCGAATGATATTGGGGGGGGGGGGGGGGGGGGGGGGACCTTGGTCATATGAAAGCAATAGTCAAACACTTTCAGCAAGCATGTTGGCTATTGCAACAGAGCTGGGCTTTGTTTTCTCTTTTTCTAGGTAACCTGATCATCCTCATCTCTAATAAGTTGTTAGTACAGTAATCAGCTGACTAGCCTGTTTCACGATAATATCATGCGGGTGGGGTCTTCATCCCAAGGTAGTTTTTTAGTTTTGCTGCATGGCTTTCTGCCTGCCAAGCCCACCATCATAGAAGATCTAAGCCCACCATCACCAGAGCTCGCACACACCTCACTCAATGGCATTTCTGAAACAAAAAATTAAAATTGCCACCACCTTCAACTTCACAGACCTGGCATCCACAGTAGTAGTGCCATTTTCTAGTCCTTTCCCCCAAGTTCTGTGTTGGCAATCGGAAGTGATAAAGTACTACCGTACTTTGGGGGCAAAAATCTGATAATTTATTAAAATGAAAGGTACTTGGAACTGTGAACAAAGTGAAGTGAGTGAGCAAGCAAGCAAGCAAGCCTGCATTCTGTACAGAATAACACCCCACCCCCCACATTGAACTGTTTTCAAAGCTACATTCTGAACTCCATTGTGGGTGATGACAAAATTTATTTATATATCACACTTAGAAACCTGAGTACATGATGCCTTGACACAAAGTTCAAACAAGAATTGCTTCAGGTAGACCCGGGGGGCTAAAACTACCTGGAAGAAATTCAACAAGTTTTAGGTCGCCTCTACGACTTAGCCTAAGTCGTACCCATGAGCTAAGACTTAGCCATTGCCCTAATATTGTCATGACTTTTGTTACAGTAAGAATTTTCTAATTTAGAACATGTCCCACTTGCAATCAAAATGATGGCCTATAGACAAAATTATTGGATGATGCTTAGTTAGGCTTTCTTTAACCTCAAATTGAGTTTGGAGCTGTAAATGTGCACAAAGTACAGTGCCCTTTTGAAGGGTCAATAATTATTACTTTTAATAAATTATTTTGATTGGTTTGTCACAATTATTGGCCTATGTTGTGGCATTTTATCTGATCCTCTCTTTATACTATTTGGGATTTCATGTTTATGGATGACAATAGGGGGGAAGAACTTGCACACTATTTTGGATATGGTAGATATTTGCGCAGGCCCGCATACTTGGTCCACCCATACCTTCATTTGAGCCTCTAGCAATATCTATTACATCCAACATAGTGTGGTATTTGTTTTTCAATCCGCACTCATAAACATTGAAAATGAGACAACATAAGGTGAAAGATAATTAAATACTACCAATTAATCATTATAATCACCCTATCAAAAGTAGTCATTTTGGTGTTCTGTGTTTTTTACAAGTTCAAGATCATGTGTGGAATTGTCAACCTTACATCTTTTTCAAATAAACTTCAATGGACTTGAAGTTTTTCCCTTAACATCTTTTCAATATCTATATATCCCTAAAGTTTTAGCCCTAAATGAATTGATTTTTAAAAAAAATGATCAAAACTCCTTTGTTAAGCTAGTAATTTTTAAATCACATATATTTTTCAAATTAGGTTTTTCTTTTCTAAATTTAAACCATAAAAGCATCTATCGACCTCCTATACTTTCTTCCAATTTTAGGTCAAAATTATGATACTAGATCAAGATTTAAGTTTGACTAACTAGACCTTCAATATAAATTCTTGTCATGTAAAATGAAAAACACTCAACAATTTTAAATCATTAATATGTTATCCACAAACGTTTGAAGTAGGACTAGCTGTAGATATAGATTAAGGTCTAAACCAAAAACACATCTCGCGTGAAAATCCTTAGTGAAATCTTCAATCTTTTCATCCATTCCTAATCCCATTCACAGTAGCAAGATGCACAATTTTGTTGATGTGGTTTGCCATGACATTACATTTATGATTACATTTATAATTGATTGTGAGACACATGATTCCATAGGCAATAAGGGCCCATTGTTTTTACCATGACACATACAACTACAATATATACAACTATAATGATGTGGACAAGGCTAAACTTTCATCAAAAATTTTAATTTTCTTTTGAATGCAAATGTTTTAACATGTAAGCTAGAAATCAGGTAGATGGATTTGGACAAACTTGGTGGTAAACATATATAATATTCATATATGGTGGTCATTGGAGGAAATTGAACCTCTCATGTCCTCAACCACAACACCATCATTTTGACCATACGATCACCCCTTTCAACTTGTGACAAATAATGTCATTCCACATGCATTTAAATATGTATATCTCCATTTCACAAAGTACTATTAAATTAAGTAATTTCAACATAGACCATTATGCTAATATTTTGAAATTTGATTAGTGTATGATATCATATTTATTTTAAACATTTGGGCTATAAATTCAAATTAAATCATTTACTTTAATAAATTATAATTTTAATGATATCACAATTTCACATGTCTCGAATTTCATAATTAGATATAGTTCTTCTATTTTTAGTTAAAGATGTTACATTAATTTAAGATATTTATCTCAACATGAGACTTTGGAACATATTTTCTCCAATGTATTGGACATCCTCTATATTCCCTTGGCTAAACCATGTGCCATTCATTGCATCATGGGAAAGACTGGGAATTCATTTGTTGTCTACATCTTGGGACGTCATTCTTCATCCTAAACTACATTATGTTTTGGTAGTCCTAGTTGTTTTGGAAGCCTCTTGTGAGCTTTCACCTTAGCAACAATTATAATACTTTAGTTATAAAGTTTGATTATTGAATATTTTCTATAACCTAAATAACCTTGGGAAAGCTTTTAAGGTCTCGAATTCATATTGAATTGAACCACCTTTAAAAGATCATATATCAATTCAAGCAAAAACATTTCATAAAGAAATAATAAATTAAACTTGTGAAACATGGCTCACTTTCAAAAGCAATTTCTTAATGATTTGAACACTTCAAAATAAAATTTACCTCATTGAATGGATATTTGAAAAATCCCACATTTTTCATTTGTTTCATTTGAGCAAATTTTGAAAATTAATTTAAGACATCTCAAAGCTTGGATTTCCAAGGGTGAATTCAAATAAAAATCTAAAAATATTTTCTGAAACTAGCATAAATTAAAATTTTTAAATATCACTTCTGTATTAGGAACCAGAATTTAGGATTAAAGAGAAGTTTTATTCTATAATTATTACTAGAAAGAAAAAAAGAAAATGAAAAATCCATATGGCCAGAATCCATATGGCAGTTACTCTTACATGCTCCAAATGAAAAGAGCCATTGAGAAGAGAGACTACTGGCATTACCAATAATCCTTCACAAGAACAGACAGCATCCTCAAAGTGATGAAAGAAATAGGCATCCCTGACTTTGATTGTTTGCCCCATAATCTTGACAATGAACTTTGTGGCTGTGTGACAGTCCCCACATACCCGCAGATTCTTGAAAATGTGCAGTGGAGTTGGAGAAGGTGTGCTGATGAGCCCAGTTCAGCCAAGAAGATCAACCATGCAGGTGTAGTATGCCAATTTTGCAGAAATCTTGTAAACAGCACAATCCTCCCTGCCAGGTCTGCATGGATACAAGCTGAAAGAAGAAAAAGAAAAGTAACATCATCTGGCTCTACATCCTCTTCACATCTGTTCAACATGTTGAAGAATTTCCTTGCCATCCCCATGCATGGTGAATCCTCTAAGCAAGGTGTTTCAAGAGACCACACCATGGGATGGCATCTTGTTAAACACCCTCCAAGCCTCTTCCATGCTCCCACATTTGGCATACATGTCAAAAAGGCTACTCCTCACAAGGGCATTTGATACAAAGTCAATTCCTATAATTTGTTTATGAGCACACCTGTCCTCTTCAAGTGCCAGTACATTGGCACAGGCATTCAGGACCCCAACAAAAGTGATAGTGTTTGGCAGCACACCTTCCTGTTGCATTTGATGAAATGAATTCAATGCCACCTGCCCTTCCCCACATTTCACATTTTCCAATATCATGGCAGTCCATGAGAACAATCTCACAAGGACATCTTGTTAAACACTTTCCAAACCTCCTCCATGCTCCTGCATTTGGCATACATATCCACCAGGCTACTCCCCACAAACACATGAACCACAAACCACTTTGAATGATCCGTTCATGAGCATGCCTCCCCTCTTCAAGTGCCCCTACACTGGCACAGGCATTCAGCACACCCACAAAAGCACCACAGTCTGGCTGCACACCTTTCTGCTGCATTTATCTAAATAGTTCCAATGCCTCCCACCCTTGCCCACATTTCACATATCCCAACATCATGGCAGTCCAACAGACCACATTGAGTGATTGCACCTTGGTGAATCTCTCCGAGCATATTCCATCCGGGAACATTTGGCATACATGCTAATGAGGCTACTCCCCACAAAAAAACTAGTCACACAACCAATTTCAATGACCTTTTCATGAGCATGCCTGGCCTCTGCAAGTGCTTGTAAGCTAGCACATGAATTAAGCACCTGGAAAAAAGTGAACTTGTGAAGACTCATGTCTTCTTATTGCAGTTATTGGAAAAGCAGCAGTGCCTTCTTAAGTTGCCCAACCTTGACATATTTTGCAAGCTTCTTATTCCATGGAAAAACCTTAACTGCACTGTGCCTGGTGCCATTGCAGCCATCTCCACATCCACCCATGCAGGTGTCCAATGGTCGTTAATCCAGACGCCCACTTGTGTCTTTTATGAGTAAAATCAGGATTAGATGCATTCATCTACCACCAAAATTACAAACTCAGCGCCTCACTTTGTGTGCAATCTTGTATATTTGCTTGAGAAGAGAAGAATATTCTAGGGTAAAGAGGAAGACAAAAGACAGTTTAATCCACTTGATGGTGGTTTAAGAAGCATATAGTAGAAGCAAGACAAGGCAGTAGAAGACAGGGAGAAAACTTACAGTAGCCGTGATCTCTGAGCGCCACATTTGTTTCAATCCTCTGCCCTCTGGGACGCAGGGCAGGTGATTGCAGAAGCAGAAATTGTTGCACTTGACGCGAAGGCGAAGCACAGACACATAGCAGGCCCGCCCTTGATCGGCCCCATTCCTCCCCATGTGGAAAAGGACTCCACTCCCTAAAGAGCGATTGCACTGACGATGATGCCACGTCCATCACAACAACAACATCAACTTGCTTTCTCTTTTTCCACGGTGTAATTGCACAAAACCCTAAACCCTAAATCCTAAATCCCAAACTAGGAGAGGAGAAGCAGATGTGAAAGGAGGAAGCACAACAGACACGCATTATTCTAACATATCGCCACTCCCCCTGCAGCAGCAGTTAGCTGACCTAGTTTCTTGGCCCTTGCAAGATCGCAATCTTGTGTCACCTCTAGCGTCATTCTGCGCCCTGTAATGTCAGTCGATACGAATTCTTGATCGAAACACAGCGACCAAGTGTGAGAGGAAGATGACGATGATGACGCAGAGCGTGCAAGTTAGGGTTTGGTTTTTTCCCCCACCCAATTTTGCGAGGTAGGTGGTCTGGCGATCGTCACAAGAGACTTAGCCAAATTATTTGGCTAAATGTCAGAGAGCAAAGTAGAAAGTTTGTGGCAGCCAAAATTTTGCTATTACCTACCTACATACATGTCAGAGAGGAAAGTAGAAAAAACTAGTAATCTTGCTAGGCTGCCTCCATCAACACCAATTTTGTGTGCTTACTTCCATGTCTAATGTTCCCCCATGTGAAGTCAGGACTCAGGACCCTTTGCCTCCACCAACACCATCTTTGTGTGTGTGTTTTTTTTGTCCATGTCTGATGTTTCCCCCATGTGAAGTCAGGACCTAGATAAGCTGCCTCCACAAACACCATCTTTCTGTTCTTATGTCCATGTCTGGGGACCTCCTCTCCCAAAAAGTCCATTTTCATCAGGAATGGTCGGCTGGTAAGGGGGTTCAAATGATGGGCAACATCTCACCAATAAGGTAGGAGCACCATAAACCCTTGAATTAAGCAATGTGACTAAAACAAAGGTCTGCTGACAAAAAGACAGGGTCTGGCTTCTTGTGGACTTACTTTTCCTTGAAAGACAAGTTGTCTCAAAACTTATCACGTTTGAACAGTTTTGTTGACAATCAGCCAGTTTTTCTGTTTTGCTGAGGTAATTCATTTCCTCTGGGCAAAGAAAAACAATTTTTTTAATAAAAAAACACTACTTAATTACTGGATTTTATAAGATTGAAGTTTTCAGATTGTAAATATGTTTTTATCTACCAACTCAGGAATTACTGAAAACCAGCTCCCCTACAAGAAGAAACTCTTCTTCAAGCTCTGCCAGCAAAATCAAGAGTAGGAAATGCCATGCGGTCTTCTTGACAATTAATTTGAGGTGCATTTTCAAAAACTGTTATTATTGCTATGGTAGAAAAAACCATATCAACATCGAGATTCGCAGAATCTGTACATTGCACAGACATTGTGTACCAAGAAAATTTGAAGAGGAAGAGGGAAGCATTTGAGTGATAAAAAAACATTGTCTCATGTAGGAAGGAATTATGGTGCTCACCTTGGTTGCTCTGGCCGGAACCTTAGCTCTTTTGTGAGCTGTTTGCAGGTGATGCAGCTTTGGACAACTCCAGTGTGCAAAGCACTGATCACAAAAAGAAGGCGTTCAAATACCATAATTAGTTCCATTTTGATGAGAAAATACATTGATACCCGTAGGGTGCACTCAAGGTAGTGTTTCATCACTCACTCTTATTTCTCTTATAGTAGTCCCATGTAAACATTCTAAACTCGAGAAGAAATCTGATGCAGAACGGAAAAACAATTCTGGTAATAATGAGTTCTTACTCGCACACTTTTGAAGCAGTGTTTCATTAAGGTTTCCTTTTCATTGCAAGAGGACTTTGTTAGTTCTAAAACAGAGAACACAATTACCAGGAATTGAGCATGGCTGGATGGGGACATTGCCAACCTCACAAGCTGCTGTTGTGTGTTCAGATTTCAGAACACCTTGTCAGTTATTGGCTATGATCATGAACTTTCACAAAGTATTCAGCAGACCTCTAAACAAGTCAATCCCAGACAAAATCATATTGCTGCCTACAGGTTTTTGCATCCACTACAATACAAGCAAGAATGCAGTACCAGAATGACACATTTGTGCCAAAACAGCATCACTTCCATTTCTCAAGTTTGTCAAAGGTAAAAACTGCCAATTTATCTATTCTTGCTGTATCAGGTCTTGCCATCTGCTTTCAAGCTGCCAAATGGCAATGCCATTGGGCATTGACATGTCCCAAGGGTTTGTGTACAAACTTAAGTCTTCCTCCAGATGTGAAAAGCACTTAGACCAACAACATTCTATTTTCAACCCCAAGTACAAGGATACCTTCTCATATATTTCCTCCTAAATGAAACTCCTTAAATTCCTAGTGAAATCCCTCTGGAATATCAAAGTACCTAGGTGTCAAGAACACTTTGTGAGCTCAAGAGCTACAGGTGAGCACAGTTCACAACCGGGACCCTCTTGGGTGTAGTCGTACTGTTCCAGAGAGCACCACCTTTCCACGCTCCTTCACTTTAAGTTTAAAAGTTGCCCTAATGCACAAAGATTGAAGCACAAAATCAAACTGTCTGAAACTCACTCCCAAAAGAGCAATACTTCAAGTGAAACAATCATAAAACTTCAACTTGTGAAATAAAACCCAAGTCATTTTATCAAAAAAATGAAAAGTCGATCATAGAATGTAATCCACATTTATCACTTCAAAAACACAGAAGAGACTATATTCAACAATGATTGAAGTCAATATGGAGGATTGTACATACACAGATTCTTTTTTGTTTTGCCAGATTTCAGTGACAAGAGTCTCTCCAGGGAACACATGGAGCAAAAAGCGGCCCTGCACTGACTGTACCAAAGTTGGCTCCCCTCCACAACACAATTGGATAATAGCCCTTGTTGCGTACCCAAAAGTGCATAAACCATGCAAGATGGGGCGAGGAAACCTTGCAATCAAGAATATTAAAGTCAGAAGAGACTTTAGCTACTGTCTAGCGATGCTTCTAATGAGTGTCTTGACCTGCTGTATCTGAGACACATGATAACCTTTTTTTTAACACATACACAGTTTGAAAATCTTCCTTGATTTGTCATCCAAACAGAAGGACTTCAATCAGAAATTTCCTGCTCAATTTGCCATAACAGGAATCCAATATACTGTGTGTGAACTTTGACAGACCAACCCACAAGAAAAGGAATTGCAAAAGTGAAAAGAGAATCCATACCCTGCAGCTTTAGCATAGGAAGGATCAGAATGGAGAGGATTATAGTCTCCAGATAATCTGTACAACAATGCCTGCCATGTACCAAAAACGAAAGCAAACTGTAAGAAGAGATTCTGAATATTTCAATTGAGTTTGAGCTGATGGCAGTGACAAAGTGTTTGTGTGCAAAGACAAAAACAACTTGTGAGAAAGCCAAAGCTTAACAACACTGAAAAAATTGTGACAGAAACAATAATGTAAAGCAAGAATGAGGAGTCCAACAGACCACTTAACAAGATTGTTGAATTACAGCAAACACAAAGTTGTAGTTGTTGAGGAGGGTGATCTTGAAACTCAACTGGGGCTGCATAGCTCTGTCTCAGTTTGGTTTCAGTAAGCATACCTGTGAAGGATGGGTTTGCTCTTCAATTACAATATCAGGTGGCAACTCTTGTGCTGGAATGCTGGGCTTTGACAATGGAGTCAAATTTAATTGTGACTTGCGCTCTGAATATGAAAATGGTGGTGATGAAGTTGAAAATCCTCCTGCTCCACGCAAAAATACTGTTATCCTGTAGGAAGAAGAGATGGATGATTTGAGTCCAGGAATCTTTGAGCAGTCCAAAGAAGTCAACTTTGAAAAGAAGTACTATCAGAATTGGTTGAAGCATCTTCGGGAAATTAAAAAGTATTGATGATGGAGGATGCATCTGTGCACAGACAGCTAAATAGCTTGTTCACAAGTGAACTTATCCACAAAATTTGACCTGGAAAACCTCAAACCAGTGAGGTTCACGTGGCTGACAAGATGAGATTCACAAGACCAGGAGGACAACTGAAATAACCTGTTCATGCAGAGAACATCTCCTGTGTCCATGTTGTGGCTGAGGATCTCCAACTCAAGAACAGCAGCTTTCACTGCATCAAAGTTCTGAAGCAGTTCAACCTCTCACACCCATTGAAACTAAGCACATTTCAAGTTCTGGTCTAGGGGACTTGTGGCAAGCCAATTATGAGCATCATGACATTTCAGGACATCAAACATGACAGAAGTTAGTGAGTAATATAGTGCTACAGATAAAGAAAATTTCTTGCACACCATACAACAAGAAACAAGATCTTACCCTTGTCTTGGAGACCTGAAATTCGGATACTACTTCGAATCTGAAAAGAATACACAAGAGAAAAGGATTCCATGAGAAACAGTGATGTCAGGAGGTTCTTCAAGATGTACATCAGTTCAACTCAAAGGCAACTGTGTGGATGGAGTCCTGAAACAGAGAATCTGAAAGATAGGTGGCCAAACTGTAGGTTACATTGCCATGGGTTGGAAGAGGCTTATAGACTTCCAAATATTGCTCTCCATGCAGTAACAAACTGGGATCAAAGCTGCAGAAATCCAACCCAGTGAGAATCATTTGTCAAAACAGCATCAAGCCAATAGCCCAAATTATCGGGATTCATGGCAGCCTTGCAGGGGGGTTATTGGTTCAATTCACCACTAGGCAATGTTAGATGGCACATACTATAGCTGACCCAGCTATAGTCAGGGTCACCAGGTAAGCGAGTCAGTGACAAACCATGTGGATACCCTGGGGTCAAACCTTGAGGGAGGGTTGGGCAAATGTGGTGCCCCTGCTGCAGAGGTTAGAAAGTGATCACTTCTGAAAATTAGGCAGAAATCCTATAAAGGGTGAATAGCCACTCATCACGCTTGGATGGAAAACTACGAATCTTCCTTTTTCTTCACTACCAAAACCAAAAACTATCACAACAACAAAGTTTGTGGTTTAGACTGGTTGTTCTTGCCAATATTCACAAACAACAATGGGGGCATTGCCTTTTTATTGCCGGAGCTAGGGAAGAATGAATTTGCAACAAGTATTGTCCTTAGTTTTGTACTGCAAGAGTGCTGAACATGCCCTAATGTTGAGGTGCATAATCCTCATAAATGAGAAGGTAAGTGAGGAACATATGCATTGTGGGAAGCAATGGGCATAAGTCACACACAATTTACATACTGCTAAAAAAAAAAGTTCTCTTGAAATAGAAAGCAAAGAGAAGTGCACTCACTGAAGACCTGGGACCTTGCTCAAAAGCACCACAAAATCATTTGCAAACAAAACTGCAAAGGTTGGCAAAACCTGTAAACACAAACCCACCCCAGGAAATGAAATAAGCCTTCCACACACAACTGAGGACAGTGCATTTGGCTTCAATGTAGGTCACTTGCTTTATGCAAGGCCTCTGGTTGTCACCTACCTGCTAGATGCCATATTAACAGATGGCTCTTAGAGAAGGAACGTTATATTGAAAGCAAAGCCATGTCCACTTTGTTTCAAGATATGAATGGAGCTCGTATACCAGCTTTGAGATTACATGCAATCAACTCTCTTTGTCAGAACAACACTATGTGTCAAAAACAAAATCATGATGAGTCTTAGCTGAAACTTCATTGGGTCCACTACCGCAGTTCACATCAACAAATATGATAGCCAAATGTTGATTGTCAGGAGTGTCTGGTAATCACTCATCCCAGTGCAGCTTTAGTCTACAGAGATACTACCACAGACTTCCTATGAGCCAGCACTATACTTAATGTTGATGGAAAGCTGCTATTTAATTATGTACATAACCTTCATCGATACCAGGTCCAGTGATCTTTGCCACAATAGATAGTAATCAGTAAACAAATTTGAAAGAGTGAACAATTGGGTACATCAATACCAAACAGTTCTGATTTACCTCTGGGACCCTTGCTGGGCACTAGGTTTATTTGAAAAAACCCATTCTGACAGGACATTCAAAACATTTACTGTAGGGACAGATTGAACATCAACCTGCAGTTATCAAAAAAAGACTCTTACCTTAATAGAAGACTGACCATCTGGATGATACAAAAAAGGGAGTTCTGTGGGATTGCATGCATCCACCCCTTGAGCTCCCACTCCCAGTGCATAGAGGGCTACATCCCTGCCAGAGCCTGAACAATATTAGGGCAATGGAGCAAGACAGCAGCGGACAACAACATGGCAGGAAAGCTGCTCCCAAAGAGGTGGTGCACAACACTGCCAATAACAAGCATGTAAAGGTGGTGTATACCTTTCTGTGTAGGTAAAGTCCACCTGCATCAAGAGGCCACCAAAAAGGATCATGGCAACCCAGCCACATTCAGGCTCGTGTTAGTCCCTTAGAATACCACCAGCCATAGCTCTGACCTCATTTCTCTCATCCTCACTATCCAGAGCAAGATGCAAAAACTACAATGCTAGTGAATTAGCCCTCTGAAGTTCTGCTTAAATCTGAGGAGTAACATCAAAATCAGACAACAAAGAATTTTGCTCGTCCCACAAAAGGATTTCTGTCCCCCACCTGCCTGTTGAAATCTGTTGTAGAGGGAGTAAGATTGGCTTGTAAACCTTTGTATATTCTTTCCTGACAACTCTTGGACGTTGTTCCATAAGCTTATCATTTGTCTAATGAGCTAAATGCCATGTATATGTGTGCAGCATAAATTATTAGACCGCGGATTAAGAGGACACATCGAGATGTTGGCTCATGAAATTTGAGAGGATTCTTGCTGTCAAAAAAGTTTTAAAAGACATAGAAAAGACTGTAGACGACTTCAGCACAAGAAAGACCTAAATCACTTCACTCTTCGTGCAAGAGACTCATGAAACAATCGCACCAAAATGGAGAGACAGAACTCCAGGCCTCCAGAAAATTGTACAGTAGAAGGGAAGGAGACTTCCAGCTTCCACAGAAAAAAACTTAGACCAAATTACCGTTCTCCAACAGAAAAGCTTAAGTACTCAATAGGGAAGCGACACGGAAAAAGGCGCCACGACAACTCCTAGATGCCGGACATACAGGACCGCATGAATTGCAACAAAACTGGTTCGATTTCTGCCTCAACGAGGCAACAAGCACAACAAAACATCTAGTCTTGGCATCGAAGACAACACCGCTTTCAGAAATCGGACGCACAAACCGACGCGGAAGAGATAAGTTCCGAGCATAAAAGGGAGAAAAGAAAGATGACAAATTGGAAGTAGCGTACATAAAAACAGGAGAGGGGCGTCAACAGATTACCACAGGAAGTTGAGCGGCGAGCAGAATATCAGGATTGATGCGAGGCAACACCATTGCTGAAGCAGATTACCTTTATTTTCTCAAAAAACAAAGAACTCAAAAGATGCACGCGAAGGAAGGAAGGAACCAGGAGCGATCTGAATAATAAGGGATTTGGTGGCGTTAGCCGCTGGTTCCGCACGCCATCCGTGAAGTAGCAGATGATGCCTCTGCTCAAATCGTCTTCTTCGATCCGCTACTGGCGATCGCGATGTCGCGAAATTTCAGCTCCACGCAAAGCGTCTTCGGCGCGGTACTTGCAATCCCGCGAACTTTGGCCGTCTTTCTTCCTCTTCTTCGTATAAGGACGGAGCTTCCTTTGGGGAAGGTGGATGATTCTTGCTCACGATCACAACAGGATTCATCCCCTGTTCCTTATGATTATATGACGAGCTCCCTTCTTTTGTGGATGATGGATGATTCTTGCTCCCGATCACAACAGGATACATTCCCCTGGACCTTATGATTATATGACGAGCTTCCTTCCTTTGTGGATGATGGATGATTCTTGTTCACGATCACAACAGGATTCATTCCCCTGGACTTTATATTATGATTTATTTCACGAGCTTCCTTCCTTCGTGGATGATGGATGATTCTTGCTCACCACCACGAATGGATTTCCCCTGGGTATAAGAGTATCACGAGCTTCCTTTGTGGATGATGATGAATGAATCTTTGCTCACAACCATACACGATTCCCCTGGTTATGATTGTCACAAGCCTTCTTTTGTGGATGATGGATGAATCTTACTCACCAACAAACCACAACTGGAGTCCCAGTGAATGAGCACACTATGTTGGATGGATGGTGTGTGCACAGAAAAACTCTTTTCCGTTATATTCTTGTATCAATATAGCCATCCATGGGCCAGAGTGAACTAGCACCCACTAGAGCAACATTATGGGATGGATGAGAATAAATAAATAAATAAAAGGTTGGTCAAAATGGTCATGGTTTAGTCGACTCGGCCATATTAATGTGACAAAAAATCAAATCGATGATATTGATTTCACACCAAGTTGATAAAAAAAAATTGTGTGTGAATTCATATAAGGTGATAAATTAGTGACATTAATTTGATACTTGTTCACATTCAAGGAGTGTTTTTTGGCTCTTCCTATAAGGATGAGACCACATGTTCACATAAGATTTGGGCATAAAAACTTGGATCCAAGTTGAACCAATGTGTGAGCAACATTTATAGGAGTACTACATGTGTGCATATGATGATGGATGGGCTACCTCATGTTCCATATATGTCCATGCATTTTGAGAAAAAAAAAAGTTCAAGATCTAATCATTATAAACTTCTAATATCACAAAATTTCAATAGAATTTGTGTGAAAATTGTAAAACAATATGTCTTTGTAAATTCATGGGCTTCAAAATGAAAATTTTATATTCTATTTTTTTATATAAATGATGTGTTTTTTTATATAAATGATGTTTTTATATGAATTTAAATTTTAACTAAATCCATGCAGTTATCATTATGTAATTTTGCATAAATTAGTGTCATTTTTGCATATTAAACATGAACATTCATATGTGTCATTCAAAAACAATGTCTCGTATGTTTTAATATTTAAAATATTGAATATATAAAAATGTCATTCATATTAACCATAGCATGGAATTCATGTGATTTTTGTACAAACCTATGAAAACTAATGCACATAATTTGTACGAACCTATGAAACTTGATAAGTTTGTGATGATAGGCTATCAACGAACCTAGATAATTTACAAGCTAAGTTATCAATGGATCCTTGTGTTGTTGACCCAAGTGGGGATACAACTTTCAAAAAAACCTTTTCAAGGTTCTAACTTGGGACATTTTCAAATTTTCAAAAAAAAAAATCAATTGTGAAAAAATCTTATTGGTTAAAATGTGAACTCAAATGTCATTGGCCCCAAATCTTTATATTTTAAATGTGAAAGGGTGTTAAAGAATGTCGAGTGGTTCTTAGAATCAAAGACAAATACCTACCAATTATCAACCCAGGTTTATATCCACTTATCCATTAGTTCTCAAAGTATTCAAAGAATTATTTTAGTATATTATCACAATTTTTTTAAATGGAAAAATAATAAAAATAGCCAAATTTTGTCAAAATTGCTAGTTCTTTAAAAGTTTTCAAATAAATTGGACCAATGTTTCTTTCATTTGATTTGATTTTTCAAAGAATTGGAACCAACAATTCTTTGATTCCATAATATTTTACGAAGTGGAATTGATGATTCTTCAAAAAATTCAAAAAATTGCACAACATCAATGTTAAGGTGTGTTGAAATTTAAGTTTATATGAGGCGTATATATATATACCTACCTACCCACCTACCTACTTACATATTTACATACCCACCATGAATAAATTATTGCCAATAAATATTATTAAATACATTATAATAAATTGCCAAAACTTTGGACATTAAACATACATTACAAATTCTACATATTAACATCAAATGTAAGGATGACATATCTTGTAAATGTTTGTTGGTGTGTGCAAACAAGCCAATACAAACCACTTTAAGTGTAACAAGTGGTTTGTGTTTCACTTTTTTAGGTCAAACATTAATTTGAATGTGGAAAGTGGTCCAATTTTTTATAACACAAACATCTTGTTAATATAACATGGAAACATGTGGTATGCTTTGGAATGAATCTAATGAGGATAAACATTCGAAGCACTCATCAAACATTATAATGCATATTTTTCAACATTATAAAATTTTTTAAAAAAATTGGAGTAATTTTTTTTAATGTGGCATATTCTAGGAAATATATTTAAAACATATATTTACATAATAGGTATAATATAGCATTTTTTTTAAGTGACAAGATTATGTTAATGATATTTTTCAAAATATTCCAAAAATATCCCCAAAATCATTCATCCAGAGTGGCAAATGTGACTCCTATTAACTTGTTTAAACCCTAGTGTCAAATGTACATGACACTGCACCAAAAGGGGTTTAAAGTAGTCTTTTTCATTTTTAAACCAAAGAAGGTTCTTTGCTTGACCTTAAAAACTTTGAATATACACCCTTCAACTTTTCAAGTGGGTTGGACGTAGTGAATCTAATTGCATATATGAAAGGTTTCATCCCTTTATTTAACTAACTATTCAATGTGAACATAGGAAGTTTAACATTTCACTTCAATGCAAGTAATTGCAACATAATATTCTCCCATTGATTAATCATTAGAAGTTCATAGGGTATAATTTATAACTATTTGGATATTGATTATTGAAGATGTTTAGGTAAGGGAAGGACCTTTGTAAATAAGTGCAATCACATATTATTGGTGGGACAATGTTTTATGTTTAATCATATTTTTTCATCTTTCATGTAAGTAATGGAATCAAAATTCAATAACTTTAGTTTGGTTATGGAAATGAAGGTTTTTTGTAAACAAGAATACATGACTTGCTATTGTAGTACAATGTAATAAACTAAGAACATCTCTAGTAATGTTCAATATGCAACCTAGCAAAAATATTTCTCAAGCCCAAGTTTAGTTATTTATTTATTCCAATCTCACCCATAAAACTAAAACTAGGATTGCAAATAGGTGGGACATTACTAATAGTAACCCACATGGACCAATCAAATTATTTAACCAATCAATAACAAATGTTAAGCTTTGTTGTGGCTTTTACCAATCTTTGTATCATGTGCAAAAATACTAATTGAAAACCATTTTGTTGAGACAGACTGGCTAGTTTTGATTTGTCTTTGTCAATTTCCTTTGTAGATCCACACATTAAGCACTAGAGGAGTTGCACTTATAAGTCATAATATAAAAAATTGGAGTCAAAATTTGAAGTAACTCCTTTGATTATAACATTTTTTGAGTTGTTAAAGTCATTTCATTATATTCCTTTTCTATAGAAAAACATGAAAATGTAGTTGGAACCAATTTTAAACCATGCACATTGCCCAACCAAGCCATGTCAATGTAGCCTTTAAAAACTTCTTAATAGATGGGAATGTTAACATTACTTGATTTGAAAAAATACCATTATGAATTATTCTCACTATATTTAGGTGGATTGAACCCAACTTGGACATATATTGAACATAGTGATCTATAAAGTATGATAGAGTTGATTGAATTGTTGTATAATAAGTTGTATCATATAGTTTGATGATTTTTTTTCAAAATGCAGTATTTTTATGAAGGATGTTAAATTCATCTATTATGTGAATTTGACGGGTATTCATTTGGTTTGTTATCATCCAATAATTTAATATTTTCAAAAACATTTTAATACATTATATTTGTAATTAATTTTATGGATTTTATACACCAATTTCTTATCATCATTATTCTAGTATGAAACTACATCATTTTTTTTGTTATTGCAAATATTGTTTCTAATTTTACCATCTTTGTAATTTTAAAAAGGAAGGTCAAATGGTATGACCACCAAGTCATTCACATATAAACCTAGGACCACAAGAGTCATATTATTGACTCACATAATATAAATGTTTGGATCACCACTCTCAACATTTTTTGGCAATCTAGATTAATTATGTGAGCATTAAACCTTCCATGTTAAAGTCGTGGACTTTGCTTTTCAACCTTTAAATTAACTTCAAAATTAAATTTTACAAACTTTATTTTCAACTTGTAAAATAATGTAACCAAATGGTTTTTTCATAGAATTTTAGACATTTGACAATCCATATAATAATTGATTTTCTTTGTCTCTATGTGTTTGGATAAACACATATATGGAAAGGCTCATACATCATGTGCCCTTTCATAAAAGCAAAAATCAACCTCAAATACTTCTTTTGTTTTTTTTTTTTTTTTTTTTTGGTTAGAATTTAATTTTCATTTAATTGATGATTATGACAAAAGATCTCCACCATTTGAAATTATTCAAATAATTTCATTTGAAGATTATTTGATAAATTTGATGGGAATAATTTTTTTAATTTGTAAAATATATTAATATTTAAATTTGCAATGTTAAGGAAAACATATGGTGATCATGGAACATTGATGATTATAAGTAAGCAATAAACGGTTGTAAAACATTGCAAATAATTATTAACAAAAGATGATTAAACAACCAAGATTAAAAATTTGAAATTTTGAAAAAGATGATATCTAAATAATGAAGATTATTAAGACAACTATGAAGGATGCGAACATTAGACACCATCTTCCAAAAATGGAATTGCTCCATAATGTTCATACATAACTCGTAGTTATGTCTTAGTTAATTTTTAGTTAAGTCCCAGTTAAATTTTAATTGATTTTTAGTTAAATCTGAATTGATTCCAATTTAACTTTTAGTCAAGTCCTAGTTAAGTCTAGTGAACTTATAGTTAAGTCCTAGTTAACTCTTAGTTGATTCCTAATTAAGTATGAGTTAATTTTCAATTAAATTTCTGTTAATCCATAATCGATTAGGAAGTTCCCAAAAAACTTCCCTATTTGATGCACACATAAAAACTTCCTTGAAATCTTCCTTGAACTACGTCCTAAAAGGGGTATAAATAATAATAGGACCTTTTATTTCCTTTAGTCTATTCAACAATAGTCTGAAACATAACCTTGCATCATAGCCTTGCCATGTTTTTTTCATATTCATGTTTACATATATTAACATAATAAATAGTCATTTTCATGTTTGTTTTGCACATCTTGTGTTCTTGTTCTTAGTTCTTATGTTCTTGTTTTTTAATCACATAATCATGTCTTGTTTTTTGTTTAGGAGTTAAACTTAAACCTTTCCTTTAGCTTTTATTCTCGTGGTTTTTTTGTCCTTAACAACAACAAAGTTGCATGAAGAGGTGGGGGCAAAGGAGGAAATGGAAGTTATAGAATGTGTGTAAAAATGTGTGAATTTTATGGAAGCAATCAACCATGCACAACAAGATACCATAACATTTTTCACACATTGCCATGCTATTGTTATAATTGCATGCAATTTATGTCGAATTATGATTGAAGAAAAAAAATCAAATTCATTTTTTTGTGAAATTGTTGTTTGCACAATAATTTGAATTTCATAAATAGATAGTGAAATTTTATTATTCTACAAATTGATGTTATTACATCTTGCATCTAATGTTTTCAATTATTAATATATAACCTTTTCTTTATTTTTTAAATTATTGATAAATATATAATACATGTACATCACTAAATACAAAAGAAATAATGCATTACAAGTTTTAAAGACATATATAACAAAGTCACATTAACCCCTAAATGACATATAAACCAAAATATTTTTCTTAAATTTTAAAGTGATACAACAAGTAAAATTTCATTATTTTCAAGTTTTTTTTTTGGGCCACATGGCATTGCAAGAAAAACATACATGTCAAGCCTGAATGGCTCAAGCTTGTTATATTTTTGGGTAAAATTAGGCCCTCCAGTCATGGACATAAATTTGTTTATTTTTCACATAATGGCATACATAACACATGTGAATAAGTGAAATGATTGTCAAACACCAAACTATTCATGTGCTTTGATGAGCATAATCATAATAATCATTGTTGAAACAAAAACACATTGGTAGGCAATTCAAATGCATAAGAACATATTAAGTGAATTAATTTACTTGTCGATTACAACATGTAGTTATAGCCTTCATGTTCACATTCCACCCATTTGATATATATTTTTTCTACACATGAACCTTTCTTTACATTTTGTGTCATAAGATCTTTATATGATCCTTGCGTTATTTATGTAAATTGGGAGAGGTGCCCATCTCATTGGTGACCTCATAGACTTCATAAAAAAAAACATGTCTAGGTATCAACATCACATGTGTATGAATGACTAAAGGACCCATGTGAATCATCGCCTATCAATCAAGTCACCATATAATTAAATCCATGCCTAGGTATATGCCCTTTGTATATGTGTATATTTACCCAACATTGGTTCTAACTTATATTGAGGCTTGAAAATGTAGAAGGATATGAAGGTGTAAACAAGTTTACACAAGGATGATCACATGGAAATAACACAATAAGGACACGTGGATAAGCGGGTGGTTTGATGCACATCACCCAATGTATAAGGAATGATTAGAATAAATGTGAAACTTGGAATGGTAAACAACATTAAAGCCAATTTGTATGTTCATTGCGACAAGAATATGAAGGGCAAATAGATTAGTTGGACTTGTCCTTCGACATATTAAAATCAAGTGATTTTACAATAAGAGTTTTCCATGGACATAGGGTGTTTATTGCCCATGGAGATATCATTGATAAAAGTTAGATAACATTTAAAATCACGCATAGGAAGAAAGAGGTTCCATGAAGACATGGGAAAAATGAATTAAACCAAAATACAAACTCATGAACAATAATTCAAAACAATAACTTGCAACAAGAGAAAAACTAGGAAAATGAACCTTTGACAAGAAATAATCAAACCCAAAAAAATTTAAATCAAATAGTGAAGCAAACACATACAAGGGGAATGAAAATTGAGATCATAATTAATGGAAAGAAAAAGAACAATTTGGTCGAAGAATATGTTGGATCCATGGGGATGGTGGAAGAGGGGGAAATTTAGTTGCAAGATCAAATTAGGGGACTCCCAATTATCTACTTTAGAATATGTTGAAATTTCAACAAGCTAGATGTTTTTTTAATGTGTTACACATGTTGAACAAGCTAGATGTTCATACTATAAAGTGTTTGAAAACTTTCTCCAAAAAGTTCCAAGCTTTTGATGTGAAGACAAAAAAACTAAGCATGGCCTAGATGCTATCCAAGCTTCAAGAGTGCCTTTACCATTAATTGTATCATGTGTGCAAATCAAGGTGCATGATATAATCATGTTTGCATAACCCATGTAGGTGAAGTTTCCACATCTTTGCCACATCTTTGCCGTAGGGACAAAACCTTGTTTACTCTTGTGTTTAAAGACTTATTAAATGGTCTTGTCAAAAAAATATCAACCATGGCTACAACATAACATGATTTTGAAAGCACATTTTACTAGGACCCATGGCCAGGGAAAAGAAACTTCACAGATTAATCCAAGGTTATATAATTTGTCAATTCAAAAAAATAATAACTAAATAGTAATACACTACTAAAATGTTTAACAAAAATTATTTGTACAAAGGTGAAGACATGATCATTTTGAATGTGCATATAAATGAGAAACATGAATTAATCTAATCATTTTTATTTAAAAAAATTAAAGGTAAAGGTAAAGTTGAATTAATCTTCAAATTTTACCGTTATGATCATTCTAACATTTATTATTATTTTTAATTTTATTTTTTTAATGTATAAGGTTATATTTAGCTTCATTTTGAACATGAATATTTTAAAGCATACATGAAGGAGAGTTTAAAATAATAATAAAGGAGGTGGAGGTTAATAAAATTAAGTCATTTTTATAATATAAATGATATAACTCGTTTTATAAATTTATGGAATATATTTTAAGAGTTAATCTAGAAATTTAAATATCGCAATCACTTAGGTCCACATTGAAAGATTTTTTTTAAAGAATATGTGAGAAAGAGGTGAAAAAAAATGGTAAAGGATACTTGAAGGTTTGAACCAATATTTGAAAAATATGTATAAAGGTTAAGGTAATGGAAAAGGTAAAGTCAATGTGCCTTTTAATATCCATGTGGGTTAATAGGGGAAGGGAGTGAGGTATTAGTAGGCTTGGAAGATTCATTTGTATGGCACACAAAATAATGCCATAATGTTATAAAAGGGTTGAAGCCATAGATTCTAGATAAATAATCCAAAATACCAAAATAAAAACTCAAATAAAATTATTGTTTTGTGTTAATATTCATACCTTTTTCACGAGGGGGTGCATCAATCATTTCCTATTTTTCATAGATTCCCATTTTAAGTTTACTATTTTAGATTAAGTTTCTTTAAGGGCCAAAAACTATAAGCAAGGTTGAAAGATGAAAAATAAAATATAACAATAGTTTTATGTGAAGGGAGGTTTACACCCTTGAACCTTTCATTGTTCATAATGGTTTGTGTTGGTTGTTGCTTTGTCTCTTCCTTCAAACCATATGAGGTCTGAGATTAAATCCTAACTTCTAGGATCAAAAAAACATTTAATTGGTTTTGATAGGTTGTATTTTAAGGGTAATATTAATTGAAATGCCCACAAATGGTAGTTGTTTTGCTTCCTTTGGCTTTGAGGTCAAAGGGTTCATAACTTGTGTAGACTAAAAAATTGTAATGATTTATTTATAGATTACTAGTACACAGATTAATTCAGGTTTAGACTAATGTTAGCCCTTAGGTGGGTATACTTGGAAAAAACTAGCTAGTATAACCATTAAATTTATTTAAAAAAAACATAAATAGTTGTGTCTTAACAAGTTGGTATGCAAAATACTTCCAAAAGCATAATGTTACAATGATATGTACATATTCACCATTTAGTTCATTATGAACTAGTAGCAATACTATTCACTTTTCAATTTTGATAACAAATTAACATTCATATTCTTATATCAATGTAGATCGAACACAATTTGATTGAGAAAGTTCAAGCAATATTTTTTCTCAAAAGAAGAAAAGACCTACACAATATAAAGGAGATATTCAACTTAAGAAATATTATGGTGGCAAACTTTGTCATGGAAAAAAATAGAAATTTGTCATCAAAAATTAAACTACCGAATAACTACATGAAAATATATAGTTTCGAATGGAATTAGGGAAATATAGTAGATTGTCTCAAACACACAAAATTACCAAAAAAATACATTGAAAACTATGTAGCCAATTACATCATAAAAAAGAAGAAGATCATAAAAAAAGTTGCCAAAGAACTACATGTGTATTAAGCTATTATGTTGGATAAACAAGGTCTTTTTGGAAACAACATACATAATGATGGAAAATTGAGGTTTGAATCTCAAATTGGTAACATGGATGGCTACCCATAGTAACCATTTTACTTCCCACCCCATTACACATTGAAATTAATTAATATTCCAATGAAGTCAACATTCTAATTTCATACTATTATTATTAAAGGGCATCAACTTCAACTACAAACCAATATAAATATTGATCATGTTATAGCCAAACCAAGACCATGTAAGTAGGGCACCATCCCCAATCCACGTGTCAAGTGATCATATAGTGTGCAAAAGGTTATACCATGTGATCTTGTTTTGCATATGAATTTTGATACCCAATAAAATTGTACACATGCCCAACTTTGGTTTTATCCAATGTTTGACCATTAATATGTCCATTTGGACATACTAACCAAGTTTTTGTTTAACATCTTTGAAAAAATAAAATTGGTTGAACTTATTGGTGTTTACATGTTTTTTCAAAATGGATATTTTAGCCTAACATTGTTTATTACTGAAAATTTTGGTTATAAATCCTTCGTAGTATATTGTATGTTTCATTTTGTCATAGGCACAAAAACTTTTAAGACAAAAGGATTTCCAAGTGACACGAACAAACCATGACAAAGGCCTAGTTTTAAGTATAAACATGGAAAATGAAAATGAAAGATAAGAACATGAAAAATATAAAACGTACGTTCAACAAAACTTTATTATGAAAACATGAAAGAAATAAAATATTACTATGATGCAAGATTGTACCTTAAACTAGTGTTGAACATACGAAAGGTAATGGAAGGAACTACATTTATTTATACATTATTGAGGACTTAATTAAAGGGGAAAATTTTGAATTTTTTTTGAATTTTTTGAACTAGTTCAAAATATTTCAATATATTTTGGAATATCTCAATGAACCTTCTTGGGCATATTCATAATTACATTATGAGTGTACAATGGATGAAAATGGATAAATTTCATTTGTGATGATGTTGGATATGATGTTAATGATGACGTTAGGGATGTCGTAACATCACCCCCCTTTCTAGTAACGAATTCCATGAATATTGGTCTTGGGTTTGTTTGGATATTTTAAATGAAATGTTTTGGTGATTTCATGGCATTTGATAATTATTTAATTGATCTCCACATGAGTTTGTTAACATTATAATCATTAAACAAGGTATTATATTTTACTATTTGATATATTCAAATCAAATAATCTCTTATACTCTTGTTCACCATTGATTTCAATTAATGAAGGCGGTTCAATCCAACTCTTCTTTGAATGGTGAATGCATGGTAGGGCTCCCATAAAATAATATGAAACACAAGTGAATTTTCATAAAATATAGAAGCTTGAGCTAGAAAGCCACAACATTGATTTTTTCATGATGGTGAATGGACCAAGTTTTTATAAATAGTCCAATTTATCTAAAGGCCATGTTGTTTTGATATTTTATTGTTGAATCCAAATTTGGTTGTTAATCTTGAAACGAGGTTGTTCCTTATGATATTCACTATCATTATCTTGATATTGCCTTTGTGTTTCTTCAAAATTAAATACAAGTTGTGTTCAAATGTTTGTTAACCACTTGACTTGGTCTTTATTGTAGGATTCACAATTTTTTTCACACTTTGAACATCAAACTATAGGGTGTGCAAAACATGATTTACAAAGAAAGGTGTTTGTTGTGTTGATAAATGCAATGTGTTGTTGTAAGCAAACTTTACCATGGACAAAACGTTTACAAAGATAATTGGTTGTGCAACAACTTGATTGATTTGTTCTATTTGTCCATGCATTTAAAGGTGGCAAACTTATGATGATTTCACCTTCATACCTAAACATTCAAAAGACCTCTTCTAGAGCCTAGATGTAAATTGAAGTCCATGACCCAAAAAAATGATATCTTTAAGGAGGCCATGATATTGAAAAACATGATTAAGAAATAACTTGGTTGTTCCCTCAATAATTATTATTTAAATTTAAGGAATGAAATAAGCCATCTTCATCAAACATTTCACCACCACCAAAATGGAGTTGCATGAATTAGAAGGTGAAAGATTCTTAATCAAGTATATAATGATTAAAAACGATGGCAATGTAGGAATTGACAATGGTTGAAAGAGTCCATGAAAATGATGATGAAGATTTTTTTGCTCAAGCACAAACATCACATGATCCAATAAGCTTTTTCACATACTTCCAAAGTTTGTCATCACAAGTAATCTCAAAATACTAATTCCATGATTTTGTGGAATCCAAAATCGAATGTAGTTGAATCAACATGTTTGGTGTTGAATAGGGCCATTAGGTGCATACAATAGTCCATCATGATATAATAAGCCATTTTGGAAGTTGAACTTATCATGATACTTGAAAGACTTTGAATTCGATTTTTGATTTTTTAATTGGACTTTCATGCCAATAACAATACAATCATTTTTCAAATCCTCACAAACTTGACAAATAATGATTTTTTCATCACGAGCTATCAATAATGCTTAAAGTCAAAAGTGTTCAAGCTTGAGACTTACATCATATTGTTGGTTGTAAATTGCATATATTTCCTTAAGCATGAAATATGAACAACAATATAACACATCCAACTTCCTTTCCTAATGTTCAAGATTGTATGTGATGATGAATTGGAATTGAAACATTGATAATGCCCATTACATTTGGTGTCAATTTACAACATAAGTAGTAAAAACTATTAGAGGTTCTTGTGATCTAAGTATATCATGTTTATGTCTGGTTTACACATAGACATTGAAGGGATGTAATATTTTAAGAAATGAAATAGTTGCTCCTATAAATTATATGTGCATGGTTGGGTCTTGATACTTTAAGGTGGACCAAGATCGACCAAAAATATAATTCCAAAAAGTCCATTTTGGAGATTTTTTACCTTTGCATCACAACTAGATGTAAATATAAGTGTTATTAATTTGAATATTTTAAAAATATTTATGAAAATTAACATATGTAAAGGTCATAAAGTAACGCATGTGTGTGTGAAATTCCTAAATGAACCACCTTATTTTCACTATGTTACGATTTTTCAAAACAAAAACTAATTTTACATTTAAACAAAAGCCATCAATATTTTCATATGGTTTGATGTGAAAGTTTTCAATATTTTTTCCCCTTAATTATATTGTTTGATTGAACCAAGTCCCTAACAAGTTTAAGATTGAACATGGACAATCAAAATCCAATAACATTAATTATGTTTCTAAACATCTTGTAATTTCAACTTCAAAAGTCCATAGCTTTTGTTATTTTAATCATTTTGCACAACAATCAATTGACACATGTACATATTTGAATATATAACCTAAAAATGAGTCCCTATTAACAAATTTTAACACATATACTAATACATAAGAACCGCAACAGATGCCATTGTCAAAAAATGAACTATGGGACAACAAAATAAATTAACAATTCATGTTAATATGCATTTACCTAGCTTTGTAGAGCTTGTGGGGCCCTTAACATTGATTTGTTGGACTTAACTAGCATATGCCAATGCAAGAATTTTTTTTTGTGCTCGTGAAGGTTTGGGCATGATTTTTTCTATAGGAAATAAGACTTGCACTTGGGGTACTAACTTATGAAGAGTTTGATGAATGGGTTGATCCAACCAAGATAGCTCTAGCTCATGTATGAGGAGATGCCTTCAACATGCAACTCTATGTTTTGGTGAAAATTGTTTTTATTAGTGACATTGCATTCATATGGTTTCTCATAATTGAACTTCAAAGTGGTAGCTATAATGTGGTTCACCAACATCATTTTCATATTGTAGTGTGTGTTGTTCTTTATTTAGACATAAATATATATAATACAACATAGTGGAGTACAAGGGTGATTAGCTCTACTATTATGTAATGTCCATCCAACCACATATTAAAAAAACTAACAATATAATAGGACTTCCTAGTCCTTGTAATCCACTACCCAAGTTGGGTATCACAAAAGAGTTTTGTGTCACAAGTGCTTGAATTTAATCGTGAGAGACCTAAAAGTGATAGTCTATTGTGTTATTTGAACATGACCCAATATTCAAATTGTGATTGCCAATTAAGGAAATCAAAATTTGTCGAAACCCAACACTTTGTGAAGTCTTTTGAAATGTATGAGCATTGAAAATGTTGGAGCTTTTATGTTCAATGTAATTGTCTTATGGAACCACGATGGTGATGAATGCAAAAAACTTATGGGTAGTGGAACCATCAAAACCCAACAAATTTCACATGTGTATTGTAATTAAGCACGATGGTGTTAAATCGTCCATTAGGATAGTTCTAACCTCGGCAATGAATTTCTTTTGAGAGAGTTATTAACTTTGGTGAAAATCACACACTATTCCTTATAAATAAATCATGACTAATTTTTTAATATTCTTTGAAATTCCCCACCACTTTTGGAGGAAAGATTCCACTCAATAATATCAAAATATTGTAAATACCTGGGTGGATTTAGCACAAATTGTATTATTTTTAGTTTTGTTCAAATTTTCAGAAATTTTGAAAAGAAATCAATGGGCAGCCAGATTTGAACCCACACCATGTCCAACATGGTAACATAAAGTTTGGCCAGTCTAGCCAACAACACAAGAGGAAGCTTCTCACTTGCATCCATCCATATGTGGATTTCATCCATTTGGTTCCATTTTTTTCCCCCCATAATGTATTGAGGTTCAGATTTTGTCCAAATGATTAATTATTTTGTCCATGTTGAAAGTTTCAAACTATGTGCTCAAAATTTAAGCTTTTATAGAGCTTGCATTCCCTTTCCCATCACTTTGAGCCTTAGAGGTTCAATGGATATTAGCAGTCCTTCACTTGACGGCCCTATAGTTTATTTACAAACCTCAATTTGAGTTTGAAATGAGCAAGATAAAACCTCTCAAAGTAAAGGGGAGTGAGTGAACAAATTTTTTAAAAATCTAAAAAATAAATAAAATCTAACCTCTAGTGAACACATATGGACTTCCATGTGCAAGTGAAGTGCATTTTATACCTGGACATGGGACTTTGAGTTCTACTACAGGTTCAAAGGATGTAAGTAATAGTCCTTTACTTGTTGGTCTTATGGTTGTTTATAGACCTCTATTTGGGTTTAAAATGAGCAAGATAAAACCTCCCAAAGTAAGGGGAAGTTAGGAAAAAACCAAAAAAAAAAAGGGTTTAACCTCTAGTGAACACATATGGATTTCTTTGAATGGTTACCAATTGGACGATGTTTGTTCATGAGTCATCTTTTGAATTGTATGGGTGTTTGCTCACCAATAGATATATGTTTGGTGATGAGTGGTTCTACCTTGCCTATTAATTAAAAATTAAAAAAAAAACTATTACATGTAGTTTTATTTCTAGTAGTTTCACTATTATGTAACATATTATTTTCAACTGGAAAGCACCAACAAAAGATTTTTTAGTGTAAATGGAGGGCATATTAAAACCATGATTTTTCCTTTGCAAAAAAAGGTATGGATGTTTTATTTTTTGAAATGCCCTATACCTTTTTTCTAAAATTCTTGTGATACTTGAATTGAATGAGGATAAATAAATAAATAAATAAATTCTGCTAGTGCTTAACTCCCTTGGAGCAAGGTGTTCTTAAAAAGAAGCATCCCTTCACCTTCTCCCTTGGGTGGGCACTTATTTCTCAAAGACACCCATTTCCTTGGGCCTAAACAAACCTATTCATAAAACATTGTAAATGTCTCTTCCTAAAACTAAATCATGACTTCTATGTCTAAATTAACATTTACCTTAGAAGCAAAACCCTAAACCCTCTAAGAACCAAGAAAAAAAATAAAATGAAGGAGAGAGAAAAACAAAAGAGAACACTTGTTACAAGAAGAGAAGGGAGCTAGCCAATTCATGACAAGATGCACACTTGATATCTCTCTATTCTAAATGTCAATTGACCACAAACCGAATAAAATATCTGCCAAACTTTATTGCAAGAAAACAAACCAACATGCAAGAAAAAACAAAGAAAAAACATTTTAAAAAAATAAATAAATAAATAAATAAATAATAATTATTATTATTTCAAAAGGGATCCCCAAAAAGAAAAAGAAAAAAAAAGGCCTTGAATCCTGATAAGATTTTGATATTGAGACTCTTTGGGAGGTGGAAGTCAGGATTTTTCCTTTTATCTAGTCTTGCTTTTGGTCCCACATTTTGATTAATGCTCACCAGGTGTTATTGTGTTCACCAAGTGTCACTATGAATTTTGAGTATATATATATATACCCTATAAACCCTAAACCCTATCTTAATACATTAATTTCACATTCATATATACTCAATTTGAATTTGTTTTTCCTTAGTTATTTTGAGTGAATTATCGATTAAATGTGTGCCGTAGGGTTTGTTAAGTTTGTGAAAACTTTAGAGGACCAATGGGTATGCTAAAAATGTATCATTAATTTCAATGTGAAATAGAATAGGGTTGTGCGTAGGCCTGATGATTTTAATTTTTTTTTTGGGGGATTTGGTAAGGTCAATTGGAGGGATTGTTGGATTTGGTGGTCTAAATTTGGTTACTTAGAGGTCTTCTCGAGTGAATTAACAAATTCAATGTGTTATAAGTGCTATTTATAGACAAGACAAGGTTTATAGCACATTAGTTGTCCCTTTGTGTTTGTATTATGTCCATGGACATGTCCAAATGTTTTTATTCTTTTACTTGGGTCATTTTTGCTTTCGGAATGCAAGATGTTAAAAAAACAACTTCGTGTTTAAAAAAAAACCAACCCTTAGCTGGGTGCCACTGAACTGGCCCAAAAGTATTATTATTTTGGGGGCTTAATATGACCATTTAAATGGGTTTTGGTGTTTTTACCATAATCCCAATGTGGGGTTTAATTCGCCCTGGCCCCCCCCCTTGAACCACCAAAAAAAAGACTGGACTAATAATAAGACAAAAGAGATTTTTTTTGAAAAGGCAAAACTAAAGTAAGTCCCCTTGGAATCACATGTTTCACAAGAGAAAGTAAAATCACAAAAGGACAAGAAGTCTTTTTTTTGCGGGCCTTTTTGGAGGCTATTTGGGGGGGGGGGGGGGGGTGGGGGGGTAGGGGGGAATTTTTTCCTCCTTGAAACCCTAAAATCGGACGTCGAGGACACAAGCAACGTCGAAGGCATCGCTTGGTGGGCTTCCTGTTTCCCTCGAGGATCATCTTCCAAAACGACTGGGGAAGAAGAAGAAGAAGAAGCTCCAGTTTGCTGAAATGTTGCCACAACAAATGGTCCGCAGTTTGGTGAAGAGAATTTGGATTCGATCGGACTCCTCGCCTGGTGGACTGCATTCCTATTTTTGTTGTTGTTGTGATTCAGAGCATGCAGAGCCAGGTAAGAAATTTGTTTTGTGTGTGTGTGTGTGTGTGTTTTGCAAGCTCTCAAATCATACATCTTCAAGTTCGTTTTCAGATCATACCTCTTCAAGTCTGTTTTCGAAGAAGAACAAGAAGAATCAGACCTAGCAATCTCGAAAACTGATTTGGAGCTGCTGATGATATTCATGAAGCAAAACCCGTGCAATGAAGGTTTTTTTGTTTGGTTTTTGTTCATCATATCTCTTTAGTTCTCATTTAGTCGATGCACTTTTAGACCTAGAAATCTAGAAAAGTAGTGATTTGGAGCTGATTGATGATCATGAGGTAAAACACTTGATTGCAATGAAAGTTTTTTTTGTTGTTGTTCATTATATCTCATTAAGTTCCATGGTTGATGCAACGTCCTAGAAATCTAGAAAACTGATTTGGAGCTGATTGATGATTGCTCATGAAAAGCATAACCCTCATATATAGTGAAGGTTTGTTTGTTTCTCATCATGTCTCATTTAGTTCCATGTTCGATGCAGAGGTGAGCCATGTGAGATCTTCTTTAGTAGAGTGTGCAAGGATTTTCTTTTGGCAATTAAAGAGCTGTTTGCAGTTGTTGTTGTTGTTGCAGATGAAATGGGAGTGAGAGGGAATTTTTTTCGAGGCTACTTTGTTACATGAGTGGATTTTGGTTCTTTACAGTTTTGTGTGTATCCTTGATCCAACTCACATAGAGGTGTGAAGGAACGAAAAGGCGATGAGAGGAGGAAGCCAGGAATCTGCTGCGGGGTGGTTGGATTGCAAGAGCAGTATTGGCTCCTTTGATGTGCTGCATCCATCAGTGGTTTCCCCTTCTGGACATTCACAGGTAGGCTGCATCAACACTCTTGTTTCTGGCCGTCAGTGCCTAAATGAACACCACACAAACATTGGGCAGCCTCATCTGGCAACAGTGACAGAGGCAGGTGGTAACTACCACTTGGACTTCCCTGCTCAGGAATCCAAGCTGGTGACCTCAAAGTCAATGGATCCCCTTTTTATGCTTCAGGAGCTCTCAAATGGGATTAGTATGCAGGATTTGAAGGGCATCCTTACATCATTTGCTGGAAGTGCATCAAACAACATGCCACATATACCTTCAGAGAATGTCAAACCCCAGACAATGCCAGAATGGAATGGACTTAAGCCTGTGGCTTCCAAATCCCTGACATCCATTTCTATATCTGCAACAGAGCTTAATAAGGCAACAGCTGGTTCTGCCGGGGGGGTTTCAAAGTTGAACCTGAAGGACGCACACACTCCTGCTAGTTTGAGTTTGCCTTTGGATAATGATTTGGCAAATGATCTTGAGTTGAATGTGGAAGGTAACTGGGAAGCAGAATCCTCAGACTGCAGTGGGGAGCACAAGAAGTGTGGCAAAGCCAGATCACAGATTGCAACACAGAACAATGCATCTAAAAACCTTGTATCAGAACGCAAGCGCAGGAAGAAACTCAATGAAGGACTCTACTCTTTGCGGGCTTTGGTTCCAAAGATCAGCAAGGTAGAGTCAATCATCATTCTTCAAGAGTATCAAGTTTTCTGATCCACTTGCAGGCATTGTCACTAACACACATAAGTGTTTCTCCCTTTCTCAGATGGACAAGGCGTCTATTATAGGTGATGCTGTAAATTATGTTCAAGAACTTAAAAAGGAAGTGGAAGAAATGGAGAACTTGGAGAGCTCAAATCTGAAAAGCGAGTGCTGTGGATCAGTGGGAGATGACTCTGGCTCAATTAGCATGGATAGCACTGGGGAAGATGCAACAGGGATTACTGTCATCAACCTTTATGATGGAAACACAGGCGAGCCAGCTAAGATTGCTTCTCTCAATGCAGACATCACCAACCACAAGTCATCAAAGATGAAAACTGAAAATCCTCCTTCTCAATTCTGTTCAGGGAAGAAGAAGATTCTTCATGTGAGTTATTTCTACCTTGTGAACAGTTATCATCCTTTTGTTTCATAGAATCGTCAGTGTAATGTCATATGCTCATGTGCATCCATTTTGAATGCAAGCCTTCCTTGTGCCTTTTTCCTTCCAGGTGGAGGTTGCAAGATTGGAGGACCAGACATATCATCTGCACATCTTATGTCAGAAAGGACGTGGGGTGCTTGTGCAGCTCATGCAAGCCTTGGAGTCATTGGGCATTGATGTTGTCAATGCTCACCATACATCCTTTCAAGACAACATCCTAAATACATTTGTTGCACAGGTATGTGTGCACTGCCCTCAGACCTCATGTATGCCCAGAAGCACTTGATGTAGATAATCAACTTCAAAGATCAATTTCAATGTTGGCAGTAACAGAGATGGGAAACTTCTCTTGCAAACTGCATATGCCTTATGTGTGCCAGCAGTAGAGTGACTTATTCCTTGCAATCCAATTGCTCAGAATGATCAACCCATGAAGCATATAGCTCATCAGCAGCTGACTAACTATAAGCAATATTTAAAAGCAATCAATTCATTCAGGAGGCCATGAATTTTAATATATACACAGGTCTTCCATCTTCTCAGGATCATTGTTTCTTAAGCTGACTCAAGAGTGTTGATCAATGTATGCAGTTCAAGAACTGGGAGATGATGGAGACTGAAGAAGTCAGGCAGAAACTTCTTGGTGTTGCAGCCCAGTATGGGCTAGTGCAAACTTGATTGTACTTATACTTTTTTTGGTAGAAAGATTGATCAAGTGTGAGGATCCAGGGATGATTCTATGCACACTGTTGATCAGAAACTATCTGGACTGAACATAAAAGTAAGTTGCATCCAGCACAGGCATAGTGAACCATCAGATGAACACTTTTCAGAGGTTCTTTGATTCTTGTCATGCCTGTTTTCCTGTGGAAATCACTTAGCTGTATAACAAGCTTTTGTCAAGCTCATGTGTGTGTACTACCGGTGATAGATGACAATATGGACATGGAGTTCACTTTCTATTTTTCCTGAGGGATAAAGAGTGTTGTATTTAGTATACAGTCCCTGGACACTGATCATTTACTGCATTGCTTGTCATGATCACATCTGGAGTTGGTTGTTATCCCACTTTTGTTGCAGGTCTTTCATTCTGTGAGCTCACCCAAGCCTGTAAGAATGTGAGAAAAACACTGAACTCTCGAAACAAAGATCAACCTACAAGATATGAAACCTAGAATGAAAGTTAAAAAGCTTGGTGTTTGTTGTTTCTGCCTTTGGAAAGCTTGTTATTAAAACTTGGACAGGTTTTTGAAGCCCACTTTGTCCTCAAGAGGTCGTGCTCTTAAAATACACCTTTTTGGGTGGAAATGGGAAGGTTGAATCACGAACTCGTTCTTGGATCAAAAAGAAGAGGAAGTGCCTTTTTGTTGCAAGTACAAATGGCCTATTAACAAGATGTAAGCATTAAATATCTTTGTGATCACTCTGGAAATTGAAAGGTATACAGGCATGGTTATATTGCTTTACATTTGTCTATGTATTCAAAGAAAAGATTTGCAACATGGGTTATGAAAGTCATAAAAGGTGGATTGTTCATTCTCAAGAGGTTAAGCAAAAAAGCTTTTTTGTGATCATGCTTGAAAAATAGATGAACTTGGCTAGATTGTTTTATATTTATCTATGCATTCAAAAAACGCTTTGCAATATGGGTATGGAAAGAGGCATCCATGGTTTCATTCTCAAGAGGTGAGCCAAAAAATCTCTTTGTGATCACACTAAGACAACTGATGGGCTTGGGTATATTGCTTTATATTTATTTATATTCATTAAAAACAAAAGCTTTGCAATAGGAGTACTGGTGTCATGAATATGGACAGTGAGGAATATGGACAAGGAATAAAGCTCTTTATCATTATTTTATTTTAAAAGGTGAGTTTAATTGAAGAAAAGGTGTCAAATGGTTGTAGTATAACAAAAAGATGAGGAGCTTGTGTGGCTCACTCAACTCTCATGCAACCACTCAAAACACATACATGACAATGTCAAAGGTAGATCATGTCACCATGATTCACACCATAGATTTTCACTTTCCCAAAATTAGGCCTCTCTACTTATCCCAAACACATCATCAATCTTCGAAAAGTTTGCAATGCCATTCCTACAATGCCAATCAAATAACCCAAATATATTTAGTATCCTCAAACTTAAAATATTTTGTCTCTCAAAAGCAAGACATATACCTTTGTTGTGAAATTTCGACATGAGTAACTTGGCTTGGAACCTTCTTTTATTGCATACCTAAAATTCACACTCAAATTGCATCTTCATACTACTACCAAACCATTTCACACAACTTACAACCTTTTGAGAATTTGACAACTGAGTCGTTGTTGTGTTATTTCTACATGAGAACTATGCATGAAATGTTTCCTTCTCAAATGAAAGAGTTTTTGAGAAATATACAATGGATTTGCAATACAAAGTTGTTGACACACATCACTATAACCTATAATACACAAATTTGATGTTCTTCCTTATGCTGCATGATAAAAATGATGCTTTGAAAACATAGCTTCAATATAAGGTGTGCACAACAAGGAATACATGGAGTGCAAAAAAACTTGTAAATAGTGATGTTTGACAAATTTTCATATCATTAAAAACATTTTTCTAGAGCTAATCCCCCCCCCCCCCCACAAGTACATATATGTCCATATTTCCAAATGTTTGCATATCTTCACTTTCAAGAGCATAGAGGAACATATCAAGCCATAAATGAATGACGCAGTGACTTGAAGAGCAAAAAAAATTGTTCCTATAGCAAGGATTATGAGGACGAAGTCTAGAATGGAGGGAGGGTAATGTTACTTAGTGAATGGAACAAATTCAACAAGGTAATGATTAATTTATGAATGGCAGGGATGCAATGAGACATTAGACATTTGATTAGCTGGACATGATTAAAATTGTTGATCATTTGATTTTCAATTACTTTTGGAAGGAAAATGAATTCACGATGTAGTTTTGGAATTTGATGGGGTTAGAGGTTGTTTTTTTTGGACACACATAATTAGACTTAGAATGCTACTAGAGTTAGAATTAGAGGCACAATATGAAGTTCAAAGTTATTTTGGTATTGGAAACCACAGATTTTTCATGTTTTTAGTCCTGATTTTTAATTTAAAAACTACATATTTTTAATATGTTCAATTTTGAGTAAAAGTAGTAGTGTGAATTTGATAAAAAAATTATTGATTTCATTCTATAACTACTGTGTTTCAATTTTTTGATATCTAATTATATTTTGACCACAAATTTTGTTTTAAGAATGAATTAGAATGAATAGTATCTGTAATAATAAAAACAATTTACTAAAATTGGTTTGAACAATTGAAGCCACATATTATAAGTGTTGAAATCAATGATTGAAGGGAATTTTTTATAGTTTTAAGTAGGTAGAAAATAATTAAGGATAGAATATGTGCTTACCAAAGACTTTTCATTTGATGTTGTTACTTTGATGAAATAACTTTGAGTTTCACATTATTTGAGAAACTTTATGGGAACATTTCTTAGTTTTATTGTTGTTGTTGGTTCTAGTGTAGTGATAATGTTTGTGTCATATAATTTGTATTGTGATAATAATGTGCGAGTTACAAAATTTGAGTGCAACATTTATTTGATATTCATCTTAACATTATCTTGTTTATCTCTCCACACACACACACACACACACACATATAATGGTGATTAATTATACTTATTATGTTAATTAATTACACTAATTATATATTATTAAAACAATCTTTTCTATTTAAAGATTTTTTTCCCCAAAAAAATTCCAAATATTTTCTCATGTAACGGTTGAAAACTAAATGTAGGACAAAATTAGTCTAAAGGTTGTATATATAAAATGAAATTAAAGAGTGTTCCATATTTGTACGTGGTTTTGCAAGATGATCCAAGCAAGCATTCTAAGAATCCACTAACAAATTTCAATCCTTTTCCACCTTTCAACAAATGAAAAAAAGCACAAACATGTCCAATAGTTCACAATCTAGCTTTAAAAACATGTGTATATGAAAGAATGCAATGAGTGAAAGACTTGTGATGGGTGGGGTGACAAGTCTAGTTGCAACTTGATTGATTGTTCTCCCAATAGAAGAGGAAACAATGAACTCAGATTCAAAACAAAACCATTAAAAATTGAGAAGTTTCATGTCAGGGTTTTTTTAAAAGTTCAAATTTGTGATGTTACCATGTGGTGATCAGCCATTTATTTGTTGGGTTGCAAAATAAATGAGCAAAATTTGAAAAATATGGGCAAAAATTGAAAAAATATTTTGAAATTGCCACTTTTCAATACATGTTTCAAGTCCATGGCCTAAAATATGTAAGAATATTCAAAATTTCTCTTTTTGTACTTTTTTATTAGGTGGTTAAACAAGCAATATGGATGATCACCACGTTAGCTACATCACAAAATTGGAAAACAATTTCAGTGGCAATCATCCATAAGCACATTTAGCTGAATTTGGCAATATACAAAATTTTAAAAAGTAGAAAATCTTAAGCAATGTATCATATCTAATCTATTAATTCACTTGTCTGTTTGTGACATGGTGTTCCGACTTGTTAATCTGCAAGGCCAATTATGTTGCAAAAACATTTTTTATGTTTTAACACTATGGCAGAATCGGTCGTAGCTGACAGAATCGACGTCTCGATGTCTGTCTAAATGGACGGAACCCCATTTCTTCTAAGATGAAGCCCCTTTTTTTCATTCATTCAAGTCTGTCTGTCTTGGGCACGGGCACGGACTAGGCACGGGTGGGTTGGGCATGGACAAGCTGGGCACACTGGGCCCAGGAAAGGGGCATGACACAGGCGAATTGAGCACGGACGAACTAGGCACGAGTTGAGCACAAGCGGGCTGAGCATGGCACGGGCGGATTGTGTCCGAATGTGACGGGTACCCACTAGTTGTAAGTAATTTTGGTAATCATTGCAATTATTTTATTCTTCTTTTTTGGTGAGATTTTCTTAAAAAACAGAGAGTTTGTGACAAAAATATTATTATAAAAAACATTTTTATCATTTTTGTCAAAAATTTGCAACCAAAAAGATCACTCAACCATTAATTTATTCTACCCATCCAAATGTCGAAAACATATGTGTGCAGCAAGCTATTTGAGAAGACCTGGATCAAGACTATTGGACTGATTTGTGCTTCCTTCACAAGCTCACCACATTCTCTTGGTTTGTTGGTTGGCTCTATTTGTAAAGGAACAATGTAATAGTAATGCTTGTGTCGTATAATTTGTATTGTTACAAATAATCACTTGTGTAGTAGTAATGCCTGTGTCCTATAATTTGTATTGTTACAAATAATCACTTGTGTAGTAGTGATGCCTGTGTCCTATAATTTGTATTGTTACAAATAATCACTTGTGTAGTAGTGATGCCTGTGTCCTATAATTTGTATTGTTACAATAATGTGCGCATTACAAAATTTATGTAGCCTCATATTTGGCGTCATGAGATTCTAAGCACAGATCTACCAATGCACAAGTAGTGTGTTGATGGAGCTGCAATGGTGTGTCATTTATATGTACTCACAAATGGCACGAGTGTGTACAACTTCTTGCATCACATGATCAACATTGAACATCTTGTGGCAATAGTCAAATGAAAACTACTAATACGTGCTTCTAAAGGGGGTTCCCCTTAATATGGTGGGAGATGGCAGGGTGTGAACTGTTTGATCATTAGCATCGATGTGGTGGTCTACAATGATTCTTGCACAACAGGTAGGCATGGTTGCTGAAGCTAACATCTAGCATCTGGCGATAGTCAACATGTGGAAGTTAGTAGCCACACCCATGAACCACAAACATGTGTCGTATGTCACTACAATCAGACCCTTGATTTCTTACTACAATGATACTTCCTGCAACATATGATGAAGAAAGATGATATGTGAATACAATAACATCATGTTCAAGGTTAAGGTTCTAGATTTTGAATTTGCTACTTTAAATGATTTGGAGTGCCTATAGAGAATCATCACCTAACCAACCCGTAACGCTCTTCTAGAGTGGTTAGAATTTCCATGTCTTACCTTTTAAGACATGGATAACTATGTTGATTTCATGCATCAAGGTTCAAAGTGCATAACTAGATTGCCCCAGGGTACACAACAAGCAATGGAGTTTTGTTCACCAGTAGTCAAGGGCAATCTGCAACACAAGACTTGCAACCCACACCTAGAAATGAGAACATAATTTTCTTTTGCAATTTGCTAGAAATGTGAATAATGTTATCTTGTTAAATGGATGGTAACGTGACACATTCACCTCTGTTCTACAATTGACTCTATGATCAAGAGGCCAAGGGACCCTTTGAACCTAATTTTGTGAGTAGTAGTTGTCGAGGGATGCACCTGCAATAGCCAAAGAATGTGATCCAAATGAAAACAGTATGGCATCCTATAGGTCAATTGCTATTTGCATGCCATCATAGCTCAATTGGATATCTAGACCTTCACTATCTAACAAATGTGCAAGCTGTGCATTTATTTCATCATGGTCCATAGTGTGCATCATTCCTGCCAAACCCAGCCACATGTCAGCACTTACAACTTTCAAACCTAGAAATGTTCAACTGAAATCACGTTGATCAAATTTTCAGATTGGGGTCCAAGTACCATCAATGACAATGTGGGACATCTCACCTGTGAACAGAGTTTGTTTTGGATGAATCTTGCGTACTTCCTCAAGGGCCTGAAACCCAATGCCAAACTTTGAGACACTGCTCTTACCCGGGAATTAAGATAAATAATGCCAGGCAAGGATGTCAAGTAAGAGCACAGCCATTACAGAATGATTGATTGTATAGCCCTATGATGATCACATTCCTCCTTTGATGCCCCTGTGGAAGCTCAAAAGTTGCTTTGCATCATATTAGTTAAACATTAACAAAGACATCACTCCCTACCTGAGGCATTCCAAAGTGGGTGGTACTGGAGCGGTCTGGTCTAAGAGCATCCTGCACACAATTCAACCACTAGAAGTCAAAACAGAAGAACCTCCAATGTCAGGCCTTGCCCAACCTTGCTTTCACATCCCAAACCTTGATGTCAGTGTATTCCATCATGTACATAGTTCACATGTTTGTTATGAAGTTCCCACCCTAAGCAATGTCTCTTGTCAGAACACCAGCACCTTGATATTGAAATTAACAATGACTGTAAGAGTTGTCTGAAAGCATAATTGTACCAGAATGAGGAGGTCACAATTCTCCAAAAGTGGATACGTTTCAGCAGGAATTTCACTTACATCACTGCAGCATTTGCCAGAGGATCCAATTCAGTCACCAACAATCCAAAACACTCTCAAAAGGCAGAGAAAAATACAGTATGCACAATTGCACATAGATTCCAGTGCCACAAGCCCATTGGCTGCCCATCAGCTGCCCATCAGCTAGAGTCATCTCCTTGTAAACAGACTCAAATTCAAAGGCCAATACTATGCAGAGCTTGTTTCGAGATACACAATCTTTTGTGTGTACATATCCAGTCCAAGAGCTGCAAGGACAGATTGGCCAAAGGGATAAGATGCAGGTACTCATGGAATAGAGAGATAGAAAACTGGAATGAAAGTTCACCTGATATAGCAGATATTTCCAACCCGAAATCCAAGAGATCGGTAGCCTGGTCCATGCCAAACTGGTAATGGGACCACCTAGTCCAACCATCACAGCAAAATCTTCAAAAGCAACCAAGGAAAATAGATGTCATTAACTGGCACAGACCTTATTTTGTAATTATGATCCCTTTTCCAATGCATCAAATTTCCATGTTAATCCAAGAGATTGCTGGCCTGGTTCATGCAGTTTGAAACTAGGCAATGATTAGTACGGTGAAGAAGGTTACAGAATACCAACTTTGAAAATCACATTCACAAGATGCGAGTAAAAAGTGCTCACTTTCAGCCCATGCACAAAAAAGGGCTCCTCTGTGATCTCTTGAAACTGCAATTTGGAAACGGCAGTTCCCTTGGTGACGACGCTTGTATCCACCAAGTAATAGTGAGACTTGGACATTACCTTTTCAGAAAAAAATGGTTCAATTTTCCAGTTTCACCCAACAAGTGGACAGTAATATTGGTCTGTATCCCACAAACAGAACAAAGAAGGGTGACTTCAAAATAATTGTACAATTGCACAGTACACACCTGAAGGTCACGCGAAGTGACATAAATTGGAATAGTAGCCTGTACATTATTAGTCCAATCCCGCAAATCATCCAGCCCTGTGCAGAAATCTTGGTTAATTTACTCAACCTAACACACTAAAATCTATGTAAAACTAGCTAATAAAAAACACAATAGTATCACAAGCTTGTGAGGGTAAGATTAATTTCATTTTAGCTTATGCCCTCACAAGCAAGTGACCAAGCTGAGGCATAGATGGGCATACATGAAGGGTACAGGCTAAATACCTGTACTATGAGTTGTTGTATTGCATTCCAAGTGTACACCAGGAAGTACAATAAACAGACAACAATTTCACCTACTGAATCATATTGCAGATAAAAAAGTCAAGATGCCACAAGGCATCCACAAAAGTAGCTGGCAATGGATAACTAAAATGGCAGCAATGAAGAGGAACTGGGAGGCACTCTCACCACCATTTGCATCTGCATGTGAGTGGGTAATGATAACTGCATCCAGATTTCTGATTCTGTGTAAAAACCATCCACATAACAAGTCAAAAACCAACAGTTATCCTATAGTCTCTACACCAGCAGCAATGATTACAACATCCAACACAGAACTTCCGTACTCTCAAAAACTGCACAAACTTCACCTCAATCATGTGTCAACACAATAAAGTGATACTGCAACACACTTTGCAGTCTTGAACAATTTGGCTGCCAGAAATGTGCATATATACAGGATTAAGCTATGAATTCCACTCCATCTGTTTTAAAGTTCAATTTAGGTCCTTGGATAATTAGCACACTATTAGGGTTGAAGGAGGACTTACCCATAATATGGAAACCACTGAAGGGCGCTGTGATAAAAGAACCTGACACGCTAAAGAGGATGAAACACATAAGTTCACAGCTGCCTTGGAGGCAATTGCAGATTCTTTTTTGCTGTTTATAAAGAAAAAACTTGACCACAATCCCATCTTCACATTGTTAAGGCTCAACATATACAATCACATCACATGCATAAACTTACTACAGAAATTGAATGATGAAGGCAGAGTCGTACTTGCCAGCATCTACGAGAATATTTAGGTGATGACCATCAGGTACACAATATCGAAGCAACACACTAGTGTTCCGCCGCCTGTTTCTATTGCCCAATTTCGTTGCAGCCCAGCAAACCTATAACCATAATAGCAAGCTTGAACTGAGGAAGAAAAAAAAGAGAGAGCAAAGAATTGAACAAAACTCAAATTGTGTGTCAAGATCAGCGACAACTCCAAATTGTGACAATTGTTATGTACAAAGCTCAGATTTACCAACAATTACACCAAAGCCATTTCTGTGCCAGCTAACACATTGCTCCAGATCTTTTCCTGAATCTGAAGGACACAAGAAGATGTAGAAACATCATCAGACTATGGTGTTGCTCCATTTGTTCAGACTTACAGGACATTTTTTATCTGGATTGGTGAGGCAGCTGACACGTGGGATGCCCTCGCTTGTGCCCGTTCCCAAGAAAATCAATTCTGAGGTTTTCTGCTTACTTCTGCCATCTGCTGACATCTGCTGTAGCCCTAAAACTCCATCCACAAACTCTGCTTCTACCTATCACATCAAAACGACAGCAGCGGCGGTCGCACCACAACAACCCCAACGTTGAAGCCGAGAATGTAACAACTCAAAAAAAAAAAAACTTGATATTGCAAAAGCGGGGGCGAGAATGCTTTGTACCTGCGTTGGCTCGGAGATGACAGTGCCTGCATCCGCTTGCACTCGCAAGCTACAATCTCGGATGTTCCTATGATGATGCCTCCTGGACAATGATCGTGAAGCTAAGAATCCTCCCCTAGAAACAGACGACAAGTGACGGGCAGAGTGCAAGTGCAAAGACGATGGGGAATGCAAAAGCGCCATCTTATGCATGCTGCGATGCATGATCCAAGAGGCGCAGGCTCGCATGTGCAAAACAGGTTGCATTTAGCAACAAACAAGAACAAACACCCGCTGCAAAACCCCGATATCAGCAATCCCTAACCCCAGGAAAAAAACACCAGAGACCGCGACCAGACCAGCTCTTTCTTACTTGCTTCCCTTTCTTTCTTTCTTTCTTGCCACCACCACCACCACAACAACAACCACCAACCCTGATTGCAATCTCCTAAATCACCACACACTCAACTCTTCTCTTCTGAACCTAAAACCAAAAAGAAAACAAAAACCAAATTCACGCACGCAAAAACACCGGGTTGCTCACTTCCACAGCGAGAGCAGCGGCAGAAAACATACAAAAAACACCATGACCTCGACCACCATCGCCACCATCGCCCGAGTCCACACAACACACTCTCTCTACAGCCCCAAGGGTATCGTCACCCCGGTTTGACGGGTATTAGACTATCTACATAACCATCGGTTCCGGTTAGTTCAAGCTCATCAAAGAATCATTGGTTTTCATTGTCACCCAGGTATGTAGTATACATATATACTTACCTACTACATATGTGGAGTATAGTCTTCCACTTTTACAAGCTGGTCTTCTCCATCGCCGTTGTCAATAAGTATGACAATTCTAAGGCTTCCTCCTGCATACACAGTTGCTGTTCATTACTAAACAGAGAAAAATGAATCTACATGGGGGATCAAATGATGATGATGAAATCCCTCCATGTTCAAGTTGTCTCTTGAGCTTCTCCCCCCCCCCCCCCCAAGTCTGTATGCAATGCAGTCCCAATGCTAACAGTAGTTCCCTTACCCAATTTGCATAAAGAGTATTCATAGAATGTGTCACAAGGTTTGCTGATCACCTAAAATAAAAGAGTCTACCAAGATTGCAACTCAAAACCCTCTAGGTGATGCAATTCCCAACTTACAGCCCAAGTTTTGATCCTCAGTGCAGATTCTTCTACTCTCTAGGGATACCCAGTTTGTGGGTTTCTTTGTGAAAAGCCTCTTGAGTCCACAGCTATACATGCCCAATTTGTGCAATCCCTGATCGCATTCTTTTCCCCTTGAAACAGTAGGTCCCAAAACATATGCCCCATAGAAAGCTCCTCGGGAAGAAGAAGACTTCAGCTGGCTCCTTTGTTCACTTTCAGCAGAGAGGAGTTAGTGACAACCTAAACCCTAAAGCAAAGCACATTCACATTATTTTGCCCAAATCCATGTCACCAGCTCAATTCCCTCTTCACACCGCTCCAGGAACTTGCTTGCCACGTCGTTTTGGGTCACAGTATGTCCGTATATCCGGGATCCGGGTATTTGATTTCTTGCAAGAACGGTGGTGATGAGACTCATGAAACACTTGATACCCGGTGGGGGTTGATACCACCCAACTGCTGGTATATATACACCTGCAAGCGTTGGTTAGGTGGTGCGCTCCCTTGTTGGCCCATGAAAGAACCTGCGGGTAATTTCTGGGGCACATGCACCCTCGACTTGCGCGGGTCCCAGAAATTCAAAGACCCACTTCCAAACTGTTGACCTGGCGATGGTTCTCAAGAAATCAAAGCACTGCTTGTGACCCCTCGACCCCTGGTCATAAAAAAATAATGATATCCGGTTCGGACCCTCAATCCAGTGCCCCAAAAAACAAGTGAGTCGGGTCAAAGAACGTGACCTAGGCTGCCGGTTCTTATTCCGGTTCTTTAGAAACACCACCAGTTCTTAGGAAAAGAAATTCTAAAACCAGGAATGCCATGTTCTTTGATTCTGAAAAATGGATGTAAAACATCCAGGGGCATATTAATGTGAGTTGTAATCCAAAGTGTTTTCAATGGATAATTTTACCAACAAGGCTTGATTGAATGGTTTTTGACCCACAAGAGGCGCTAGAAGACACCCCCCCCCCAAGACACCCAAATTTACCAACAAATAATTTAAAACTCCTTTACAAGGAACTCAAATTTTCTAGTTATTGAAGTGGATCAATAGGGCATGGATGAAATCAAATAACCTGGATGAAAATTAACCTCCTGAAACGAAACTAAACTATATACATAGATGGAGGAACTCAAAACTTTGAAGGAACATTTTGATGAAATTGAGCTCAAAAAAGATGAAATTGATCATATGGATGAAATTCGACAACCATGGTTAAACTTACCCTTGGGTAAGGTCTAACTTAAAGATAAAGATAGTACGATTGTGTCAGTTATCTAAAGAACTAATACACGACAACAAACACCCAAAGTGTCCAAAGGAGGGGGTGACGTGGACCTTGGAGATGTCACCCTTAAAAAATTGAGAAAAAAAGAAAAAGAAAAAGGGGGAAGTTATTTTAATATAAGGACTTTATTATAATTATTAAAAATTTAATATAATTTAATAACTATATAATTTATTTATTATAATTATTATCATTTGAAAAAGAACCTTTTTGATAATATGGAAACCTACCCACCACTTCTAGAAGATCCCCCCCCCCCCACAACAAAAAATTACGAAAAATAAAAGTGCCATATTTAGTAGGTAGGGCAGGTTTTGCACTAAATAATTATGAGGAATTTTTATTTTTTTTGGGGGATTTTTGAAATTTTATTAAGCATTATTAAGGCTTACTTAACAAGTAAAAAATGCATAATAATCATATTTTAGTTTATTTTTCGGCATCTTACGTGAAGTTATATTAAAATATTTGGCATTAAAGTGTTGAACTTGCCTACTTACTACTTCGGTATTGGCTAAAATCTCGACGACATGATGAGAATGTGAAAATCTAGGCTTCCCATTGGTCCATAACTTTAAAAAAATGCCAAAATAAAAGCTCAGATCATCTTCCAATTAGTAATCAGATAGGGTCCATGGGTTTAAAAAAAAACCAAAATACCAAAATTTTCTATTAAACAAAAACAAAATCGAATTTTAAAAATCCGGGAAAATCTTAACTAGGCATAGGGTACCTACATGAGTAGCCCTAGCTAGGTAGTTTTAGTAGGGGGCTTTTAGGGCACCTTGTGGGAAACAAGAGTTCACTAGTTGCCGACAAAGTAACATAAAAAAAATTCCCCACAAGCCCCACCTCCATTGGTGCGTTGAGGAAACTCGCATCCCTATTGGACAATTATGAAAAGAAATAATGGTCCTCCAGGAAATTGACTCTTTTCTTTTTTTTTGGTAACTTACTAATTTCGGACCTGGGGGTCCATTTCTGTTCGGGCAGACTCCAAAATTAGGGTTTGGGGAAGCTCGCGTGCGTGCGTGCGTGCGTCTCTATCTACGGCTTCCTTCTTCGTCGTGTTTCTTCTCGTTGTGTGTTGGCGAAGATTTGGAGAGGAAGTGTTGAAGTTTTTGCACAAGGAATTGGAGTGCAGTGCAGTGCAGTAAGGACAGAGAAGTGATATGGTTGGCCAGCAAGCAAGCAATCCCAACACGTGTTTTTTCTGTATTGCAGTGTTTTGTTTCCCAAGTTTTGCTTGAACAACTTTTCCTAAGAAAGGATATTCATTCTCTCTCTCTCTCTCTCTCTCTCTCTCTCGTTGTTTTGTGTGTTGAATTTGTCATCATTTGGAGAGTTTTGTTGCTGCAATCTTCTTGTTGTTGTTGTAAAGCAGAATGCGTCTTTCTTCTTCTGCTCTTGATCATCACCATCATCATCACCACGATCATCATGAGCTTATTATGTTGGATTGCATGTTTTTGATGGGAGGATTTTGATCTGGTGTTTATTGGGATTCTACTGCCGGAATTTGGGAGTTGACGTTTTAGGATCTTCGAGGATCTGTTCTTTGTTTGGGACAAGTGTGGGTGTGGGGGTTTGAGGATCCGGGTTTGTTGCTTGGGGGTGTGTTTGAGATGCCTCTGTTGGGCTCAGTGGATGAGACTCAATGTACGTTATGCCAGATGCTTGCGAGCTCTAAAGAGGCAGGGCTTCAGGGAGACTCGGGACTGAGGATAAGGCACCAGTGTGCCGTGCACTCTGCAGTTGTGTTTGTGATTGTTGATTACTTGTGGAGATTGTTTCAAGAACGAATTGGCTGATTTCAAACTCCAAGCAAGTGAGTTTGAGAACCCCCAAGGATTGGGCATTAGAGCAAGGGAAGAATTGTACAGACAGCAAGCAAGCAAACAGTCAGGAAGTTAGGTCATAGGGAAAAGAAATTCCAACTGGGAGTGCCACCGAGGGGGAATCCCCTCCCAATGGATGCTTTGCAACTTTATGCATCTGATTCTGATTCAGACACTGGTGAATTTACAGCCAGGACCTTGAAAAAGCATAGGTGCCAACAAGTTGAGGACCTTATTGCAGACAGGAATGCGGTACATGCACTGCCAAAGCAATCACCGAGGCAGCCCTTGCCTCCACCCTCACCAGAGTTTCTGAAATCCTTTCCTGACCTAGGTGCACTTGCTGTTCTGGTCCTAAAATCCCTTCTTCATGTTTTTGTTTGACTCACCAGTATGTACAATTTTCCATTTTGTCTGCTTCTGTTACAGAATGATTCTTGGCAACATCTATTTGTGTCACACTCAAGGTCTCCATTATAATGATTTTTCTGTTGATCCATCCTCCTCGTCTATCCAACTTCTGAATTTTTTTCTTGGTGAGAAGACCGCATTTGTTTTTTAACCTAACCCTAGCTCAACAATCACCTGTCTGCAAATCTGATTGTCATTGCTGATGTTCTGAGTTGTAATGGTTTAAGAGAAGAGTAGACAATTTTGTGTACCATTTCCTGGTAGTGTTTGAAATCAAGTCTCTTTGCACAACGCAATCCTTTTACGAGACAATTTTGCTGGTTATTATTGTCAAGTATTTCTAGTTTTTGTCATGCTAGGTTTCTTGATGGTTTTTCACACACCAAGTTTCCATGTCTTCAGACCTCAGTGACTAGTTGGCAGTGCAGTTGGTGGACGCTGTTTCCATACTCATTTTTCATCTGTGGTTGCAGTAAGCAAGAAAAAGGGTGTAGATGAATGTGGAGGGCATGGAAGGCGAGTACGAACCTTCCCTCATGTGGAAGGCAATTTTTCTTTGCATGTCTTCATCCCTGGTCAGTCAACCTCCTCTTTCCTTTGCAAAGTTGCATATTGTTTGGTCCTCACAGATGGTGGGAGATAACGCTAGGTGATGGACCTTGTTACAGAGGTTTAATCAGGGTTCATGTGGCAATGGTGATTGGGTTGGCAGTGGCATTGTCTACAGTCGTAAGGAGCAAACTAGTGCCCTATCTTAGAAAAGCTGCAGAATTATTCCCAGGCCTGCAGTCAATGGAGGAGGATTTTGTTTCTCCATCTCCAAGAGGTGCTCCTCACATCCTTCGTACTCATGTTACATATTGGAATGAGCAACCTAAATCGTATTCTTGCATTCTGATTACACTTTTTCTGTATCATCGAACTGAAACTCAGAACAACACACCTAATCTGTATGGTGGGCACAATCATATTAGTGGGATACACCCATTATCTTCTTAGGGTCCTAAGGATCTTATCAAGAAGCTTTGCATCTAACACTGAATTTCTGGCTCCCACAAACTATTTTTGTGGGGAACAATCAGCTGTTTCTATATAATTGGATTTTTTGGGTTAGAATGTCATGGAGTCATGGCAGCACATGTTCCTCCCTGCACGTGGAGGGCCAAAGTTTCTGGTGCAAAATCTCACTTCTACCCCTCTCTGTTAATGCTCTTGGCTTGTAAAGATGTCCTCACCAATATTAGGTCTTTACTCTGTAGACCATAAGGAAGATAGGGTGTATCCCTCTGAAAATGGTTGTGCCCTATAGGCAGCATTTAGTTTTGAATAATAAAGCTTTGTTTCTCAATGCACTTCTGATCTCATTGTAAAATATTCTTTATGCAGGGATGGTATAGTTAATCTTTCCATCCTGTGAAGTCTCTGAAAGTTACAATGAAGTTTTGTTATTGAACAGGTATAAGCCTTGCAAATGAATACCATATAAGCCTTGGGCGCACTGTACCAATCCGCATTCATCAAATTGATACTATTGTGTCAATGCTCCGCAACAAGTTTCGTTGCCAGAAACAGTAAGAAGTCTCCCTGTGCTTGTCCCTAGTCAATGCAAAGTTCATGCTGTTCACCTGTGAGGGGCCTGTTTGTTAACGTGGCCAGTAGAATGGTTTTTAAGATCTGGGGATGCTGTTTTCTGTTCCCTGTTTTTTTGTCCTTGTGGTATTCAATGTCGGTGATTGCGGGACATGTCTTTCCTCATGTTCTTGTTGTTAAATCAGGTTTTGGATGGAATTTGGGAGCTGGGAAGTTTTCACCAATGATGAGCATACACGGTCCTTTCTTTCTCTTGAGATTGTTGCTATGGGCAATCCTGAGGTGAGAGTTCTGGACTGCAAACAACTTTCAGCAGCACTTTTTTTTTTGCATCTGAGTTCAATAGCTTGATTTAGTTTTGATATTGGTTTCCCATTGTCAATGTGATGCACAAATTAGGAGGCCAACTCTCTGTTTTCAGTTAATGAATTCATGCTTTTGGTTTGCAGATCAAGAAACAAGTGTCCCTTGTTGATGAGGTATACAAGCTCCATAATCTACCAGCTTTTTACAAGGTAAAAAATTTATCCATCTCATTGTGTGTCTGTCAAGATCCACTCTAGATCCAGTAATGATGCAGCAATGTTCAAAGAGCTTCAAATTCAGGGAAGTCCCTGATATCCATTTCCTTGCAGATCAGTATCATTTGGAAATTGCTCCTGGGACTTGGGATAGGGATGCAATGAGTATTGTAGGTGCATTGCATAATCTTAAAAGTCCTTGAGACTGTCTCACTAATTTCATGTTTTCACTGCAGAATCCACGGCCACATATATCATTGGCCTGGGCACTTGGTGACGTTACTGAGCCTCTTGTGGCAGTTGCAGCAGAGCTGAACAAGCTTATGGGGAATGGTGAGATGGGCGTAGTTGGGGTTCATGCAGAAAGGAAATGGCTATGGTCATCACACGCTAGTAGAGTTGAGTGTAAGATAGGGCAGAAACTGTTTCCCATTTGGACTGCCAACCCGTAGGCCACATGTTGGCTTTGTGTATACTTGAATTTTTCAAGAAATAGTTTGATCATCATTTGTTTCTAACAGTGGGGTCATGGTAAATCTCATCCCATTCATAAGAAAACAAGTCTCTCAATTTAAGAGTTGGTTGAGGCTGGAGAAAAGGATGCATGGGTGCCAAGAGTCCCAACATCTCAAAACACCCTTGGGTTCACTAGTACCATTGGTCACAAAGACAGCACATTTTCTCCAAAATGAAGGCAGGTCGCCATGGGGAAATATCTTCTTTGTCAGTGCTTGCAGTTGTCCCAACTTAGCAGATAATGTTTGGGCTTTACCAGCACACATGTCATGTTTGTGCTCACTTGTGTATGTATGTATGTATGTATGCCTTTTGTACATGTGATGTGAGACACAGCCAGAGCCAGTCTCTTGTTGTGAGAGCAATGCCACAGAACAGGCTCTGCTTGGTTTAAGTATTTGCCTGCTACTGAAAAGCAGGAAATTATTTATGGTGCAACAACCTGTGCCATAAGTGCGGTTTCCAGCCACATCAAAGCCTGCAGACACACCATATGAAGAAAAGCGCTTTGTGATTTAAAGATTCCTCAAACAATGAGGAAAGTGTTCAATTTACTCAAATGCCCAGTTGTTCTGCACTCTGCTATTTCTTGGTAATATGGCAAGGAATTAGACTTGCCTCCTGTAATTTGATTGGAAAGAGGTGTCATCAAATTGCTCTCTCAATGTTGTGGGGTTTGTCTTCTCTGCAGCTTCACAGATGGCCAGCAACAAGGCACAAAATATCTTGACATTTCTGAAACTGGTCTTCTGCTGTAAACTACAGAGAACAGGTTTTCATTTATGAAGCATAGTGCTCTTGCAGAAGACACAGCTTTTGTGTTTCTTAGATTTATGGATTGGTGTACTGAAGACACAACCACAGAGACAAGCTTGTGCAATTCTTTACTTTTAAGAAGCACACTTGTATTACCTCAATTGATTACTGCATTAGTGATCATCTGATTCAAAGTGAGTGTGTCATCTTCTGACTTTGTGAAAAGCAGACCTGACAGAACTGCAGTTGATTGATACCATGACAAAGTTTACATCTGCACTTCATTGGTCAGGAAATGCCATTACAAAGTCTAGATCTGCACTTCATTGATTGGGAATGTTATGACAAAGTCTAGATCTGTGCTTCATTGCTCAGGAATGTCACAACAAAGTCTAGATTTGTGACTTCATTGTTCAGGAATGTTATATGTACAGAGTGGAGTGCCACAAATTTTAAGCTCATTTCACAAGACAAAGCAAGTGATTGTTGTGGATTTAGATCGATACGAAGAAAGGGCAAAAATGGGCAATCAATTTCTAAGAAAGTGGTCCACCTTCAAAGAGTGACAAAACACTCTCTCTGCAGACCAAGGTGACATTCTTCTTCTTCTTCTTCATCCTGTTCTACAGCTCTTCGTTTTAACTGGTTCCCTACCAATTGCAACTGTTTGTGTGTCCTGAAGCAGATTGTGTTTATAGCTGTAAGCTGCATCCTAAAAGGATGTGTATTTTCAAGCCCCATGTTGAGGCCACATGTGCAGACCCTGGTATATCAATCTTCATCATCATCATCAGAATCACCTTCTTCCTCTTCTACAGCTCTCTGTTCTAAACCCTTCTCCAGCAATTGCAACTGTGTGCATGCTTGTCTGTCCTGAAGTAATATATGTTTTTGCAGCTGTAAGCTGCATCCCAAAAGGATGTGCATTGTCAAGCCACTTTGAGGCCACATGTGCAGACCCCAGAAACAATCTTCACCATCATCAAAATGATCTGCAACAGCAGCAGAAGCAGCTGTGGCAGCAGGGCTGGCCATTAGAAGCTCCTGCCCCATAAACCCCAGCTCTTTGCAGGTTTGCCTGTGACAAAGCACTTGGTATCAGAAGCCAAGCTGGTAAGGACGAGTGAAGCCAAGCTTGGATGCAAAGAGCTCTGCAGCTCAAAAGGCATACACAATGTCTTACAACCCTTCAACTTCTCCTGCACTTCCTTCTCAGCTTCAACCTCATCACACCAAGGAGCCAGCACCATCTTCTTGCTCCGCACCGCGGTCTCAAAATCCTGCCAGTTCAATGCCACAGCAATGGCAGCATCTCTTTGCTGCTGTGCTTTTTCCAGCATGCTTCTCTGCACCACATTCAGAAGCTCCCTGATGCTCTCCAGAAGTTGGTGCTTGGGTACCACACTCTTGTGCCCCTCTGCACCTTTCTCCAAATCCCGCCGAGCTACAGTCACCTGCATCTTCTCTATGTCGTGAAGACCAATCTCGATCCTCAAAGGAACTCCTTTCATCTCCCAATGAGCATACTTCCAGCCCGGAGTGTAATTCTCTCGCAGATCTGTAGCAGATCTTATGCCACTTTCTTGCAGCAGACGAGCCACAGCTTTGCATTCTTGCAAAGGATCTGCTACAGCAGCAGATGCAGCTGTCATCCTTGACGAAGAAGAAGAAGCGGCAGCAGCAGCAGCAGCTTCTGAAGATCTTGAGCTTGTTGCTGCTGCTGCTGTTCTTGCAGATGTGATGGGGATGGGGATGATGATCACCTGAATGGGTGCAACTCTGGGAGGCAGGAGCAAACCCTTGTCGTCTCCATGCACCATCACCATGGCTCCGATGGCGCGCGTGCTCAATCCCCAAGAGTTTTGCCACACGCGCTTGCTCGCGCCGTTCTCATCCTCGAACACGATCTTGAAGATCTCGGAGAATTTCTGACCCAGAGAATGCACCGTTGCGGCCTGGATCCCACGACCAGAGCCCTGGACGACGAAAGCTTCCAGTGTGTTCGTCGACACAGCGCCGGCGAATTTCTCGCGCTCGCTCTTGACGCCTTTGATCACGGGGACTGCGAGAAGCTCCTCGTAGACTTTGCGGTAAAGCTCCAGCACCACTTGTGCCTCTGCATCCGCTTCTTCCTTTGTGGCGAACGCCGTGTGTCCTTCTTGCCAGAGAAACTCTCTGCTTCTGATGAAGGGAGTCGGATCCTTGAACTCCCATCTCACGACGTTGCACCACTGGTTGAGCTTCAAGGGAAGATCTCTGTGTCCGCGGATCCACTTCGCGAAGCTTGGGTACATGACCGTCTCGCTTGTGGGACGGATTGCAACAGGGATTTCGAGATCCGAGCTTCCGGCTTTGGTCACCCATGCGACTTCCGGTGCGAATCTGCCACATGCTCCTTCTCTTTGCTCAGGGATTTCTCGTGCACGAAGAGTGGAAAGTAGGCGTTGCCGACTCCCATGGCCTTGATCTCTGTGTCCAGGAAGCTCTTGATGGTTTCCCAGATGGCGTAGGACCATGGTCGAAGGATGTAGCAGCCTGAGACTTGGTAGTAGTCTATGAGCTCCCCCTTCACTACCACATCTGCATACCATTGTCCAAAATCCTCGTGCTTCTTGAACCCCAATCCTCTTCTCGTGTATCGCCATGGCGATGATCCTTCTTCTTCCCCCACTTCCATCACTCACCAACCAACTACAGCAACAGATTCCAACTCTTCACAGCTGAATTCTTGAGCCAGAACTCAGAGATTGTGATTGAAGCAGCAGCAGCAGCTGAGAGATGATGATGGTGCTCAAGCTCTCACCAGCAGCAGGAACAGATTGCAAACTTTACAGAGCCGAATTCTTGAGCCACAACTCAGAGATTGATCGTAGCAGCTGAGAGATGATGATGCTCAAGCTGTCACCAACAAACCCAACAACAACAGCAGCAGCAACAGATTGCAAACTTTACAGAGCTGAATTCTTGAGCAAGAACTCAGAGATTGATTGTAGCAGCCAGCAGCTGAGAGATGATGATGATGATGATCAAGCTCTCAACCAGAACTGGAAATGACATGCAACGCTTAACAATAACAACAACAACAACAACAACAGACTACAAACAAATTCTTCAACAAACGAATTTTTCTTCACAACAACAACAACAATCACAACAAATCAGCTTCTTTCACAATCTTCTCCACAATCTTCTTCACATCATCTTCTTCATAATCTACTTCAAATCATCTTCTTCACAGCTGCAAAATGGCTTCAGCAAAAATAGCTTCAAAAGCTTCAGACTTTTGCAACAACAAAGCTCCAAATCCTCTGATTGATCGAAAACCCATCTCTAAAATTTGTAACTTTGTTTGTCAATTGAGATAAGATTGGAGAGAAGCAAGCAAGCAACAATCATTGATTCATCAAGAGCTTCAAGGTCTTGATAGCTCCTCCTCTCTTCTTCTTCTTCTTCTTCTTCAGCTCTTCTTATGAAATTTTCTCTCTCTCTCTCTCTCTCTCTCTCTCTCTCTTTGTTGGGGGTGTGTTTTTCTGGGACTTTATTAGGTGTTATAATAATTTGTGCATTTGGGTACCAACAAAATGTTGGGTTTGTGAAAAGACATGGGTGCTGTAATGAAATTTATTTACACTCTGTGTAAGTGTTTAATATCTATTTCCATTTGGGTAAATGTAAAATCATTTAAATCTATTTTATGTCATTGTAAAATAATCTAAATATAAAAATAAATATATTATTTATTTAATTTTACTCAACTACATAAAATAGTGTAAGTCTAAAACAATAATGTAAAAAATGGGATTTTACTTAGGGAGGAGAGGAGGAGATTTTATTATGTTTTGGATGATAAGCGAACCAAATGGTCCATTGCAAAAAAAAAATTATACTTGCTAATAATAATATAAGTATAAAAAGTTTGAATGTGTAAATATAAATCATTTACATTTACACGAGATTCACACACGCACAACATTGTTTTGCATTGTCCCAAAAGGCAAAGTGTTTTACAAGGTATTATGATGATTTGTGGATTTGGGTTTAGGGTTTTGTGAAAAACTTGGGCACCAAGAATTGTCCACTTCTTGCTTCTTCCTTTAACCTTTTTTTCTTTTAGGGGGTGGGATTTTTTTCCTCCTCCGACAATTGGAATCAAAGGTTTAGCTCTAAACACCCATTGTCGGTACCAAAAGAAGACCCATTTTGAATTTTTGAGGCTCATCAAAAACATGTATGACTCAAAGCTTTTCTACCTTAGTATCTCTCCCATGACATAGCCTAGGTGTTGCAAGTATGACCTTTTTTTCCCATGCTCTAGTTGATTGGGGGTGTTGGGTGGTGCCTACAAACATTGACTAGGTGGGTAGCATATTCTTTTACCTTTGTAAATGTGATTTTAAAAAACTCCTCTAAAATAAGTCTTTATTTGGCCATAGACAATATTTTATGGAGGTTTTTCTCTTTTAGTTGTGAGAGAGACAAGTCACCCATCATCCCCATACCTTTTTTTCCCTCTAGCCCACCAAGCTCCTATCTTGCTTGCAACTATCATGTACTTATTAGCTACTTCTATTCAAAAATATTATAATGATGTCTGTCTTTGGATCTTTTGATCAAGTTGATTAGATTAAAAATCCATATTTTTGCAATTTAAATTTTATGTACAATTTATTTATTTATAAATATAAGCTCTAAACAATTAAATGACATTGTTGTGTGTGTGGCTCAAATTTTAAGGCAAAGATTGATTGTAAAGAGAAAGTTGTGATGTTTTTTTTTTTGTAAATTAAGAATTTTTTTGGGTCTAGACTCTTTGCGTTAACAAGTTACCAATTTTGTTTGCTTCCTAGCACCTCATCACTCTACAATGCATAACAATCTAGAGTGGACACAACCCATGAGACAATTTCTAGGAAATAAAAACTGTGTAGATTTTCTAGCCTCATTTTAGGTAGTAATTTATTGCTCGTATATTTTCATTTGTATTATTTTCTCCCCATTTGTTCACTTCAATTCACCAAATCTTTATCTTGAGAGCAAATTAGATGTTCCAAAAATCAAATTAGAGCAACAAAAAGGGATAATTTGAAACTCTTATTGCGGTAGCACCTGATAGATACATAGTACCTATGTCCCCAACTAAACCCTTCTTAATGTTGGATTCACATCAAGGTGGTAAAGCAAATAAAATTAAAGCAACAAACCTACTAACCCTAATTTTATCCCAATCACACATAAGGAAATTAAAAATAACCCAGCACATGTCTGAATGGGTTAAAAAAGTTAGGGTCATTCATATGTCATTGGGATTAAGGAGGAGTAAAATGCTTTGAGGATTTATTTTCAATTTTTTAAGCTTCAAGTTTTTGTATTGTCATGATGCAACCACATTCTTCCCTGCCACTGCAATTGCATGACTGTAAACTTGGCTGGTTGAAAGTTCCTTTGTTGAAAGGAAGAGCTTTTCAGATTTAGAATGTTCAGTAGCTGTGCTTTATGCACAGGAAAGTCCTTAGGGGAGGGCATTCTTAGTACAAGGGGTCGCCTCGGCTCCACCTTTCACAGGCCCCTTATTCTGAGAATGCCCTCTCCTTAGGGCTTAACCTAGCATGTAGTGGCAGTAAGTGAATAGAGAACCTCTGATTCAAAGCTTGAGTTGCAGGAGGTAACAACCAGTGTTGGGCAGATATACCTTTTTTTATTATTATAAAATATCCACTGGTTCCGGTTATCCATCTATTTGTTGTCGGGCAGTTCTGGTTATTTTTATTTTTACTTTTTAAAAAAATTGTAATATCCTTTAAGGATATCATTAAAAAAATAAATCTAATGTCAGATTTTAGTATGACCGGATATCTGTCACCATGAATATTCGTCAAATAACCTAGCATTCTAAATAACAAAATACGCAATTTTTTTTTTCAAAAGTATTTTAGAAATTACAAGTCCAAAAGTCCATCTCACTCAAATTCACCTTCATACTGTTCTAATTCATCCTCTAAGACAAGATCAGCCTCAATCAACTCTATCAAACCAAAAGGTGAACTACAACCCACCCTAGGATCACTAGGCTAATATTTATTAATAAAAATTATTTTATCTAAATTATCTGATTATAAACGACATCTCTTCAAATTTGTAAGAATTCCAACCAATGAAAAAAAAAAAACTATTTGAAAACTAACAATATTAAGAATCTAACAAGTAGAAAATGCCACAATTGGAAATAGAAACTCGTATTTCACCCACCACTCTAAAGAACATTTAATGTCCTTGACATTCACTTGAAACCTTCTGAACATCAATAAGTCCTTGTTCACCATCTCCTTTGTTGGCTCATTGGTTCCAACAAACATGTAAAAAATGTCCAAGTTTCTTTCTTCATCAATTTGCATATTTGCCACAAGTCCAAATTCTACCATAGGGTGGAGGATGTGGTAGCATTTCAAAAGCATAGGAAATAAGGATTGTTGGTCATATCCTTTCACAATAAAGACAGCTTGCTCTTGACCAATAAGAAATGAAACCAACCTCAAACTTTTAAATCTAGGATTTAACATCAAGGACAACATGTTTTATTTCTTTTATGCTTCTTAAAGAATGAAAGAAAACCATTTCAAACACCACATACTTCTCTTCTAATGTTAGATGCAAACAATGATAATTCATGGGCTACAACAAAATCATCATCAATTAAATCCTATAAATTAAGTGAAATTCCATATTCTTCTTGAAATTTCAGGCTCATAATGATTGTTACATTCAAAGCATAAAAAAGTAACCAATGCCCACAAGATTGGTTCAACACTTAAGCATTTACAACTAAAAATATATATCAACAAATATTTGAGATATGTGCCACGTTAAAGGTGGAGGGACACAACTAGTAACCCTCATTACAGTTTGTTGATTATAACATAAAACAATTGTTGCCCTAAATTATAATGCCTCTTGAAATAGGATAATTTTACTTGCAAACCTGCAAAAGTAGATCAAGGATTAGTAAAAAAAACTTATACTTAAAAAAAACTAGAAACAACATGTTTGCAAAAATGGAGCAAAAAATTAAATGCCTAGAAACCAAACTAACTTCATTTTCACTAAAATGTTTAATTTCCTAGGTCTCAAACCAGATTCAATGCAGGTTTCGTCTCATTCTTAATGACCTTTACCAGATTTATTTGGCCAAGTAATGCATTTTTGCAAATATACCTGGGTAGATTTAATAGACACATATTTCACATTCTTACAAATTTTGTCATCAGTTGTGGCATATTAGCATGTTTTGGAAAAAACTTGACCAAAATAGGTTCCCTGAATTTTTTTTTCCAAATCTAAAGTTTCACATTTAACAACAAACTTCAAAACATTAGTCAATGTATTTAAATTTGAACCTTTATCCTTCACATATGCTATGATCATATTTCTTAAGCCATATGCATCTAAAAATCAATAAGATTTCTAGCCAATGTTTGTCCTGTAATTTCAACAACTTCAAACAAACCAAGAATAACATGTTTTGGTTTCCAATTAGGTCCCAAAAAATTCGTGACCAAAACAAACACATCATATGCACCCTTGGACATCCACAAACACTACAAGAAAACTTGTCTTTTGTGACTTGATTTATGACTAGGTTGTTAATCATGGAAAACATCTATGACTACATGACTATGTAGTTGAATAAGACACATCATTTACGACACCTACTTGCTAGTGTGGCTCAATTGTAAGATAATTTGTGACTACGACTTTTGTGACTATGAAATCATGGAGGTCATTAGTGTTTTATGATATCCATAAATTATGGTTATTGGATATAACACATTAAATATGAAATAAATATGTTCTCCACCCATGCCATGTAGACACATGATATAAAATTTAAAAACCTAGCCTATGTGTTAAGAATGTAGGCCTTAACCTACCTAGGAATGTAGGCTAACTTAGTTAACAAGTTAACTTAGTTAGGCTAGTTCATTAAGTTGCAAGTGTGAGGATTTGAACCTTTCACCTCCGCATTGAGGGAAGAAGTCCTTAAGCCTCGTTTTAACCATTGCACCACATGATTTTTACATGACAAAAATTGTCACCATATTGTTATAAACATTTTTTTAAACCTACTTTAAAAGTTAAATACCTAAGTACTTACGTTTAACAACTTAGAACATATGTAGAACCTAGTAGGTACCTAGCTTAATAGGTAATAGGTAAGTAGTACATATAAAAGGTAGTAAATAGTAACTTAAAAACTTATTAAAATAAAATAAAATTTTGGGAAACTGCAAGAGCTCAACATATGTGTGCGTTTGCTAAGGTGGATGCACTTTGGTTTTGGAAAAAGTACTGGCCAAGGGCACCCGTTATGGACAAGATTAATGCAAGTACGCTTTTGGAAGGTTTCTGCGGGGTAGTTGGTTAGTCTCCGCCACCCATACAGCTACGAATTGATCATTCCGCTCAGGTGACCAAACCTCCATCTAGCCACACCTTAAACACATATATCACACTTGCTGAGCTGTTTCAAGCACCGAAAAAACTACAAAGAAACAAGGTTGGCGATTTGGATGGTATGAAAGCTGAGTTCATTTTGGATGTGGGAGAGTTGGTACACATGCCACTATTGACATCATTCAATTGCTTTCTAAAGGAAGGCTTTCTAGAAGCCCTTTCCATTAGGGTGGTCCACTCGTTCTTTAAAGGGGGTGATACCTCTAAATTTGACAACTACAAGGGGATAACGGTTTGGCTTATCCTAGCAAAGTTGTTTGTTATGATCCTTGGCAAAAGGCTCAGCTAGTGGGCTGAACAACATGGGCTGCATGCCAAGGGTCAAACTGGGTTTCATAAAGATCATCGCACTACTAACCAAGTTTTTATATTGCAAATTTTCATATAACAAAGTAAGGCAAAAAAAAAACCACTCTATTGCTACTTTGTGGACTTCAAAAAGGCGTTCAATATTGTGCCACGTGAAGTGTTGTGTCAAGTTTTGGTTGGCCTTAGGGTGGAGGGGTGCTTCTTACGATGCTTGCAAGTGATGTATGCTGATGCGCCCCCAAGTTCCTTGTTAGACCCCAAAAGGGTCCAACTATGCTAAAGAGCGAAAGTAGTAGGAACTTGGTGCCGCTCCCAACTTCCAGCACTAAACGGGGTAAGAGGGGCGTGCTGAAAGTTCCGGGATTAGACTAGGAAGAGGGACAAGTTATTTAGTTACACGGTCCTGCATCCAAAACCAACCAACAAGTAGGTTAGATCACATCCGGGACATTCCTAGTGTGAGGATAAGCCATGGGCAACCCTAGAGTCACTTGATTCACCACGGCCTGGACTCAGGGGAAGCCACCACCTTCCCCCATATACAGTAAACTTTCTAAACTAATACTGTGTAAACTAATATTCTCTCTAAACTAATATGCGGGCATTGGCCCGTGGCGGGCCTCATACTTAATCTAATAATTCTCCATAAACTGATATTCAATATTTTTTTCCGGTCCCATAACATTTTATAAACTAATACATCATACAGTAGTGGTATGAAAAGTTCCTTTCTGTAGCATTGTTTTGCTCTTGCTTTTGGGGAAAGGGTTTGGACAAGACTGACCAGCTGACTGCCCACAGCCCCTTTTATAGAGCGAAGGAGGGTATTTTGAGAGTACCTAGAGTGCAGCTTTCCACAACTTCACAATCTACCAAGATTTCTACCACTCATGTCATATGATCTTCTACGTGCTTCTTTGATCCTCCATTAAGCTCCACAAGGTTCTGTTACCTTCCCCAATGATCCATGACCTTCTACTAACCTCCATGACCTTCCATGCTACTTTGGCAGGTTCTGGAATGATTTTTGTTAACCCCCATATAATTTGTGTAAACTAATATCCTCCATAAACTAATATCTTCCGGCCGGTCCCAAGGATATTAGTTTAGAGAGAGTTTACTGTAGTATTCTCTGCACCTCTCTGCTGCACTTGCATCCGAATGGCACTTTTTCCCGGGACTCCCAAAGTGGAGTCCCAAAACTGTTCCGGTTTGGACTCCGAGGACTTTGGGCGTTCATAACTTCTTGCTCCGACCTTCGATTGGGACGAGGTTTGAAGCGAACTTGTAGCTCTCCTTGAAAGCTTTCCAATGGTGTATTGCACTCTCCCTGCACACACCGGGGTAGGGTCGATTCTTGACTTTTAGTGGTCAGGAGTCAAACTGCCAATTTGACTCCCGACCCTTCTTTTGACCATAACTCGTGCTGCAGATGTCCAAATGGCTCATGCGAGGACATTTTGGACATTTACACTTCAAGACCTTTCCAACGGTATAATGAACATCTCAATGCAAGGTTTTTTGACCCCTGCAATCGAGTTTTAAATTTTTGCGAGTCCCAGAGGACTCCCAAGTCCCATTTTTGGGAGTGTGAGTGGTAACCTCACACTTCCCTCAAAGTGGGGTTGCGACATATGCCAAGGATACTACACCCATCAATCACCCAAGCAAAGGTGTCACCTCCAACTTCAGGTGCCAATAAAGGGTGAAACAAGGTTGCCTTTTCAGCCCCCTACTATTTGGGCTATATTTGGATGCCCTAGAAGGGTGCTTGGACAATAGAGAATGCAATGCACTAGCCTTAATAGACGTGCACATATGGTTCTTGATTTTTGTAGATGACCACGCTCTGATGTCAGAGCAAGAGGTGAAACTACAATAAGAGTTAAGTGCGCTCCAATAGTTCTGTGCTGAATGTGCACTTACAATGAACGTGACAAAAACAAAAATCATGGTGTTCAATTCTGTTAACCCATGCCAAGAGTTTATGTTTGAAGGTGACATTATTGAACATGTGTAGACCTTCAACTATTTGGGGATCTTGTTCGAGACCACCCTGAACCTAGACAGTGCAATGGAACATCTAACAACTGTTAGCAGGTGCTTGCTGTTCACATTAAACTACCGTTGTGTGGAGTTACGTATTATGGACGTTAAACTATGTTTTGACCTTTTCAACACGTTGGTGCATTCCACAACAAGTTATGCCTATGAAGTTTGGGTGGATTCCAAGAAAATAGAGATTATTTAAGTAGTGTACCAATGGTTCTTCAAGTCCTTGCTCGGGATGCGAAAAACAACTAGCACGTCCATTGTGTTAATAAAATTTGGCAAATTCCCCTTTGAACATTTTGCATGGGGACAAGTGTTGTTGTGCTATAATCGTGTGAGCATGATCATTAAAGACCACATCTTGGGAAAGGCACGGGAAGCCTAACTCGCTATGCTTACTGCGGGAAAGAAATGTTGGGTTGGATATCTGAAAAAATGGCTACTAAAAATCAGCCCTAGGAGGTGGTAGGTTTTCTGCCTCTAGTTCAATTGCCATTAGAAACAACACCTCCACTTGTAACAACCTATGTGTTCCAGGTGGGGATTGTTCAACTGCCATTAAGAATGGTTCCTAGGACAACGCACATACATCCCACCCGTCTAGTAGGGGTGAAAGGCTAGGTGGAGAGCCAAGTACTTTGGTGCAATGCGTACAACGTATAGGTGGGAACTCAGATGGCTAAGTTGGCCGCACTACAACTAGTGTAACCAGTTGGTGTTAAATTTACAACATGAGGCCCGATCAATTAAGAGGTTGGGGTCCCACGCCTTCTAGGTTTTCCCCACACAATGTTGAGTGTAAAAAGGGTGAAGGATAATATGTGATTGGCTTTCATTGAAAAGCTCTTTACCAATCGCGAAATCAAGACCAACGTGCAAACAAGATATTTGCACTTCAAGGGTATGTCATACGAAAATGAAAGCTACATGTGTGACATCATTTGTGTTTAGCTGTGAAAATCTCTAGCTCGGTTTCGGTGTGGCAACACACAATTTGAGGTAATGTTAGGTGTGTGGAAGGGCGTGCCATACACAGAAGGCTTTCTCAAGGCTATGATTTGGGGAAGGTAGAGGATGAAAAACACTTGCTCCTTGTCTATCCAAATACACAGAAAGTTAAAGAACACTTTTGCTCAACCTTGCCCCTCACCCACACGAGCATTCTTGCAGGGCTCATGCAGATTACGAACATGGTCACCCTGGCCAAGTTTGTGGCATGCTGCCATTACCAGAGAACAATTTGTCCTCCATGATCTACCTTTCGTCTAATGGACTCTTTGTTCCCAAACGGACGTAAAATTATAAACAATAAACAATAAGTACCGAAATGAACTAGAAATTTAGCTACCATAATGAAATTACCTTAATTACCATAATTAATTAAATATTATTGAACATTGCTTAATTACTAAATTGTTGCAATGAAATTACCCTAATTACCGTTACAAAGTTTCCTTTAAAACATTACCCAAAAATATCATTTATTATATAACTAAATATCTTTTATGAATTAATGGGAAAAATGGTTGAAACTAATAAAAACCCTAAATAACTTTAAATAGTTCATAATTCATCAAAATGAACAAATATTTAAATACCTATTCAGACTAGGTAATATGAGCCACTTCGAAATATAACCATTGCTTCATTTTCATTGTATTAAACGATTATCTAAATTGGTGTTGGAATTTTTTAACCACTTTGGGACATAACCATTGTTTAATTTTTGTTGTGTTAAATAATTATTTAAGTTCGTGATGACATATGGTATTACACCTTTTTCAAAGGTTCGTCCAAAGTGTTTAAGAAATTTCTTACCATGCCCATGCATCCTCTAAGTATGGCATTCCAATAGACCACATTTCTAGATTGCATTTTGTTGAACATGCTATAAACATCCTCCATGCTCCCATATTTTGCATATAGGTCAACCAAACTACCACCCGCAAAGACATTTGAATTGAATCCACTTTGAATGAAGAGGACAACTTGCGCATGAATGTGAAGCATTGAGTTTGGAAAAAAATGTTTGATATGATTTTAATCCATTTACATGCATGAATATGTCCATAAATGAATATCATTTTTGTGTGGATGACTTTTATTTATGATTTGGATTAAATAATAAATCATTGAATGAAATTCATCCATGATTGGAAGATAAATAAATTCAAATTGATTTATATCCATCCTCACTTATTGTTGAAATATTAGTATCTCAAACTTGAATGTCATTTATAATGAAGGATAATGAAATTGTGATAGTAGGGAAAATATGATGATGGGACTGAGATGATTTTAATTAATTTTTTTAAGAAATCATTTTTATAAATAATGTTAGATAATTTAAGAAATATTTTTATGCAATGAGTGTTAGCCCCCCTTGTCCAATTGTTGTCAATAACATAATTTTTGTGTGGAAAATTGGGGAACTTTGAAAATAAATAATTAAAAACAAATTCTATTGTCATCTATGATAGTAGGTTGTTTAAAGAAAACTAATTAAGGTGCCTAAAATTGAATTTTAATTTATTTCAAAAACCCATTATCACTAATGACATTACATAGTAATTTTAAAATATTTAAAACATTCAAAACCCATTGTTGTTAACCACATTGGTTAAACTTGAAAAAAGTCATGGCACCTTTGATGAAGAATGAGAAAAAAATCCCATTGTTGCCAACGACACTTATAAATAAATTTGAAAAAAGTTGTGGCACCTTCTTCAAAGGAGGGGGAGGAGAAAACCCATCGTCATTAATAACACTAGGTTAATTTGCTTGATTTTAAAATTAAAAAAAACTTAATTATAAAAAAAAACAATGACCATGGTGTGGATGTTAACCTAATAATGAAAATATAATTTTAAAAATTTGAAATTAATGACATTTAAAATCCATGAAATACATCTATAATAAAATTTACATTATATTATTCAATAAATATTAGATCATGGTTAATTATATTGTGTTTCAAAGCTCTACTTAATTAAAAAATTTACAAAAATCCATAAAACTTTAATGATAAAATAAAACATTAATCCATAATGAAAATGAACGTTTAAATTCATCCTCATGTTTGCTTCTAAGTTTAGTGGTACAATATTTATTTTAAGGTTAAATTCTTGAGTTTTACTTGCATGTGTATAAGAAAAGAGACATTTTACAATGGCCAACTCTAGATTCTAAGCTCAAGCTTTAAGGTAATGTGATAACTTGCTTCCTTGTGCTTGACACATAACAAAACGTTTTGATAGCAAACCTATACATCAAATTGATCATGTGGTATGGTTCAAAACAACTTCAACTTCAAGAACCTAGATAGCCAAGATCTATGTCACATCAATTTTTTGCGCTAGGACAAAAGTTATTATTGATGAAAACAACAAATACCAATTGTGCGCTACAAGGATTGCCACACCAAACCTTACAACCAAGTATAATAAAATTATACACACAAATCAATACAAAAACATAAATCCCTTTAGTAGTTCTGGACATAACCAGCATGCACTAGGGACTGAGAGCCCACACAAATCCATAACATAGTTATAAAATGGATAGCTAGCAGCTCTACCCATTACTAGAGAGAGGCCATGGGCAAGTTTGGCACCAAGTTTCAGCCCACTAAGAGCCCCTAGGGCGAACCCGGCAGGGTAAACACGGTATTGAAAAAGGCATCTGTTCGCCACCCCACAGCCCCCCTTCAAAGAACCTCACGAGAAACTATAGGTACATAACAGGACTGGGCGTATTCCGATGACAGAATCAGTAAAACCCTGGTGATTCCACCACCACCCACCGGCAGTAGTTCAATTCTGCCTTCAAAAACCACCTGAATTTTTGCATAATAGGTAGGTACCAACTCAATTTATTTTAATAGTAGGTACGTAAAATGACTTATTCCAGTAAACTTGGAAAATCCAAACATTAGCGTACATAGAATTTGCACAGTTTAGTAGAATTCGCCCTTTTGGTCTTACTAGGTAGGGCGTTACTGTCACTGAGCCCTGGTTGGTTGGTTGCTTGCTTGCGAGCTCGCCCGGTAGTCCACTTCCAGACTAGGAGACACAAGAGGAGTCCAGTGCACCGGGACCACCAAAAAAGAAGAAGCTGCGCCAGTATTTCCTGGGAGCTTCCTTTTCAATGAGAAGGGTGTAGCAATAGGGGTTGGTGATATCCCAGACAGTGATATCGGCATCGAATGCCTTCCGAGCGGAGTCGAAGTAGATCACGTTTCTCTGGTACGCCGCAGTCGGGTAACCATTCCTGGGGAACGCTCCTGAGCCCATGGCAGTACGTGTGGGTATGGTGGCCGGGAAAATCTCGCCGCCGAATTGTACTGAATCGGCGCTGGTGCGCAGAGTATTGTAGATTTTGGAGGGCCAGTAACCAACAACTGTGTTATCGATGATCAATGCCCATCCCGGAATTTTGGGATCGAACACCACGTAGATGGCGACTTCATATTCGATGTGCAATCTCTCAGCGAGTGTGGTGTATCGAGAAAAGGCTCCACCAAGTACCCAAGTTCTGTCTATCTGGACAAACCCAGAACACTCCAAATTGTAGCACCCACGTAGCTGGTAATCATCTGAAGTCCAGTAGATGAACAGATGCGGAGCCAGTGGGTGCTGTGACGGGTGCTGTGACGGGTATACCTGCCAGCCGACTTCGGCGGTGTTGAGGTTCGACGAGTCGCCGGCAACAATCCAAAGTTGTGACAGGCTGAACTCGGATGAAGGATCTGCGATCACAGGTCCATTCACACTGAAAATTGCTCCTCCACCTTTGTAAGCTCCAGTCGACGTCGGCGATCCCTCCACTACCGCATACTGATGTGGTAATTCGGCGCTGGGATCCGCGGGATCAGTAGTATTCCTGTGCTTCGTATGAGTCCGCGGACTTTGTTGTTTTCTCCAGTTCTTCTTTTGTCGCGGATTATTTGGATCCGTCGACATTCGCTGTACTGGGATGGAACCGTCAGGGCATCCTCCATACTCCCTGCCAAAACATTGTGGGTGTAACTCTGATTCACGTCGAGACTTTGGCAAATTCAGATGTGATGGTGGAGACGTCTCCATCCGAATGATGTGATCTTTAAGTGCAGGATGGTGGGCTGCAATTTGTTGTTCGATGGGGACACAGTCTACCCAGCTTCCATCAGATACCTGGAATGACTTCACAGCAGGACCATGCATAGGAGTATTAGTGCTATTGTCTGTGTAAGCTTCGAGTCTTATTTCTTTTTCAAAACTTCCTCCTTCAGCTTGTTTCAATTCTCTCCCTTCACATGACCCCACGAAGATCAGCATGAGCAGCTGAATACAGAGTGTGGCTGTAACAACAACCCAGTACAAACTCCTCCTTGCTTGAGGATGATCAGATACTACTCCTCTTCTAGTGGACTCCATAGTATATTACTTTCCCTTCGATCTTCAACCTCTCTCGTACAAGCTCAAGCAATCAAGCTAGCAACAACAACTACAGGCTCTATTCCCTTCAAACTCAGATTGAATATATGTACAAAACCCTGGAGCAAGTTGATCGAGCAATCCTCCAATCAAGACTCTTAGAATCTGATCAGAAAACAGTGGGGTTTTTTTTTTTTCTTTTTTTTCTTTTTTGAGATTTTATGATGTTGCCACAAAACTGCCCGGGGATTTAGCCACAAGGGGATTTAGCCACGTTTGGCTATAGACCAGTCATAAAAGTAGAAATTTATTAAAATTCTTTTCTATACTGGCTACTTGCTTTTGAACAAAAATGTGTAGAAAGAAATGTGGCGATTTTTTAGAATTTTCTTTTGACTTCTGCGGTTTTTATTTCTGGAAAGAGGGAATATTCGACAGACTCCTATTTTTTCTAATTTTTAAATTTTCCTCCCAAAAAAAAAAAAAAAAAAAAAAAAAACCGCCACTGGAAAACAGGTTATTAACTAGAGCAATACTTGTCCGCTAGTATAGTTTACACTTGGGCGCCCTCAAAACGTGTACTGATTTATACTGGCCCCGGGAAAAACTGGTACGTGACTTTCGGGTGCCCTTGACTTTTAAGGTCGATAAGGGTTTCTTTCTGGGTGAATTTCTTTTTGTTTTGCGAAAAAGATTCCCGAAGGTGGAGGCGTTTTTTCAGTTTTAAAATCAGTTTTTTTTAATATGAAAATAAAAGTAGTAAATATGTGAAAAATCAATGGATACAAATTTCACTCACTTAATTCGATGCTATGATATGTTTTCCATTATACAAATTCTCCTAAACTCTCAAATTTAGTTCAAGCGTGGGTTGCGTTTCTAGTGCCCTATCACAACTTCAATTGATTTTTTTGGTGGTTAGTTTTTTTGTTATCTTGTGGAAAATGTTTTTGAGGAAGAACTTGGGAAAAACATGATTGTCAGTCAATAAGTTTTATAATTTAAAAAATGGTGTGTTTTTCAGTGTAAATCTTGATTTTTTCATGAAAAAATTGCCATTTTTTCAAGATTAAAAAAACTGATTTTCAAAAAAAGAAACATTGATAGCAAGGAACTTCCATTTTTTTCTCTTTTTATTCTTTTTTTTTTTGGTATGGATATCTCACTACTTCACCTCCTCTATCCAGAACTAAAAAACTTCAAACGGTAATTGAATAGAAAGCTTAACACAAAACTACCCCATCATGGGTTGCAAATACCACATAATAACATAGAAGAAAAATCCATTTAGTGAGACCATCCATAAAATTCAAGAAATTAATTCCTTACAAGACAATCCTATCAAATTGCCTTTTGCATAAAATTATATTAGCATTGTGAATATTTAAAGAGGGGGAAAACGAATCAAAACATGCCGACAACTTCAAACTCGGACACTTGCGTAAATCCCTTGAAATGATATCCATTGAAAAAGTCAGACACTTGCCTAAAATAGAGGCCTCATTATGTGGTGCAAGAAATCACATAGAGAGTTCGCATAACAACATACACACGCAAACAATTGCCAATTGGGTGATTGTACACTCCATCGTATATGTACATTTTGCAAGTCTCAAAGTCTAAGTGCAATAGGCTATCCGAACACCTACATCACAAGTTTCACCCGTGCAACATAAATGAAATTCAAATATTTTGTTAAAGATGTTTGGTGTTTTGGGTTAATTGTTCCAAAAACACACCAAAAATTGGCTTTTGGAAAAAAAAATGCCAATATTCCATTGCCCTGAAGAGTCACTTTGTTGCTGTTTGGCAAAAACTTTAGACAATTTTCTAACAATTATGGTTAATAGATGTTAAATCTACCTTTGGATGCTCATCAGTTACTCTTAGTTTAGAAATTTTTTAAAGAGAAACACATTGATCACAAGGGCTTTGTTTCCATGGGGTTTTCCTTTCTCCTCCCAACAATTTCCTTTATAAAATGATCTGACAATTTGTTTCATGACATGAAATTTACTGATTATCAACATATTAAGCCTTGAGGAAAGAAAACATCAAAATATTGGTCCCAAAAAGAATAATCCCTTATGAAAAGTTTGAAGTTATAACATGCTTTGCAAACTCAGGTGCTTTCTATTGAACCTTCTTATTGTCTCCCTTAAGTGAAAGAGAAATAATTTTTTTCATAAAAATTGGAGATAATTTTGAAACTGGATTTTGTAAGACCTTTTTTTTCCTCCTCTTTTTATCAGGCTTGCACCATATATGTGATGTGCAAAAATAGGCCATTTTGTTGACCAGTTTGAACCAGCATTTCACTAGTGCACCATCCACTCTCACTATTTATAGTTTTATTATAAGGCTCTAAATATCATTTTCATAGTTTTTTTATTAAGCTTTTAATGTTCACCATTCACTTGGAGGAAACAGTACATTTCATGATATGATTCTTGGACATTTAGATGTACCTTTACAGTTGAGAAACAGGAGATTATATTCGTTAAAAAAAGTTGAAATGTGTTTGAACAAAAGCCTTAATATTGTCGAGCAAACAATTTTGAAAACTCATTTATTTGCAAAATTGCACCAATTCATGTGAAAATTAAGGAGATCCTAAGTTGTTATATCCCAATTGTATGTTTTTCAGCTTTCAAAATGGAATTCCTTGGCTTTTCTCACAGCAGACCAAAACAAAGAAACCAAAAACACTTTTTGTTTTGGTATTGAAGGAATGCAGTTGTCTCATTCCTTCAATAATCCATTTCCTTCCCTCTATTTAGAAAACATTGATGATTAATAAAAAGACCATAATACTAGGATTCATAGGTTGAAATTTCTGAATGATGTCAAAAGAAAAAGCTGTGCAAAAAACTCCAAATTACTTTCTATATGAGAGGATTTGATTTGTTTTTTTTTTGAGTGAAACTTATTAGTGCCAATATGAAGGGCAAAAACATCAGAACAATCATCCCAAGAATTCATTTAAAGGTTTTTGAGCATTTGCAAATATAATTATATTTCATCAAATTGGGGTGCATAGCTAACCATGGTGGTTAGTTATCTATTAGGCACCAACATTTATCTACCTACTTACCTATCTATCTACATTTATGTACTTACCTAGGATCCATCAAGTGCTTCGCCTACTTACCTACCTAGATAGCAACCACTTACATTTTAGACACACATACTTATGATAATTATCATTGTTGGGTGGTTTTCTAGTTTTTCTAAAAATCGTCAAGATGGTGTATTAGAATGTTTTGAAAGACTTGACTCAATTTTTATTTTCAATTTATTTTCATCTTTTAAAGACTCCAGCAAGCTTTCAAACATTTGCAAAAATTAATTTTACCTAGATTTCAAAATACCAATTCTCACACATTTTATACTAGTTGGTTTTCAAAGCCAGTTTTCACATATCAATTATTGTAAATTTTATTATCTTGAATTTTCATATTTAATGTTGAAAGAGTAACAACAACATTAAACATGAAGCAACAAGAGGAATAGCATCATGAGCAAAAAGCAACAATAGGAACAGTAAAATTTAGCAAAAAAACATCAAAAGTAGGAGCAAAAAGAACATCGAGCAAAGAGCAACAACAACAACAACATTGAGCAAGCAAAGAGCAACAAGAGGAACAACAGCTTATATAAGTAAGGAGCAATAACTTTAAACAAGTAAATAGTAACAACATTGAATGAGCAAGGAGCAACAAGAAGAGCAATAACCTTAAACAAGGAGTAGCAAAAATAGCAATAATGTCGAACAAACAAAAAACAACAAGAGGAACAATAGTATCAAACAAGCAAGGAGCAATAAGAGGAAGAGCAATAAAAAAAAGCAACAATGTCAAATAAACAGGAAGCAACAAAAGGAATAACAATGTCAAATAAACGAGGAATAGCAAGACAAGTAGAAGCATCGAGTGAGAAACATTGGACAAGAAACGTTGAACAAGGAACATCAAGCAATTACTACTAACTATTAACCAAAGCAAATAAGCAAACTAATTAATCTAAACAACAAACAAAGAAGATAGGAAAAAATTCACACATAATGACAAAATGTTTTTTGAAACACTCACTTTATATGAAGTAACAAGTAGCACTGTTTACTGGTTAAACCCTAAACTAACTATTAACTACTGATATAAAATGAAGCACTAAACCCTATTGGCTACTAACTACTTAATTAATTTTAAACCCTGAAACCTTGACCTTGAATTTTTTTTAATACCTCGTTAGTTTTCCAATAAAATATACATTTGATTAAAGTTTGAAAGGCCTAGTTCTCACATTACAATAAACTCTATAGCTAGGTTTCAGAAAAGGCATCACTCAATGTGATACCTTGAGGGTTTCAAATTGAGAACCAGTTTGAAACCTTGTCCAATTTTCTCATTTGTTTATACCCACTCAACATTGATAATTAGCCACATATCCACATACATAGGTTGTTATTATACGTAGGTACTGGGAAGGGAAAGTAGAAGGATTTATAGCATGATAGGTTACCAAAGCAATTCATAGTGTTTCATCATGAACATGAGTCATAAGGGGTTTTCAATGGACACTATGATAGTGGTCTTTTCCAAATAAAATTCTGCAACTCTTGTGAGTTTTGGCATAATGGGGCATCAAATGTGTAACTGGGAATGAAAATTTTACAAAACTAAATAACTGGAACCTAGACTAATTTTTCTACCAATTTTGGTAGTAAATTGAGTTTCATCATGTCTTTCATTTTTCCTTAACGCCTCCATTTCTGCTACAACCTGTACAACTACTCTAATTACTCTCAAACCTTGTGCATCAAATGCTGAAACTCTACTCCTACCTGTACAATTATTATAATTACTTTTGAACTTTGTGCATTAAATTCTGAAACTCAGCATTTTGTAGTGAGATTTAAATAATTTTCATTACTTTGCACATACAATAAACCCCTTTATAATCACGCCCTTGGTGACCATTTTTTATTTTTTACATTAACAAATTGTGATTTAAATGTGTATAGTCACATTCCATATAAACCTTTACAAGATTCTGACCGTAGGCAAAAACAAATCTTACAAAACCGCCCTTTTATACTAGAAAAAGTGTCGATTGTTTAAATTTCTTATGTGGCTTATTCTAAGCTTTATTATGCATTACTAAACTTGAAGAAGGTTGTAATTTTTGCATGTTTTAATGTCACATTGAGTTTGGGATTCTTAGTTCTATTATTAGCTTGTGTATTTTGTCAATTATATTTTTTTAATTATTTTTTAATTTTCTTGGGAAGTTCACATTTTATTTATTTATTTGCATTAGAAAACCGTTTTTTATTTCCCCCTCTTTAACTAGATTCATCGTTATTAATTTGCAAAATTTGAACACAAAGCAACACTAACATTGACAAATGGAACTACAATTCACAAAACCTTCATAATTATCCTAAATTTCCTCATCATAATCACATTTATTAAAAAAACTGCAAACTTTTTGTGCTACTAATGAGTGTGACAATAACTCTAAATAATGTGTTTCTTGTTAAAACAGATGGTTACACCCGGAAAAACAAAAACAAAAAAACAAAAGTTTGACACAAACAAGAATGTGACTAAGATGGGAGTGATTATAAAGGGCATTTACTATACCACTGAAAGAGAGGATAGAGACCGAAACCAGGCCCAAAGATAGGGTGAAGACAAGTTGACTTTTGAGATAACTCTGATAGCACTCACTTTTCAGCTACACACAAACTGGGGAATCAAACAAGGATTACAGAGTCAAACTAGGGCCCAAACACCTGGTGAGCAGTATTGAGGGGGCAATCATTCATGCATTCCCTTGCCTGCGCCTTCGGTGCTGCTCGTCAACCCGGTTGTTCTATTTGCTCTTCGGTGCTGCTCGTCAACCCGGTTGTTCTATTTGCTCTTCGGTGCTGCTCGTCAACCGAGTTGTTCTATTTCCCTTGCCTGCGCCTTCGGTGCTGCTCGTCGTATTCTGTTGTTCTATTTCCCTTGCCTGGGTGACTCGACGGGCACAGGCTGTATGTGTGAAATATTCAGGAAGGATCGTCCGCCTACATATCCACAGGCGGACAATTTCTAGTCTATTTGGAGGCCATGTTACCGGGTGGAATATGCACTTGGCAATCATTTTGTTTTTTTTTTTTTTTCTCCATGATAATTTATTTTCAGGGTATTGTGCAAAACAAGTGATCATTTTGTCTTTTTTCCATGATTTTTTTTTTCCAGGGTATGGGGTGAAACAAGTGGCTATTTTTAAATAATTTTTTATATGAAATCAAGTTAATGAGTTTAGAGTCCGTTAGTTTTACAAGGAGACATCCCCCTCCCCACCCCCCCCAAAGCGCTACAAAATTGTATCAAAATAACTTTGAACATGAATTGCATCCAAATTAAATGTTTTTTTTTTGGAAATTATTCTTTAATAATTGAACTTATTTTGAAAGGCCTTGACCTAAGCCCCTTCCTCTTTAGAAAAACCCAAACCACCCCCTTCCCCATGCCATGCAAGAAAGACCCTTTTAAAAGTAAAGACCTCACCCACCACACCCCACCCAAAAAGCAAAACCCCAAGTCAATCTTTCCCCAAATTTTGCACATATACCTTTATCCCACCCCACTTCACCCACACCCAACTCTCGAAAGAATAAAACTTACATCTAACCTGTAACCTTATTCATAAAGCCATATTTTTTTATTGTTCACCCCCCTATACTTGCTAAGAAAACAAAATACACCTCAAACTTCAACCTAAAAATGGACATTTGCATCCATTTTAAAAACTTAGGGAACCGTAGTTCTGAAAAGTAATATTTTTTTCAAAAATAAGAAATGGTATCACATGTTCAATGAAGACAACTTACTTTGTTGAAAAATATATATTAAATAACAAATTTTATTATTTTAAAAAGGGATTGCAATCATGAAATGGGGGTCTAGAAGGTGAGAAATGTTGCTCGCACCCCACTTGTCCATTAAAGGCATGTATGGGGTGGGAATTTGTTTTTTTTTTTTTTTTTTTAGTTAGCCTCAATTAAAGAGATTTTACTATATTGTCATTTTGGGGGTTACCTTAGGGAGTTATGTCAAAAACATTTAAAGGGGGTGGTTTGGTTTTATTTCAATTTTGTCATGTAACTAAAGTGGGAATCATCCCTAAGATGATTTAGCCAAATTGGACATTTAAATAAATTAAAAATTAAAAATTATACCTTCCTCTATTTTTTATCATCTAGTAGAATTTATTATTGCATTTGGAAATTTTATTATTTAAAAAAATTTGACAACTAAAAGACTCAAATGACACACAAGTTTTGTCATTCTAGGAAAAAACACATTTCATCATTTTGAGTGCAGTCATCCAATGGATGGGTTGTTTCAAAATCTACCCATTTACTTTTGAGTTTCTTTTCAAAATATGAATGATGGATAACTGATTTAACCATATATTTTTTTATTTTTTTATTTTTTTTTAATTTATTTATTTTTGGGGTTGTTACTGGCCTTTTTGTATTGTGAGGTTTCATATCACTTTGAAATGTAAAAAATATTTCATATGACTAATCTTTTAAATATAATTTGTTTGATAAACATACAAATGATTCATTTTAATTCTTTTAGTCTTTTGTTATAAAAATTATGCAAAATTTGATTAAGAAAAAACACCTCACTTTTCAAATAAATATAAATTATAATATAAAATTCGTTCTTGAGATATAAATGTTTTTAATTAATTTGATGTTATTTTAAAACCTTCAATAAGGCTTCAATGAAGATTTAATAACAAAATCATGATGAAATTAATTTTTAATTTATTTTCTTTTTGTACTCTTGTTGCCTTTTATATTATAAAAATTCATTATTGCCCTAAGATAGTAAATATGCATGTATGATTTTAGGTTTTAACAAGCATGCATGGGGCAAACACAAGTAGTTTATAAAGTTGGGTAGGGGTATAGTGAGGTTTACAAGTGAAAATTAAGAGACAGTGTAAAAAGGTTAAGGTTTTTTTTTTTTTTTTTTTTTTTTTTTTTTTTTTTTTTTTTTTTTTTTTTTTCATGGGTTTTTTTTTTATTATGGGGTTTCAATAGGTATGAGTGAAGAATTCAATTAGATTGAAAGAATTAGAAGTTGTAAGTGGAGTTTTTTTTCAAATAAGACAATGGGTTAGGATTTTTATTTTATTTTATTTTTTAAGTTTTTTTGGGTGAGGAGTGGAGGATGGGGTAATTCCACCCTTTTCCAAAGCAAGTTTTTGTTTAAAGAATGGGATAAGTGAATGTTTTTGGGGATGGAAAGTAACCCAATGAGTTGTTTCATGGGTGGCATGGGAAGGAAAAGTTTGGTTGTTTTTCAAGGCAAGAAGGTAGGATTTTTTTATTTTCCAAGGAATTATTCTTTTGGTGGTGTGGGATGGGTGTTTGGAGAAAGTGGACACATAATTTTTGTTTTGTCTTCTTTTTTTTGGTGATATGGGAACTTAATGAAGATTTTTTTTTCAAGAAAATATTTTTGTGGGGAATGGAAAAATCTCAACACAAAAATTTAACTAGAAAAACAAAAAATATTTTATTTAAAATTGAACACTTACATTTAACCAAAAAGGGAAAAAATAATCAATTTTGATTTTTTTGTGTGTTAATTTTTTTTATGTACATGATAAAAAAGTTGATGTTTAACAAATAATAATAATATATTTGAGTGAAATGAAAATAATGGTTAAATAGTGGAGAAAAATTTAAGGTTTATGTATTAATATATTTCAAATCTAGGTGGATAAGTGTACATCATGTGAGGTGCATAATTTAAATTCATAATTTAACCACCAAACCACATATATGATTTTTTATTGTTAAATTGAAATTGACCATAGTCAAAATTACTTAAAGTTAATACAAAATAGAAAAAAGTTTAAGGTTAAGTTTAGAATTAGGTTTAGGATTTAAGTTAGGTCTTTTGTCCCATATAAATATAACATTGTATGTTTATCATCTTTTTTTTTTCATAGCAAAAACAATGTGTTTAGTTTAAGCTTTCACCATTTGTTGATTAGTGTTTTGCTTCCTTTGCATGTTTCTACAAGTGTATGTTTGTCATGTGCTTTTACAACTTTTAATTTTGCTACTTCATTTTTTTATTGTCAAATTCATTTTGATAAGTTTTTTTTCCCCTTTTTTTACACAATGGCTATTATTCCAATGAAGGAAACTAAATTAATTATTGTGGTGGATGATTTGGATTTCAAAACTAAGAATGTTGCATTTGAGGCACATGTGTTCAATAGATATGGCACCTTTGACCAAATTGCAAATATAACCATGGAAAATTTAAACTATGCATATTTATATTATGATTTGTTGTACAAGGCAGCTTTGACCACAATCACTTTGAAGGTGAAATCACCTTATATAAAAATGCAGGAACAACATTTACGAAAAGGCGTGTTTGTGATTGAATTTTAGCATTGAATCAAAATGTAAAAGAGGTTTTGAAAAGGGTGACATGCATGTTGTCATCATAGTTGAACCAACAACCATTGTGTTATCAATTCTTGCATTTTAACCTGAATTAATTCCCATGTTTTTTCACATGGATTCCATTAGAATAATTAAGTTCTATTCAAAACTGGAGGCTTGCTACCATTTGCTATCATCATCATTGTTATAAAGGGAGTAAGGGATAGCAAAGGTGAAATCAATTATTGATTATACATGGAGAAGGTGAATTGAACAAAAATGTTTTTGCTCATGGTAACGATTTCAAAACAAATATGTAATTTCTTGAAGCGTATAATGGAAGCCATTGTGCAATGGTTTTAATCAAAAATGTACAACAACAACAAAAGGAAATCGATATTTTAAGGCATAACATTACATAATTTTAACAAAGGTTGTTGACAAATCCATTCAGGTTCACCTTCTATAATTACACAACAAATTATTAAATGTTCTATTGCATATTAAACAAGTGTACAATGTTGTTATTGAGAGTGGAAAATTTGTCATCCTTCATAGTCTAGCATTGAATAACTTGGTGGCCACTAAGTTTCCAAGCGTAAAAATAAATAATATTTAATTGAGTGGGCACCAAATGGTCTCTCATAATATAGGTTTAAACACTATCTTTTTTGTCTTCCTTGGTAGTAAAGAAATTTGGGTGCCTAACCTAATCCTCTTTTTCCTATGAAGATTCTTTGTAACACGAAGATAGGTGGATGGAATTCAGTGTGAACCCTGAATCAGTGTTTGGGGTTCTAGGTTCGTTTATGGCGGCTGCCCTTTGTTTTCGGCGTTCATTATTGTTGCATGGGATGCATGGAGATCTTTTCCTTGTGAATGTGTGTAGGGTATGGAGAAGATGGCGGCTGGTATTCATGAATGATCATGGAGCTGAATCGATGGAGGCGGTGAGTAATGACGATGAACGGAGCATTGGTTGGATTGAACGGACTGGCAATGGAATGGGGAGGCTTTTGGAGGAAGCCAATGGATATCTGCGAGCATTATTTTTTGAGGAGGTGCGAGAGTGTTGAAGGGGGACAGTATGGTAGGAGAACAAAAAAGAGGGAGAGAGTAAGTTTTGGGGGGAGAGGAAGGTGATGTGTGAATGAGTTGTAGCAGGACGAGTTTAGTGCGATACCGGATTTTTCCGCTGCGCCTGGTAGCCTTAGCATGATCGTTTTGCTACAGCAATACAGAAGAAGAGAGCTTGTGCTCTCGGCTTGTAATTACTCTGTAAAGGAATTGAGGAATGTTTTCTTTTGTTGTTGAGGTCGGTGTGTCCAAGAGTGCAGGAAATAGGTGGTTCCGACTTTCTTCTTTGTGTGTGTGGTGTACTACTGATCAGTCGAGAGTGACAGTAAGAATCAAGTTTCTTACCATGTGCTGATGAGCTTGGAGGTCTGAGGGCAGAGCATCAGTAGACCATAATCAGTCAGTGTTGCATCAGGGGTTCGATCAGTCTGGGTGATGAGTTATAGGACCCCTCTCTTTTGGTTACATCTTCTCTTCTAGAGAGAAGATTTATATTTAATGTAAAAACAAAAAAAAAGTAACCATTCGATTATTTTCTCTTTGAGAAAGGGAGAACTAAATGGCCACATAATTTTCTTATAGAAACTTATAGAAAATAAAATTACATTGAAATTTATTAAAATTCTTAAAAAAACAAAAATCCATGTTCTATTACATGCTAGACATAAAGTGCAATGCTATTACTAAGAGTGAAAATTTTATCTTTATATTGTCCATTGGTAATTCTTTTTTGGGTAAAAAAATGGGATAAATTTTTTGGAGTGTGTTTATTCAGAAAACATATTGTAATTTTAACATGGTAAGTAAATAAATATGTGAAAAACCTTTGTAATCGAAGTTTTATAATTTTCTCCACATTGGTCAATATCCTTTTAACATTGAAAAGATTTTGTAGCCATTTTTTTGGTGCATCTAATGTCACAAAAATCACTAGTATTCGTTTTTAAATGAGCAAGATATGGCTTATGGAAGTGAAGGAGGTGAAAATGTAAGGTTTAAACATTAAAAAAATCAGTTTTGTTTTAAAGCTTAAGATATATATATGTTGGTCTAATTTTTTTCAATTAAAAATCATTTGTAGAGCTTTCAATTTCACATCCATAGTTTCTTAAATCATTCAAAACAAATAACAAACAAAAGAGATATATGGTTTGAAAGAAAAGGGTATAATTTATTTTTCCGTGCTTGAATGGCCTTTTCTTCTTGATATTTCTTTTATTGTTATTGTTACCCACCTAGTAGGTAAACAAGTAGGTAGGTAGGTACCTAGTAGTAAATAATAGGTAGTTAGATAGGTATATATGACCTACTTAGTAGGTAGGTAAGTACACACATATGTACATACGTATAACCTACTAGGTAGATAATAGGTAGGTACCTAATAATAAATAGTAAAGAGGTGGGTACATATTACCTACTTAAAGGTAGGTAGGTACTTAGTAATCAGTATAGAATAGGTAATTATGTAAGTATGTACTACTTATATCTAGTAGGTAGTTAGGTAGGTATGTATGGATTACATAGTAGGTAGGTAAATAATAGGTAGTACTAGCCAATAGGTACTAGCTACTTTATAGGTAGCTAGTAGGTAGGTAACACATAGTTAAACTACTAACATAGGTAGGTTATTAATATATGTGGCTAGTCATGTAGTCACAAATTTGAGTAAAAGTATATGATTAAGGACATATGACTACATGACTAAATTAGAACATTAGTTAAATATCCAAGTCATTAAAAACACATTTTGGCATTATGAAATCAAAATTGGTAGTAGCACAACTACAATCATTTAACAAGGCAAAACATGTGTTCCCTTATTTTTCTCCACCAATTCAGGCAAAACAATGTTTGAAAATAATTTTCAAAAAAGGAATTGCACACAAGTACATAATTGTAACACTAAACATTTTAACCACACATTTATCGACTTGTAAAGGCAAATGATTTTTCACTATTAAAAGTGCAAGATTTTCCACAAACATCTTTTGTTCCACATCATCATTTTTGAAAAGATCTTTTGAAATAAAAAAATCAAATATGGAAGAATTGGAAATAAGACCTTTTCTTTACAAATTGTCTATTTATTTTTTCTTTTCCTTGATTATTAACTTTTCAAAAAAAATTATAAATTGTTGAATGATCTACATCAAGATGTTTTTGCAAACATATTATGCCACTTATTTTATGATATGTTACTAGACCTTTCCTTAAATGTTTTCTTGAATTCACAAAAACAAGTTAAGAACGACACAATAAACAACACATCATTTAAGGAACATCCAAGTTCACTTTCAAATTATCATTAACATAATAAATAAACGAAAAAAATGAATTTATATTATGAGGACACCATTTTTTCTTTGAGTTTGCAATTGTTGCAAAATCTATTTAGTTTTATTTACATCAATTTTTCTTGACACTCTACTTACTTCATTTTGCAAACTTGGATTTTCACTTTCTTCCTTACTTGATTAATTTCAATTTTATCATTTATGAATATTATATATTGTTCATTTTGCATTGTTTGATTATTAAATTCATTTGACCGTTCCATCTTTCACAACTATTTTTAGAGAAACTAAGGAAACAAATACAAGTTTTTGTTATGTGATGTGATTATAATGCCCTTATGCACAACTAAATATGATGCAAAACATTTACAAGCAAGCAAAGATTATAAAATTGTAAAATAAGCAAAGATATTAAATTACAAAGCCTTCACAAGAAACAAATAAATAAAGATAAAATTGTCAAAATATAAGGGTTTATGTTTGTCTCCAAAACAATTTATAACAAGCCTTACACCACAAACCAAAAGCAAAAAACAATTAAACAAATTTAAAAAAAGAAGAAAAAAAGACATGAAATTAAAAAAAAAATTAAAATGGAAATAAGCAAAGGGAAAAAAACTTACTAAAATCATAGAAGTTTTCGATTTTCAACTCTCTACCATCCCTAATTCCTGCAATAAGGAATGTAGGGGGGTAGTATAAGATTATTCAATGAATAACAACACACCAACAATAGCATGAAGAGGAGAACAACATCACCAAAAACCTTGTACTTGAAAATGAAAAATAACCAAAGAGGAGAGCAATAGAATGAAGAGGAAAGCCAATTAGCGTGAAGAGGAGAGCAACAACACAAAGAACCTTGTACGTGAAATAGAAGAGCAACCAAAGAGAAAAACAATAGAGCAAAGAGGAAAGTCAAACAACATGAAAAGGAAAACAACAACACAAAGAACCCTGAAATACAAGAACGACCAAAGAAGAGAATAACAACACGAAGAGAAAAGTTGAACAACATGAAGAAGATAGTAACAATGCGAAGAGGAGGACAACACAAAAAGGAGAGCAGTAGGGCAAAGAGGAGAATAGCAATGCAAAGAGGAAAGCAATAGCATGAAGAAGAAAGTAGAACATGAGGAGAGGAAAGCATAGTGCAAAGAGAGGGAGAAAGGAGAAAGTGGGGCCTGAGTTGAGCTTGAGCCCCCATTTATTTTAGAATAAAAGTTCAACACTAATGGTCTAATGGCAACATCCACAACAATTTTTTCCCTTGTAATGGTCAACACTAACACTCACAATTTTATTTTTTGTTGTAATGGCCTACACTAACACCCATAGTTATGTTTTGATCCATTATGAAAAAAAAGGGTGTTTTGCAAGTGGCCTTGCGACTCAATTTTTGAGTTACGTTGGACATTTACAACCCACCATATTTTATATATTGTGAGTGTTATCAGACAAGTGCAAGAGTTACAAAAGTTACAACTCACAATATATATTACAATTCAATTACAACTTTATCACAACAACTCCTTTTCAACTACTATGCAACTCCCCTATAACTACAATCATAATGTCATGCTAATGTCATTTTTCATCCATCCATCGAAATTTAACACATGGCATTATGAAGATTTTTGTGATATTTTAAAAATATTGATATCCATTGTCCATTATGATTATTTGTTTTAAATGGTTTTGGATTACGGCACATGGCACAAGCAACGTGGCATATTAATTGAATTTTGGAAACATATACATATGTACACCTAAATAGGTCAGTACATAGCCATAGGTAGGTAAATTAATAAGTTCCAACCTACCTATTTACCTAATTATTTATTTACTATCTAGGTAGGTAAAAAAGTAGGACCTACTTATTTAGGTAGGCAAGTAGGTAGGAAGGTAAAATACTATAAGAATAACCACATAAGTTTTTTAGTTTGTTATGTGTTTTGCCTTTAGGGTTAAACATTTATGAGTTCATCCCAACATGGCACATGTATTTTAATGTGAGAATGCAACAAGAAACACCTCCTTTATATAATTTTTGAAATGAGATATCAAAGGCAAAACATATGGGTCAAATCTTTTGGTGGCACCCTACTTGCAAGAGTTGTCATTTTTTTAAAAATTCCCAAATGCTTTCTATTTGATTTTAGTTTTGCAATTAATTTGAAATTTATAATTAATAATCTAATATAATTATTTGAATTAAATATATGATAATTAATTATCTATATTGATTATACGGATTAATTAATATAATTCAGGTAATTAGTTAATTGATTGATTCAAATAATTAATTATCAAAATAAGTATCAGGTAATTAATTATCAAATTAAATATTAGATGATTAATTATTCAAATAAAAATAAGATAATTATTTATGTTGATAATTGATGATCTAAATTCAAATAAAATTCAATAATTACTCACCTACATCAACAAAGCTTATTATCTAAAATTATTTGAATTAATTAATTAAATGTATCATTGTTTACTGAGTTTAAATAATTAATTGTTGATAACTATTTATTTATTATCTGAATTAATTAAATATTAATTAGTCAATTTTAATGAATTCATATGAATAATTTATTATTTAGTTTACTTAATTAGTTCATGGTAATTAAGTATATTACATATTCATTATTTAAAAATTAGTAACAAATAATTCATTGCAAAATATTAAAAAATAAACATGAATTTGAGTAGAAGACATTGAGGTATATAAAAACATATTCATATGTACACCTTTTATCGAATGTTTAATAAAATATACACATTTTTTAAAATTTCAATTCAAAAATAAACTTTCACCTTTCATGAAATTATATGGTTTGTTATGCATGTATACCAACACAATATTGTGAATTCCAATGTAGTGAAATATTAACACAACAATTCAACATCAATCACAAAAAATATGACTATAATATTTATTACATTATTTAAATTTTAGTTATTTAAATCATTATAAAAATAAATTGATTTAATTAATTAATTAATTAAAATAATTAGCTTATATTAAAGAAGCATTTAATAATCTAGTATAGAAAAGTTTGAAGTGCATAAACAATGTTATCTATATCCACATACCCATAAACACTTTAGTACACCATTCCAATCCAATTGAAGACCTACATTTACACTTTCAATGAATTGCACAATTTGTAAATATTTTAATAATATGAATTGCCACATAGTTGACAATTAATTTTAGATGAGTTGAATATTTTAGTTCCAAAATAATGGACAAGTAATAGTTATGTAGTGAAACCATAATGGCACATTTAGTTGTAACTTAGTTGACTCTTGGTTGGAAACAAGTTACAAATTCCAAATGTTATGGACCTTTACTTAACCGGACACATATCATGATCGTACACATCAACACCATATGTCAATTGCAAATTAGTTGTTCACTCAGTGTTTAAACTACACCAGTTGCAACACAATTGAGATTAGCCACTTCACTACAACTTGTGATCATGGTCAAACTGAAGTTGACTATCATTGTATATACTTTGTGTACAGACACTCGTATAATATCCAAGTTGCAATTAATGTGCAACTAAAATAGAACTATGAAATATTCTAACATGGCATTTTAATTATTATTTCATCGTATTTCTATATTGTAGTTGTACTTTAATTGCATAATAATTTTCATGATGATTTAATTACATGTCGGTCTAGTCTCCACACACATAATTTTTCATAAGGATCCCCTTAACAACCTACACCCTAAACCTAAATCCCTCTCATATCCATATTTGGGCATGGATTTAATATTTTCCTTGGATATCATTTATTAAAAAAATTAAATTGTCCAATATTATTTGATCGGATGTCATCATTTTGATATCCAAGAATAAGGATATCACTTCAGATATCAAAATTTTTGATATTGAAAAGATTTGAAAAGTGATATCCTGAACGATATCCAGTCAAGATATCTAGATTTTCAAGATATCCGCCCAACATTGGTAACAACTCAAACTTTAGGTGATGTTAAATTATAACCAAAATTCAAAGATTAAGTTTTCGGTAGGTACCTAGCCACCTATAAATAAAGGTATTGTAGAATTCACCTATACATTTTACACCAGGTAACTCATTTGGAACAAGGAGCTCCCAAGGGTTATTTTGGGAACTTATGGCTCCTTGACTGTTCCCTACACTAGCAACACTTACACTTGTACCATGGTAAAACCAATGTTTGTTGGACATGTGGTTTTGTTTGGATATTAACATGTATATTAGCTAAATATGCATAAAGTCATATTCAAACTTTGCATCTTTTTTTTTTTCCTGCCCTATCCACAACCAATGAAGGTCTCTTTGGTGAATAATCTTATTGTAGTCATATCCATAAGGAAAACCTTGCCTTCTATAACCAAGTTCATTCGTTATGGTAGATAGATGACTATATACAATTTATGTGCATGGAATAGGGTTTATGGGTGAAGAGATAATGTGAAGTTTTCAAGCACATGAAACTTTACGTCATTGTCAAGTGACAATCTTATGCAAAATTTGTGTATTTGTTAAGCACATGACATTACTTCTTTGTCAAACATGCAAAGCTTTTTGTCATCGTCAAATGACAACTTTATGCAAAACTTTGTATCTTATCATCTTGTCACACTTAAATCTCTTTCACATTGTTATAATTCAAATTTGTTACATTTTGAACTACAAGTTTTGCATTGTAACATGAAGTTATGAGTTTCATGTTGCAACAAAAAACTATGGATTTTGCCTTGTTGAGTTTTAAGCTACAAATTTTGTTGTTGCATTTCAAGCTATGGGTTTTGCATTGTTACATTTCAAGCTATGAATTTAATATCATTACATTTCAAGTTATAAGTTTTGTATTTCATCACACGTGTTTCATTGTTGTATTCTGAGCTTGGAACTATTTCATTATTCATTTTCTTCATCTTGTGATTTTAAATGTGTTTGTGTCTTTGGCCTTGGAATTAAAGATTTTTCTTCAATGTATTTTTGTAATGTTTTGAAATGAAGTTTTTGTATGTGAAAGTGTGGGTGGCAAGGTTTTCACCATGTATGTGCATTCATCATGACACAACATATGCATTTGGATGTGAATGCAACCCTATGTCACATTAGGATAAGGTGAACCTTAGGTCAACCTAGATAAACGATCTTGGTTGTTTGGGGTAAACTTACAAGTAATCAAAAATGGAACAATTTTGGTCATTGTAAGCCCTGTAGTGACTAAAATGTTTTTCAATCACCACAAAATTTTGATCAACATATTAGCAAATGAAAAAAAATTGGTTGCCTTTTAAATGGCAACTAGACCCATTTTTGGTTACCATAGGTAAGATGACTAAAACTTTTCAATCACCATCAGTTTGGCGATTGAAACCCTTTTCGATCATTAGAAACTATAATTTTTTTGTTGCTAGTGATTGAATTTTTAATTGCCATTGGCCACCAAGTGTAACATTCGTTGAAAGCATTTTAAAGAACATATTACTTACAATTTTTCAAAATTCAATCATCAACAACTGAAAATTTTCAATCTCCAATCTTGTGGCAACCAAAAAAGGTTTAAGTCACCATCCAATGAGCAAGCCTTCTCTAGTGGTCACCATATGTAAAACAATCAAAAAAATTCAGTTGCTGATAGTTTGGTGATCGAAACCTTTTTTGATCACTAATGACTATGGTTTTCTATCACTAGCAATAAATTTTTTGTCGCTTTTAGTTATAATAAATAGCACTTGTCAAGAGCTTTCCAAAAACATATTACATGTTCCTTTTTGAAATTCAATGTCTGACAACAAAAAATAGTTTTAATCACCATGCAATAATTAAACCTTTTTGAATGACGATTGAAAAGGTTATGTCTTTGGTGACTAAAATTTTAATCAATTTTAATTGTTTAAAAATAGTTCTCATAAAAAAAATTCCCAAAAAATGGTATTCCCCCATTTAAAATTTTGTTGTCAACAACCATAAAAGGTTTTGATCACCATCCAATAATCAAGCCTTTTTGAATGGTGATCAAAACCCTTTTCAATCATTAATGACAATTTTTAAAAATTATTGGCAACTAATTTAGTGCTCACTTTTGACTGTGAAAAGTAGATCTTGTTAAAAGCTTTCTAAAAACATTTTGCATGCCCCCCTTCAAAATTATAATTGTCAACAACCAAGAAAGGTTTCGCTCGTCATTTAGGAAGGCCTAATTTTAAATGGCGATACTCTTTTTGGTTATTTGCGATTGAATTTTTAAAACTAACATAGAATACTATAGTACATTGGTGGTTTAGGCATAAATTAAAAATTATTTCTTTTTGAAATTCATATATATACTTATAGTTTCTTTTGTTGAAAATTCAAACTTTCAATAAAGATTACAACAAGTTTGGCCCTTGGTTGTTTTGGAAGGATTACATTGAATACAAGTCCATGTGAACATTATATCAATTCAAATGTTTTCAAACAATTATACTTTATAACACAAAAATTGATTTTTTAGTACCAAAATTTCTAGAATTAAAAACTCATGCGCTAAAATACAAAACATTAAATTGATTATATGACATTTTTGTGTCAAATTTGCTAAAGTACTACAATATGTGTTTAGAAAGGTTTAGACAAGAACAATAATCCATGTTGAAAGGTGATTAAAAATTCAGGCACCATTGACGATTTTTTTTTGTGCAATTGCCTAGAGTAATTCTTTCATTGATAACTTTTCAAAAAACATATTACATGCCCCCCTTCAAAATTATAGTCTTTGGCATCAATGTCAATGCTTGGGAATCTGTTGATAAATGACAGAGCTGGCATCATATTCATGGACGATGAACACGCAAGCCAACCTTCGCTATACATAGTAGTTAGGGGCTATTTTTACTGCCTGCCTAGTTGGTAGGTGATAAACAAACCAACTGAGCTAATCACCATGGTTAGCTAGGGAACTGGAATCCAACAGAAAACTGTTACCTGATCACATACCATCCATCCTTGATGGTGCACTGGTGGGTGCTGGTTCACTGTGGGCCTATCCCATGTGCCAGGCGAGGCGCTAAACACCCCCTAACGAGCTCTGTCCGGCGCTGGTTCGCCTTGTGTTTTTGCACAGTTTTTTTGGCCTTGCACAGTTCTGCAAGAAACCATGCAACCCGGTTTTCAATGTTCTTCAGTTCTTCAAAAAAAGTGAAGAATGAACCCTTATTGCCAATATTCTGGACAAGTGTTTCCGCATTGTCGGCGCTAGTATCGAAACCCCACGACCTCCCCTGCAGGAGACATTAGCCACTGGCATACCATCAAGCACTGAGGAGGTGATAAATCTGGGATTGCTGGAAGGAATTAGTGTCCACTAGTTGGAATTCTAAAAAATGATTTGCCTATGCGGCCAATGACGGAGAAAGTCATGGCAGTTTGCTTGTTGGCTGCCGAAAAGCGTGACCCCAGAGCAAACATTGGCAGATATTAGCATAACCACATGGACAGGCATGTGCACTGAAGTAAAGGTTTAGTACTGGGGCCGCGGCCGCATACCGCTGGTCCCTGTGTGGCTTGGGTACCAGTCATATGCACATTTGAGTAAATTTAGTTGTCTTCATTTTAGTTGAATTTTTTTCTCCTTTTGTTCACTAAATTGTAAATTTATGAATGTCATTTTGGCTTCTTATGAGATCCATCGTCTGAATTTAGATTCTTCCTGCATGCGAAGATTGGGTCTTGGGTTACTCTGCCACTAACACCTGCCACACATGTACAGGTATATCTCTTTTGTTTTCGCAAAGAAGTCCTTAAAGAGTGCAGGAAGCTGAGAAGTTGACAACTGTTTGTTTTGACCTTTCCAGAAGTTTATAAACATTGCTCACAAATGAATTATATCTTTTCATATTTAATGTGAATGTTGATTTTTATGTTGAGGAGAAGAAAATCCACAAATAGACATGAATAGTTGGATTCGAAATAAGGTACATTAAGATCTAACTTTTGACCTATTCCTAATATGCTACCACTGCTCATCCACTGGGGAATATCACTTGCCATGTTCCCGTGGCCTCAATAAGTTGCCCACTTGGTTTTATTGAAGATTTTTTTTAAAGATTGTTTTTTACTTGTGATGCATTGGTAATAAAGTATAATAGTGGTGATTCTGCAATCAAAGCTGAATTATTGATGAGGCACAAATTCCATGTGTCATAAGGCCACGTCAATGAACCCTGTCCTCTAGCTGCACTAACATTGATATTCCTGGCTTATTATGTGTGATTGCCTCTCCCGGGCAAGACGGTTCTGGCATACGTGCAAGGGGCCTCCAATGGTGCCTCCTCTTCCTCTTCGTTCATTGGTTTAACGAGGGTTGTTGTGTTGAAGGGGGGGAGATAGGTGAGGAGGTCCGTTCTGTGGGAAAGGTGACCAGGGAAACAAAGGGGATCCCAAGTTCTAGTGTAAATCAAGAATTTTTTTTGTTTCCTTAGTGTAAAGTCGACTAATTTTCCTATTACAAAACAGGGGATGGGACAATCGAGCTTCTCCTATTATAGAACACACACATACACAAAAGCACACCTCCCATGCATAGTAGTTTGTTGCTGCGATGAATTTTCGTTGAGGATCTTTGCAACAACAACGTCGGCGGTCCTCCTTGAGGGTAAGGGGGCTAGGGTTAGCACACACTCCTCCATTTTTTTAGTTCGAAATACACCAAAAGAAAAAATCAGGAAAAAGAAGCTATATTATTAAATTAGTTTGTTGATTTCTTATGATTTCTTTTGGAAATTATAAAAAATAGTCAGTAAAAAAGCTAATTATTTTATCTATAAATATATATCCTTTTCCCAAACATTTTCGGAAAGTCCCCACCCATGAACAAACCCTTTTTTTTCTTTTTTTTTTGGCTGCAACCAGGCTTCTCCTATTACAAAACATGAAATGAGAGAATCGAGCTTCTCGTAAAGTAAAACACGGGATGGGACAACCGAGCTTCTCCTATTATAGAACATGGGATGGGTACCCGTGACCTTGGGGCACTGTGAAGTCCATTCATTGAGAGCCAAAGCCTACCTGTTCATGACATTAATGGTAGGTACCCCACTGTTGGAACACAATCGGGGATCGTCTAAAAGCGTGGGGAGCATGGGAGCATGGGAGCAATGTAGCATAATCGGTTGCCTCTACAGGAGGTAGGGTGCTCTTAGGAAGGGCTAAATTCTGGCAAAAAATTAGTAACAGCTGATTTTAACCAATGAGAAGTCGCGTAAACATTTGGATAGACTGATGCTGTCGCCATTCGTCGTCCTCCTCTTCCATCATCTTCTTCTTTCAGGATGAGGAACTTGGATGGATGGATGACGAAACAGATGACAAGACGAATGGATGGAAAGGACGACGACCAATTATATTATATAAGTAGACTAGTGGGTACCCGTGACCTTCAGACACTCTCAAGTCCCCCCCCTTTCTTTAAACCGTATTTATTTTCTTTAAACCGGGAGCCTGCCTTCTCCCGGGGAAGATGGAAGTGGCGGACGCGCTAGTCCTCCAAAGTGGCCTCCTATGAAATTTTAATTTGGGTTGTGAAGGCAGGGGGGAGTGGTTTTTTTTTTAAAAAAATTCCCCTGAATTGCTGATGTGTTCCTACCATTTCTCCAAGTTGTTCCCCAAGTTCTCAATGTGTCCCCCAAGGATGTTCCCAATAGCACTTGATTTCAAACCCATATGTTTTGCCCAAAATCCTCTTGAGGAGAGAAATTCATCCAGCCAATTGGGAAGTGCAATCATGTTCTCAGGGTGCCTTGGTTTTTTTCCTTTTAAGTTTTGGGTTTAGGGCTGGGAGGTTGGAGGGGAGGTTATTTTTTTTTCAAGCTGTATTTGGTGTGGAGAGAGTGGACTGTCCAGTGTCCACTTGGACACTTGACTTTCCATGCAAGTTTTATTGGGGGTGGCGGGGGTGAGGGGGGAGGATTTATTTTCCTTTCAGCCAATAGGAAAGGCTAGGGTGCTTTGCTTTTATTTCTTTTAAGTTAGGGGGGGACGGAAGATTTTTTTTTCAGTTTTCCCTGTTTCCTATTATATTCCCACGGTGTTCCTTCTAAGTTCTTAATGGGTTCCCAAAATGTTCCCCAAGTTCCCAATGTGTTCCCCATGGGTATTCCCAATCGCACCTTGCTTTAATCCCATATGTTTTGCTCAAAGTCCTCCCCTTCTCACATATTTCGGTGGGCCAAAGGGGGAGGCACTCCATCTGTCCATAGAATCTTCAATTTTTGTGAGCCTTCATAGTTTCAATTTTTTTTTGCCGAGGCCAATCAAATTCAATAAAAAAAAGTTGGACTTGTGAGGGATAAAGGTCAGGCGAAAAATGGTGATAAACGTTTTTGGGAGGAGAAATTTCATGCAGCCAATGGGAAGGCCCAAGCACACACTGAATGTGCCTTGCATTGTTTCCTTTTAAATTTGGGGGGCGGGGGATTTAGAGGAGGATATTTTTCAGTTTTCCCTGGTTCCCACTATGTTGACCATCCCACCATCCGCTCACTTTGGCTGGGCCCTCAATGGATGTGGGGAGGGGGGGCTCCAGCCAATCAGGAATAACTGCATCAAGACACCGACACCAATTTCTTTATAGTAGTAGACTAGTCTGTAAACCCATTTTGCTTGCAAAATGATAAATAAGCAAAAGACTAAAGTGTTATGTTCTCAAGGTCCTGTGAACCCTTAAACATCAAATGTGCCCCAACACTGAATAGGTGGGGTGTTCTTTGAAAGGGGTGTTAGCCCATGCCAAAAATGGTGACAAAGTCTTTTGGGAAGAGAAATTTCATGCAGCCAATGGGAAGGCCCAAGCATGCACTCAAGGTGCCTTTCTTTTTTTCCTTTTATGTTTTGGGGTTGGGGGGGCGGTGAGAGGGGGGGAGAGAGATTTTTTTTTCATTTTTCCCAGCTTCCCAATGTGTTCACACTACGTTCCTTTCAAGTTCCCAATGGGTTCCCAATATTTTCCCCAACATTTTTTCCATACCTCCTCACTTTTATCCCATATGCCTTGAAGCCAATGGGAAGGTGCAACATCCATTCAGGCGTCCCAACTTTTTAATTTGGGTTTTGAGGGCAGGGGGAAGGGGGGAGAGGTTTTTTTTTTCATGAGTTGCTCATGTGTTCCCACCATGTTCCCAAGTTGTTCCCCAAGTTTTCAATGTGTTCCTCAAGGGTGTTCCCAATAGCACCTAATATCAAACCCATATGTTTTGCCCAAAATCCTCCCCTTCTCACCTATAGAGCCGGGGTGTTCGTTGCGAGGGGTAATAACCCAGGCAAAAAAAATGTGATGAACCTTTTTGAGGAGAGAAATTTCATCCAACCAATGGGAAGTGCAATCATGCTCTCAGGGTGCCTTGGTTTTTATTCCTTTTAAGTTAAGGGGTGGAGACGGAAGAATTTTTTTTTCCGTCTATTTTCCCTGTTTCCTAATGTGTTCCCACAGTGTTCCCTTTAAGTTCCTACTGGGTTCCCAAAATGTTCCCCAAGTTCACAACGTGTTCCCCCACATGTTCTCCATGTAAGCACCTCGCTTTTAGCCCATACGCTTCGGCACTTTCCCCCATGTAGGTGGGCCCGAGGGGAGGAACTGCACACATCGAAACAGAACCTCAAGGTCCTTTGAATCCTTTCTCCTCATCATTTTGCTTGCAAAATGGGTTTACTTACTTGTACTCTATAATGAATCTAAACACAATATCATGACCTCGGTAGGCGAGGCCAATAAAATAATGGAATACAATTTGCTGAACTATTTAGCCTTGTTGACTCTACCCATTCACCAATGCTACCATCCCAACTTTGTCATCTGGAATGCCTGAATTTTGAAACAGTTACAAAACAGTTCTTTCGATCTGAAATGTTTGAAAACCTACAATTACTTTTAAAAATCAAATGAGCCCCAACACTGAATAGGTGGGGTGTTCTTTGCAAGGGGTGTTAGCCCATGCCAAAAATGGTGACAAAGTCTTTTGGGAAGAGAAATTTCATGCAGCCAATGGGAAGGCCCAAGCATGCACTCAAGGTGCCTTTCTTTTTTTCCTTTTATGTTTTGGGGTGGGGGGGCAGGAGAGGGGGGGAGAGAGATTTTTTTTCATTCTTCCCAGCTTCCCAATGTGTTCGCACTATGTTCCTTTCAAGTTCCCAATGGGTTCCCAATATTTTCCCCAACATTTTTTCCATACCTCCTCACTTTTATCCCATATGCCTTGGAAAATGGTGTCCTCCTTTCACCTATATAGGTGGGCCAAAAGGGAGGAACTGTACAGTTCAAAATAGAGCCTTCTATTTTGGGGAGTCTCCATTGTTTCTTTTTTTTTTGGAGTGATGGGCCAATCAAATTGGCACATCGCCAAAAAAAAATAAAAGTAAAGAACTTGGGAGGCACCTCATCTAATTAATAGGAGAGGTGATTATTTCCCGAATTTATTTCCATGCCATTAGCCTAGGCCAAAAATGTAACTAACAGTTTTGAAAATAGAAATTGCATGCAGCCAATGGGAAGGTGCAACATCCATTCAGGCGTCCCAATTTTTTAATTTGGGTTTTGAGGGCAGGGGGAAGGGGGGAGAGGTTTTTTTTTCATGAGTTGCTCATGTGTTCCCACCATGTTCCCAAGTTGTTCCCCAAGTTTTCAATGTGTTCCTCAAGGGTGTTCCCAATAGCACCTAATATCAAACCCATATGTTTTGCCCAAAATCCTCCCCTTCTCACCTATAGAGCCGGGGTGATCGTTGCGAGGGGTAATAGCCCAGGCAAAAAAAATGTGATGAACCCTTTTGAGGAGAGAAATTTCATCCCACCAATGGGAAGTGCAATCATGCTCTCAGGGTGCCTTGGTTTTTATTCCTTTTAAGTTAAGGGGTGGAGACGGAAGAATTTTTTTTTCCTTCTATTTTCCCTGTTTCCTAATGTGTTCCCACAGTGTTCCTTTTAAGTTCCTAATGGGTTCCCAAAATGTTCCCCGAGTTCACAACGTGTTCCCCCACATGTTCTCCATGTAAGCACCTCACTTTTAGCCCATACGCTTCGGCACTTTCCCCTATATAGGTGGGCCCGAGGGGAGGAACTACATACAACAAAACAGAACCTCCTATTTTGAGGAACCTCCATAATTTCTTTTTGTTCGGGTAGCAATGGGCCAATCGAATTGGTTTTGGCCCAGAATTTTGGCACACTTTGTTCATGAGAGCGAACATTTCGGAGGCTTCACCAATGGGGAATTTTGGCTTCAAGCCCGTGCGGACAGACACCCATTTTGCTTGCAAAATGATGAGGTTTCTTTGCCTTTGGAAGCATTCTTGCTATGCTTATAATCTTCAATAGCTAATAATTTATCTTTATGCTCAACCTTTCAAATATTTGAGCTTCCTTACACATCTAGCAAGTGACCAATTTTAATTAGGGTCTTTAAAACCCTAGAGTTTCCACATTCTCCATTCCTCATCCCCCCACAACCCCTCGTCCCCAAATTCCTCCCTTCCACAAAATCTTGGATGGCATGACAACCTTTTTCATCCTTATAGTCCCCTGTCATCCCTCATATCCAAGAGAATAAAGGTGTTTATTTTCATTCATCCACCTCTTGCCAAAGTTTGTCTTCTTAGGTTTTAGCAGGCAACAATTTGTTTTTGGTTTTCAGTCACATAATGACGCGCTCCCAAGTTCCTTGTGGACCCACTTGAGGGTCCAAGTATGTGACAATGCGGAAGGAGTTGGAACTTGAAGCCGCTCCCTAGCTCACAACACTTGGAGGGGTAGAGGGGCGTGTTGGAGCTCCGGGATAGGACTAGGAAGATGTGACAAGCTTATTCACTCACACGGGCCTGCACAAAACCCACACAAAGTGGTTAGTGCATAGTTAGAACACCTTTGGTGCTAGGACGAGCCACGGGCAACACGGACACACAAGACTCACCACGGCCCGGACTTGGGGGAAGCCACCACCTTCCCCCTTATAGTATACTCTGCAGCTCGCGGCGGGGGTGGCATCCAAATGGCCATTTTGTCCCGGGACTCCCGGGACTCCCGCGTGGGAGTCCCGAAATCGCGCATTTTCGGGACTCCCGCGACTTTGAGGCTTCGTAACTTTCGGAGAAGACCTCCGATCGACTCGCCGTCTAAAGCAAAGTTGTAGGTCTCGTCGAGACCTTTCCAACGGTATGTCGCACGTCTTCTGAACCCAAGTATTTCGGGTCGATTCCCGACTTTTAGCGATCGGGAGTCAAAACCGGCGGACTCCCGGGAGTTCGACTCCCGGGCCTTCTTTTGGCCATAACTTGCGTTTCAGATGTCCAAATGAGCAATGCGAGCCCATTTTGGACATCTACACTTCAAAAGCTTTCCATTGATATAAAGAGCGCAACCAGCCATGGAGTTTTGACCCCTCAAAACGCTCTCTGAACTTTCGGGAGTCCTTTTGGGACTCCATTCTCACCAACTCCCAACGTGGGAGTTCACTTGGGAGTGTGAGGGTTCACTCCCTCACACTCTTTGCACTCCCGGGAGCATGTGATATGACTCCCGGGTCTACTTATAGGCCCGCACGCTTGCAACCCCCTTGTCTTGGTCGCGAGCCAAGGTTAGGGTTGCGACACATAACATCAAGGAGGATCCCCAAGCTAATCACGAATTAGGAGAAAGGATTGATAGGACCTTTAGAACTATTTAATTAACAGTTTTAAGTTGGGACAATTTTCGTTCGATGGGACAGTAAGAATTTAGGAAGCATTCTGTTTTCAATAGCCGCACGTCGTGAATGTAACTTCCATTGTAGCCATTTCTGCATCCAATGCAAGGAATTTCAATTTGGATGTGGGAATTATGGCCTATCAAGAGAGAAAAGCAAGCAATAGATAGAAAAGAGAGATCATTACAACAATTCCGTATAAACAACATTGGTCGTCGTTCTGCCATTTGGGCAAAAAACAGAAACGTCATCCACACATGTAGTTCGTGACAAAGCTACATACAATTGGCCATGGGTGAAGACAGGTTCAGGCAAGTAAATGCCAACAGTCTTCATGGTCTGACCCTGCGCCTTGTTAATGGTCATAGCAAATGCCAATTGTAAGGGGAATTGGCGCCTTTGTAAGGTGAATGGTCACTTTGAACGGTTTGTTGTCGTAGTGATGCGCGGTATGTTGACAATATTCCCCGCATGTGCGCCACCAATGATCTGTGCGACAATCAATCTCCGTGCCAGGCGCCAAATGATTAAACGGGTCCCATTACAAAGTCCTGAGGTTGCATCGAGATTTCTCAATAAGATAACAGGGACGCCAACTTTGAGGGCTAGGCAATGTGGTGGCATACCCGCCAAAGTAATGGTGTTGAGAAATTTCGTGTTAATCGCCATAGCGTGGTCGTCCCCCGTTTCCACTGAGTCTGCCGACAAAAAGACGTGCCTCGACAATCTGAGTGTTGAGAGAGTTCACGATTGTATTTTTTGTTGTCAGAATAGCTCGATTGTCCATGTATCCTTGGTTTGCGTAATTGATTGCTAGGGCCGGGAAAACAGCGTGGATGAGGGTATTTAAAGATGGCGCTTGATGGATTTCTGGGTATAAGGCAATTTCAACTCCGACTGAGGGCTCCGCGTTAGCTTCTGGTGGAAAATGATCAATGATGGAAGACTCTTGGCCATTGCCGACTCTCAAAAGGTACTCAGCATACGGTTTGGCGAGGGGATTAGCGCGCAATCTCATGTTTTCCGTCAGAGTCAAGACGCGCACTTCACGCCACAAAATTGAACGTGAGAGGGCTGCAGAAACAATTGTTGCCCGAGAGCCTTTGGACACCACTGGCGGGCATTGTCGAAAATCACCCCCAAAGACCACCACTTTACCACCGAAGGGCGAATCTCGGCGTTGCATGATATCTCGCAAAGTCTGGTCTACCGCCTCGGCACAGTGTCGGTGTTGTGCTGGAGCCTCATCCCAAACGATTAGCTTTGCTTTTCGGAGGAGTTTAGCAGAATCACTTTGCATAGGTACCGAGCACATTGAGTCCCTACCAATGGCAATTGGGATCTTGAAAACTGAATGTGAGGTCCGTCCACCTTCCAACAGGAGAGCTGCTATGCCAGAAGAGGCGACTGCAATGGCGACGTGTCCGTCCCGTCGAATTGATGCCAATAACACACTATATACAAAGGTTTTACCTGACCCACCTGGACCATCTAGGAAAAAAATTGCACCTTCCCCTTGCGCTATTGCGTTGAACACTGCAGTGACAGCTGTTTCCTGGCAAATGTTGAGCCGTGGGAGATGCTGGTTGACGTAGTCATGGAGTACGTCTCTATCATAGTCAAGCTCCGCAACCAATTGAGGATTGACACGTAGCACTTTTGCAGGCGGCAAAGCGAGCGGCATTTTCGGAAAGTCGTGTAAGCCTTTGTTCGTCAACGCTAATTTGGCTTCAAGGAGTAATAGGGTGTCGTTGTAGGCATCTTCAATAGTGCCTCCATTCGTGATGCGTCGATGCCGCGTATCGTGTGACATATCGTCTCGATATCTTTCCCATAACACTTCAGGATTCAAAGGAGAACAAAACAGTAAGAGAGTCACAAAGAGATTCCTTAGCCTCTTTGCGTCTTGATCAATACATGCTTCCCGCATGCACATGTCCCATTCTGTGTCGTCTTGTAGTAATCCCAATGCTCCGCAAGCAGCTTGAAATGTCGGATGCTCTATGTCGTCAACAGTTCGAAGATGTTCGAAAGAGGTTGTGCCTGGTACGACAGTAAGTAGGAGGCGGAGGAAGAAGCGTTCACCAGCGGTGGGATGTACGAAATACATTCGTCCAACAGCTTTTTCTCCTCGCTGTCGGGCTGACCAAATTTTTTTTCGAATTTTCCAAACATGATCAGCGGGGAAGTCTGCATACACCACATTCCGCCCATCTGCATTTTGAGCATTATACGCAAAGTAGGCGGTCAAGGTGGTTTTCTGGCGGGCAGCACGTTCCACCACAGTGGCCAAATCTTCATTTTCGTTAAAAATGACGTTGTGTTGTCCTGGCAAATGAACAACTAATCGAGTGACAGGCGGCCATTCCATATGCTTTTTGAATGAAAGTAAGGAATCAACCCCTTCAGCAGCACTCAAATATCTAGCGTCAATGTATTGTTGGATCTCGTTTCTTGGACTGGCGATCTTCGCTGCAACACGGTCAGGACCTTTGTAAACATATTTAAAAAGGTATTTGACACTTCGAATACCGGCAGACACCTCGAGGTTTATATGTGCATTAAACATCTTGGTAAGGTAAGGGTTGTGGGGCACCACCCATCGGTTGTCGTACGCAAAGCCATTTGGAGTCTTTCGAAACGTTCGACCATTGTTTCGTCGACGATAGACAGGGTAACCGTCTTCGCCTTGTGTTGTTTCCTCGGAGAAAGCTCGCGGATAATGTTTCTTGCATACACCATTGAGCATGCATGATGCGTTGGGGTATTCTTGGGCGCACGGTCCATGCAACAAACATTTTGTGACCGTTTCAAAAAGAGGTGCGTTATCTAGAAGAGGAAGTTCCGCGGACACCAAGCGATCTATGTCTTCAGTTGTGGAAACTTTTTGCTCTGGAAGAAAGATAAGGAGGAGATGGATGTGAGGTAGGCCTCGTTTTTGGTATTCCCTTGTCCAGATGTTCCCAATAACTTTAGCGAACCATCCAGTTTTTGCCATTCCTTTAAGAAGGGCTTTCACCTTCATCTGAAATACGCGGCCGACCAAATCTGGACGGTCAGAGGCTGTTTGGTTGGGCTCGAGCTCTGCAATTATTTCTTGCCAATTTGGGTTGCATGTGAATGTGAGGAAGACATCTAGAATTCCTTTGTTCCGCACAATAGCCATCGCATCTTGATACGTTTGCATCATGAAACGTGGAGAACCGCAAAATGAAGCTGGGAGAACAATTCACTGACCCACTTGCATAGGATTTAATTGAACATCATGTTCGACCATATCTGCTAACCCTTGGTAAATTTCAGCACGAAGTTGAGCTTGGTTTAACACCAAAAAGTTAAGAGTGTTCTGTTCTGTTTTGGCAGCAACGTCGACAATATACTGCTGAAAAAGGCGACCACCGAGATGCAGAACAGAGGGTTCGTTGCTAAAGTGCACTCTTTGTGCATAATAACCTGCCATTGAGACCCTTATGCGTGCTCCATCCTGATTGTTCTGTAGTCGCAGATTTTCAGACCACCCGTCCTCCCCGGCAAGGAAAAGCAACTGGTATTGTAAAGGATCGTAAGAAGGTGCTAGCTCGTTCATCCGTTGTAAACCACCTCCGTATCGCCGTTGTACAATGACATCGGGATTTCCAACCTCTCCCGGCTCACCAGGAATTATCATTGCAACCTCGTTTGTTGTAGGGACATTGTAACAGCGGACATCTCCGTTTCCCAAGGTACGGCCAGCTGTAATGCAAATGTGAACCTCCTCTGTAGGGTTTGTAGTGAGACGCTCGGCTGCACGAACAAAGACGTTTACATAAGGATTGATGCGCCCGAGGATCGTGCGAAGTGTCGTCAAATGCGTCGGGCTTAAATTGGGGTTCTGCATCTGTCGATTCAGACCTTCATTTGCCGAATCATGCACATATGCTTGAAGAAAGCGTGGCAATTGCCCTTCCATGGGTTCCATACCACCAATCAAGTGGTAGAATCCTCCTTGCACTTTGTAGGTATGCACTCCAGGTCCGAGTTCAAAGCCCACACTCTGGACCCTTGTGGGCGTAAATGCGAATGCAGCATTGTACAAACGGATATGTTTACGCAATTCAACATTTTGTCAATCTTGTAACATCGCCATGTACTCTGGCGGGGTGCGAATAGGAGGCAAAATAATTTTCCCTGAGGCACAACATTTACTATAGTGTGGTCTTTGAAGAGAGCCCCCCGTGCGTACTTGGATCCAAAAGCGAGAGCCACAATGGTTGCATTGCTCATTCAGGCGTTCGAGCACTTGTCGGTCTACTTGCGGGTCGGCTAAGGGGTCTTGCAAATCTCACAGGGCCATGTGTTGTCCAGCCTGAATTTGATCTTCTGCGCATGCGACGCGGTGTTGTTCAACATGTCGCACAACATCTATCATTAGTCGGGCTTGGTGGGGCCGCTTTGTTTCAATTGCACGCGCTCTCACATGTTGTTCTGCATTTTCCAATAATTGTTGAGCAGTATTAGTCATACACCGTGTTTCCTCATGTTGGGCCCCATTACACGTAGCCCTTTTGAGAGCTATTGCAGCATGGCGGAGTCTTTGATGTTCTCGAGTCGCTATTCGCCTTTCTTTGTCGTTTGCATATTTGCGTGATGCTCCCGGGCCTCGTCTATGATTTTTTCAGTCCAAAGCAAAATGGAGTCAGGTTCTAAAAACACAATAGCATAACTTCATATTTAATTACCATTACAACAGGCGCAAGTCTAACCTTGGGGTTAACATATTCGCAGGCAATGTGGCGGTCAACAACGTCCGTGTCATGCTCAACGCAAACTGAATGGGCGTGGTCTCCACAAAGTGGCTACGTGCAAAGTAGACATGCTATGAACATCTCTTGGTCATAGAGGGCACAAATCAAAAGTAGGTCCACCATCTTTATTAAAAAAAAAATGTTTTGTGAGCTTCACAATCCGCAATTTAATTATTTGAAAGCAATCTATATATCTAGGATGTAAGGCGAAGGAGAAACAAAACAGAAGAAAAGGTGTTTTGTCAGGAGATGTTATCCTCGGAAGTAAGTAAACCTATTTTGTAAGCAAAATGATCAGGAGTGCATTACATATAACACTAAATGGATGGGAGTGCATTACATATAACACTAAATGGATTGATGTGGTGTGTCTTCTGACATGTGTTTATTCTTGATGCAACTTTTCTAGTGCCGTCTCTACAAAGAGATGGTCTATTATTAGTGGAGCCCTAAATTTCCATTTAGTAGGATGACTTTTCGTAATGAAACTGTACGCTTTTTGTGAAAGAAAACCATACACACAACAGCTCTAGCTTCAGCATCCCATTGTAGAACATAGAATTCATTTCTCTCAAATGCTAGAAAAAGAAGCTCCTTTGACTCCCCCTAAAAAGAATACTCCATCAAAATAATGTTGACATGATTTGAAACAAATAACTGAGTGGAGAATCTGACTGTAATAGGAATTAATCTTGATGATTTTTGAACTGTCTTTCAGAACACCCCCCCCCCCCCCCCCTCAAGGTTATCATCATGACTAAAAGCCATGTGTCATTTTACGACTGATCATGCGAGAAACACTTACAGGGGAGTGGAAAAGCTCAAGAGTGGCTATACGCCCATAGATTGGAACATCAAACATGAGCTGCAATTCTCATACACCCACAATGCCAACTAAGTTTTTGCAAAGAAACAAACGCACCAGGGTTTTCAACTTCTTCGAGGGGAATGGAAAAGAATTGAGATTGAACAAAAACAACATAGCATCACATGATCATGAATAGAGAAAGCAACTTCTTTTGTACAAAAAATCTATTTGACTCTTTAACTTGGCTCCAGATGGGTCATCTGTCAACTGGTCAAAATGTGTAATTTGCTTCTTTGATTTTCCATTCCCAAGTTTTTTCCTTTGTCACTTTCTCCCTTCCCTTCCTTTTCTCTTTTGCTTTTTCACAATTCCATAAATTGTTTACCTGGAATCCCAAAGCAGTGAGTAGTTGAATCTCCAAACGGTGCATTTCCTGCAGCCAAAAAATAGGATAGATAGATCTGAGCATCATCCATCTCCCCTCATGAACAACAGACTCCAATTCTTCCACACATCAAAAAAGGCATTCACATTAGGAAAAAATTATACGGATACCCTAAATTCCTCCTGCGAATAGGACCAAAACATACCCAATGATGGAGGTCTAGGAGATCGGTGAAGCTCCCCACATAAGAGTGTGTCACATTGGTGGGTTTGTGAGCAGTGACCACATAAATTCCAACCCCCCATCTTTGTCTCTCTGCACATAGCCCACCATCACCACTACCACAACAACTACAATAGAAGCAGCAGCAGCAAAGCTCCAACATCCCTCACATCCCTCAACGAAAAAAACACATAAAATAACTCAGAATGTGTGGCCCAGAAATGAATTGTCGTGGCATTTTTGGGCACTGGACTTTCCATGCAAGTTTTATTGGGGGGGGGGGGGGGGGAGGATTTATTTTCCTTTCAGCCAATAGGAGGGCCTAAGGTGCCTTGCTTTTATTCCTTTTAAGTTAGGGGGGAGAGAGGGAAGATTTTCTTTTTTTCAACAACTAAAAAAACACATAAAATAACTCAGAATGTGTGGCCCAGAAATGAATTGTCGTGGCATTTTTGCGCACTGGACTTTCCACGCAAGTTTTATTGGGGGGGGGGGGGGGAGGAGGATTTATTTTCCTTTCACCTATGTAGGTGGGCCCGAGGGGAGGAACTGCACACATCGAAACAGAACCTCCTATTTTGAGGAACCTCCGCAGTTTCTTTCTGGTCGGGCAGCGACGGGCCAATCGAATCGGTTTTGGCCCCGAATTTTGGCGCACTTTGTCCACGAGAGCGAACATTCCGGAGGCTCCACCAATGAATAATTTTGGCTTCAAGCCCGTGCGGACAACCGACATCCCATTTCTTTATAAGAGTAGATATAAGTATAGACGAGTGAGTAAACCCATTTACACATGTAAATAAACGTGGGTGAGCGAGTGACTGTGTGTCTTGAGTGTGTTTGTGTGTGAGTGAGAGAGAACTCACCTCCTCATTTGTGTTTATGAGTGAGAGAGAGAACTCACCTCGCTTCCGCCCTTCCGTCCAATCACACGTTGGACAGACAAACGGACACACACGATTTAGTGCAGAAACCCTAAACCCTAAACCCGGACACACCCAAGAGGATACCCTAACAGTGAGGGATACCCATTACGGACACACCCAAAAGGATACCCATTACATTGTGTGATACCCATTACAATGAGCGATACCCATTACGGACACACCCAAGAGGATACCCATTACACGGTGTGATACCCATTACACTGAGAGATACCCATTACGGACACACCCAAGTGGATACCCATTACACTGAGTGATACCCATTACACTGAGTGATACCCATTACGGACACACCCAAGAAGATACCCATCACACCGAGTGATACCCATACCCCGAGTTCTCAGAACCCACCCAAGAGTTCACCCATTACACTGAGGGACCCTGTTTTTCTCACAAACAGACCGGACACTGAGTGATACCCATGACACTGAGGGATACCCCTGACACTGAGTGATACCCCTAAGTTTTAGCTAATAGGATTTGGTTGGGAAAGGACTGCTGTTTGGCAGAGTTTCAGCATTTCATACTGAGATGTATTAAAATTTCCCTTCTCTATGGATACCACTGAAAGAGGGGATAGGGAGTGGAAGCAGGCCCAAAGACAGGGTGACTTTCTGGATAACTCCAGTACACAGAAAACAAAAGGGGGACCAAAACTGGTTTCGTCACCTAAAGGCGTCACTGCACTTTGACCCCTAAAGGATCGCCTGACGGACGGACACAATTCTTTTATATAGTTAGATAGACTCTTCCATCATCTTCTTCCTCGGGGATGAAGAACTTGGATGGATGGACGGATGACGGGACAAAGGACGGGATAGATGGATGGAAAGGAAGACCGCCGGACAAACAGACAGACACCACGGATATTATTATGTTGGCGATAGAGTTTAGCTTCAATTGTTAAGTGATATTGAAGAGCATAAGAAACTATTATTAAGTATCCTCTGCATACTAGTGGGTGCCCGTGGCCGAAGGCCACTCTGAAGCCCCTGTGTGAAATCCAGGTCCCAAAATTAAGATCCCACATCCTGAAAATCACGTCCTAAAAGTTTTCAGGTTTTAATCTTGGAAACCGCGAGTGTGAAAATCCAGGCCCCAAAGTTGAGATCCCAAGTCTTGAAAACCATGTCCTGAAAACCATATCCTAAAATTTCCAGGCCCCAAAGTTGAGATCCCAAGTCCCGAAAACCATGTCCTGAAAACCATTATAAGTCCTGGGCAGTTTAGGGCGGAAAAAAAAAAACCCCTCCCTGGCCCCCCCCCCCCACCCCTTCCCCGCCCGCCCCCCTCCCGCCCCCCTCCCCAAAGTTGAGATCCCAAGTCTTGAAAACCATGTCCTGAAAACCATATCCTAAAATTTCCCAGGCCCCAAAGTTGAGATCCCAAGTCCCGAAAACCATGTCCTGAAAACCATAATAAGTCCTGGGCAGTTTAGGGCGGAAAAAAAAAAAAAAAACACCTCCCTGGCCCCCCCCCCCCCCACCCCTGCTCCCCCTCCCCCACCCCTGCTGAGTTATACCCATTACCCTTTTCGGAATTCGACTGTCCGGGCCAGTTCCCGTTTTCAGAATTCGACTGTCCGGGCCGATTCCCGTTTTCGGAATCCGACTGTCCGGGCCGATTCCCGTTTTCGGAATCCGACTGTCCGGGCCGATTCCCGTTTTCGGAATCCGACTGTCCGGGCCGGTTCCGCCGGTCAATTAAAACGCGGAACCGTCGTCGGACGGACAGACACACGGACAGACGGATGGACACCATGTTGTAATTATATAAGAGATTGAGGTTATGGTTTAAATAACCTTGGCTTTGAGTCCGTTCTTCACCTTGGGTTTTAAACGAATTTCAAACGTTAGACCAAAACATTAATTGAACATCATTTGAAATATTTGATAAAAAATTATAGTCATAATGACAACAAAAACGGGGAAAAAAAAACTTAGATTTTATTACCAAAGTTTGGAGAAAAAATGTGTTTTAGATCTTGTTTTTAATGTCAATATACATTTTCAGAGTCACCTTGAGCTCATCCCTTTATGGAAAAAATTGCTACTCTTCACATTGAGTTCCTCTTATTTTGTGAGTATTTCGATTGTTCAAGAAGTTCTTTACCATGTGCAAGCGAGCAAGGATGAATAGTCAAGGCATTGATTGAATGCACCTCATCACTGAGGTTTCAAATATTGGCATGTGTAGGAGTGTTGGAAGCTACAAGGGACAAGGAATGGCCAAGAAATCTAGTGTGATTTAACAATAGGCAAGGAAGAAGTAGCATTGTCGAATGACCCACGGTTATATTCTAGTGGTTCAAGAAAATGAAGAACTTTACAAACATTGCTGGTTCTAGTGTCTTTTCTTGTGCACATTTTGTGTGACCAAAATTAAGATTATTACGAGGTTATTGGATAAAGGATATGTAGAGGTTAACAATACATGTGGTACTTCCTAATGTAATCATTGGCCTATCCCTTGTCTCCTTGTTTTTCTATGGCAATGTTTAATATCTTCCTTTTAAATTTATTACCACAAATTGTGGTCAACAATTTCTTTTGTTGCAAATTTTCTTCATTTTCTGAAAGAAGAATATTTGATTGGAAATTCCCTTTCTTTAAAGAGAAATAAGCTCTGTGGTCATTGTGTGTCTGATTTGTAGTGTGCACAGAGAACCCAGCTGTATGTTTGTATTGAACGCCACAAAAATTTGTTTGATAACATGCTCCACATGGTCCAGAGAATAACCAGTTACTATGAAAATGAATCCAGTCCCACCGACATGTATAAAGGGACATTGTTCAGCCACTTGATTGACCTGGTTAGATTTGTGGTGTCTCTAGGGACATGCCTGTTCTGGCCAGCCAAAGAAAAAATGACCTTTATTGTCAGATATACCACTTATTTTGACCAGACAGAACAGGACTGCTGCTTTAGCAGTGATAAACTACCCAGGGGAGGATACATAATTTTTTGTCAAGAATGCACCACAGTCATGAAGCTCACAAGCCAATCTTCAGTGCTGACTCGAAACTGTTAAAACACAATGCTGCAATTTTGTGAAAAAACATCAGTACAATGCTGCTTGGGTCCTCTCTCTTTGTTCTTACTTTCACCCTTTGCTGGCTGCTTCAATTTTACAAGGGTTTCATCATTAGTACAACTTACTAAACTTGGCGGAGGACATTGGGTGGAAAGATGGAAACATACCTGAGAAATACAATTTGCATAGATAGTGACAAGTCGAAGCTGAGTGCTACTTAAGCTCCCGAGATACGGAACAAAAGACTTTCCCAGCACGATGTATATCTCAACCAGATGTATGACCATCTGCTCTACAATTCAGGCACAATGTATTAGTAAGCAGCTGTACACTCTACATTTGGAATGTAGTCAGCATATTCTATTTGCAGTAGATTGCCATGAGAGAATGAGAAGATTTATCTAACTGGTTCTACGGAACCAACACTATAAGACTTCCACTATTGAGCAATAATAGTAATCAAGAAAGGAAAAAGAAAACTATGTGTGTACCTTTCAGACCTCTGCATGTCAGATGTCAAATGCATCCAACAACACTAGCAAGAAGGAAGGCAATTTTGCCATGACCTCCTCAAAAGGAAGCCTGCCATCACGCTGTTCAATACAAGCATTTTCAAACATCAAAACAGTTTTCCCAGAAAAAATAACACTGAAGCAAATCTACTTGTATACAAAAATGAGATATTATGCAGACTCGTGTGTTGAGATACCCAACAAATGTTTGTTGCAAACTGCTTTCAATCATTGTAATTGAGAATGGAGCTGGTAAAACTTTGACACGTATGGGGTAACATGGAGAAGTGGATGTACTTTTGTCAAGCAGTTGATACAAGCCACAAGTGCCATTTCATCTTCAGAGACCAACAATGGCACCACAACCTGGTATGCGACACTCAGGTATATTGAGAACCCAAAGTATTCAACCGTTAAGCAGGTGGTAATGTAGCCATCTTGCAAGAGGTTTATGAGCTCAGATTGCACACACTAGGAGTAGCCTACACTTCAAGGGGGTCAAATGTCCACCAAAAGCACCTAGACCTAAAAGCTCCCTACTCCTTGTGGGAAAAAATATACAGCAACGATGCATGTGAAGGATCACTAAGCATGTCTGCAGTAAAATGGTTAAACCCAAAACAAATCTTCTCCTCTGAATTTTTACCCAGACAGTAATGTTTTCTTATAAGGTCTCACCAAAGGAAAATTGATAACAGAGGATGTGCAAGTAGTACATACAGTCAGATTGCCGTATGTGTCAAGCTGCATCAACACTGTGTTCAAGCAGCAGTTGGCAGCAACAACCACCTGCAATGGTCTCTCAGGGTTAACATCTCTGATGAATTGTTTTGCTCCAGAGTCCAGAATAGACTTGCTTAGCATTTGAACCCATTATGTGTGAAATCTGTTGGCAAGTTCTGCATTCTAATGACACTAGTCAATTACTAGCCAAATCAATGAAACAATGACCTAGAGCCAACCACACATTAACCATTGCAAGCAAATAATCTACTTTGAAGAGGATCACCAAGGACATCCTTCACAGCCTTCTCACATGCAAGTTGGACTTCATATCTTGGAGTCAGAATCTCTCACTAAATGGAGAAGCCTTGTTGGCAGCAATTCTGTGCCTTCATCACAACTAGCTCTCTGCAAAATCACAAACAGTAAAGTAATGTTCCTCAACATAGTATTCAATATTGCTCAGAGAAAATATGTCCAGGAGTTACAGATCTGGGTGCACAAATAGAGATACATCCATGTGAAATGACATGACAAGAGGATCCTTTTCCTCTTCCTTACATTGCATTGCTGAGTGCAAAGTAATAGTGCTATACATTGAAAGGCCAGAAAACAACTTGTATAATCACAGTACTTCTGGGTTTGATGCAAATGGCCAAGAAAAGAAAATGTAATTAACCATCTTAATGCATTGTCTCAGGAAAATTGTATTTAGACACCATATCCCTACTGCAAAGGCCATGGTAATGCATTGAATAATTATGCCCTTGACACACACACAGAGATCAATTATTTGTTACTCAAACTAACACAATTAAAATCAGGTCAATGAGTAACAACACAGGAAAACAAACATAGTGAGATCAAAGAGAAGATGGTGCAAGTATCAGAGTAAGAGCCTACCAGTTGCATCTTTGATGCACTGGAAAACTGAGTATTCAAAGACATCACCATTGGCAATAACAGGAGTGGACAAAGCTGACACCACCTCTGCAACGCCATCCCACTGTGTCGGACCCCTTGGCCTATCCGTTACCTTTCTGAAACCAAAACATAACATGTCAATTTCTCTGCTTAAAAGCTCTGGACCAATAATTATCACTAGAGAACATTAACCATTGATCAAATAGTCTTCAACTAAAACCCCTTGAACTTGCAAAGACTCCAGTTGGTATCCATTATTATACACTATGTAAGGATTTGGTGGACATTAAACAGCTATAGGTTTGGGAAAATTTCCTATACCTGCCATGCACAGCTATTGGAGCAACTCCAGTTTTCTCAAACCCTCCAGCAAGCTCCACAGTGTCATGATGAGTCTTCAACAGACAGATCTTGCATGTCCCAGGAATGTTCAAGCTTCTCTCCAATTTTGTCACAATCTGTAGATGCAAGAGCTTGAGATAAGCAACAAAGCATAGGAAGCTTAAGAGTAATATCTTTACAAATCCTCATTCATCTTATAGTTGTTCAAAGGTGATGTTGGCTAGTGACAAAGTGAAGAACTTCCTTGTATGAGGAATGGACCAACAGAAAGGGCAATCATGATGTTGCACAGAAACATCTTTGAGGAAACATATTATTGAAGCAGGTGATGCCAAGAGGCAGCCCTGAGCCTAACTTGGAACACAAGAATGCATTGAAACCCTTGCTCCGTAAGTTGACATAAGGGGATATATAATAAGTCTGGTTGGACTGGAAAAATGGGAGCTATTCAAAGGAGAAAAGCATTCCATCATGAATGAGATTAGGCTTGGACAAAAGTGCAGCACCTACTTCACCACTGATGGAGAAGGACTCCTGATATCACCAATCCTGATATCAAAGCAACTTCCTTGGTTTGTCATAGTTACAAGAAGCCATCCAGAAGTAGGAAAATATGAAATACAGCAACAAAGCACTTGATGTTCTCTGCAAAATGCAAAAAGGTATGATTGACAAACATACACAAGATTGGCAGCTTGTACAGCCTGCACATCATCAGAAGTCCCAATTTTGAAAACCACATGACTCTTCTCTTTATCCCATTTCCAGAAAACAACAGTGTCAGTGTCCTTCTCCACCAAGTCCAGAGTTCCTAACATTTCTGCAACCACCAGGCAGAATGCAGAACACAAAAAAAGTGTGGAGATCAGGAAAAACAGACCTCCAGATTTTAGCTATTGCCTAAACCCTCCCAAACCTAGAAAACCTTAAAACCTTGAAAATTTGGAAGAGCAAGCCCAACACCGGAGACCCAGATTCCTCAAACCAAGGATGATTACAATGAAATCTCTACAACCCCCCACAGTTTAATTTGGAGCTAGCATGACAACCATCAAATAGTAAAGTGTGTCCATGAACAATGAACAGCCATGATTTCAAACATGTTTGAAAAAGAAAGTTCTGTAGAATTTTTTATTGTCAAGAGTTACGTCCATGAGAAAAGATGTCAGAAGTTTAAAGCATTACTGTTGATCTTGGGTGTGCATCTGAAAAGTCTGTGGTCGACTACCTCCTCTCCACAGGTGATGTCAGCGCCATACTTAGCAGCCAGCATTCGAAATGGCAACGTCCCCTACATCGCTTACACATACATAGTCGTTCAAAACAAGCCGTAGATTGATCCAACCTTCAGAGTTCCTACTTTCTAAACGGAGATTCTTAGAGGAGATCATACTGATCACTTTTCACAACACTAAGTTCGATGATGATCCACAAAGATGATCCGCAGAAACAAGCAAATTCACCTCAATAGCACACGATTTCGGCAGCACAAAAAGGAGGAGGAGGAGGAGGAGGAAGAAGACGGACGTACCCCACAGACCATTGGCGCAAGGATACGCTTCCCTCGATACTGGAGCTCCATATGTAAAGGAGCGATCTTGTGATTCAACAGCGGCATCATTTGAGCGAAATCCCGCAAACCAAACAACCGGATGCACGTCGCGGAAAAAGAAGGATACGGGCCCCCCCAAGATTCCTAATCCCTAGTACTTATGTGAAGAAGAAGATTAGAGGACTACGGCCGGTGCGGAAATCTAACCACCGTTTTTTCTTGTTCTCCTTGAGACAAATGTTCTTCACAAAGCCATGCCATTTCTCCTGTTCTTTGGCCTTGATTGTCCAGGTACAACACCCTCTCCAAACCAAAGTGTTTGCGAATTTCTTTAGTGCTTAAGAAGTCAACTAACCATTGTTCTGCAGCCTCCTTTTCAACAGACTCAACCCCCATTTGAAGTTGATCTTGTGTGACAGAGGCCCAATCTTGCACAGTTCCATTGAAATTGGTGCCAATGACTTTTAACCACTTGTCAGCAGGGTTAGGAATGATGTTACCTAACCCCATGGTTATGTGCAACCCTGCTTTAATGGCAGGAACAACCCATTTTAGTCCTTCGAAAATTGCAGCATGAATTTTCTTCCATTGATGATTTTCAATGATCACCTCGCAACCTTCTTTCCCCTCCACTTTGTGGGGACCCTCCCTACATTCACATAGTAGGTGGAGTTGGACAACTTTCATCCCTTCCACAAGCTTCGTTACTAATCTTTGTTTCAAACCTTTCGTAGTAAACACGTAAAAGCGTGGCACTGTTTGCATTGAAGATTTCACAAGTATCCTGACGTCCTTGCGAATGTCTTGAACAATCTCTTGAATAGCCTCTTGTGATGATGAAGTTGGTGCAAATGGTCTTTGGTCATGATCAAACTTTGATTCTGTGATGACCAAGTTCTGATTCAGTTCATGGCTCTTGAACTCTGGAGATAGCCTTTGCCACACATCAGCTCTCTCTTCACTTCCCATCATTTCTATACCAATTGGAAAACTTGCATTTAGCTTGTTCTTTTCAAGATTCACTTCACCCCAAGTATGTTGCCAAGATTGCCACCTAGACCCACTTGCAAGAATCCTTTTCTTCAAATCCTCAACAAGGATTGCTTGATTCAATCGACTTTTAAAAGAGAGTCGATGCTCCACACATTCCTTGCGCACGATGCCCTCCAGTAGTATGACTCCTTGGCAACCATCAAATGCACTTCGAAGGGTTTGAATGTGTTTCGTGATGCGTTCGTGGACAATATCCAAAGCTTGATCAGACTCTTTTCCACTTGAACGTACTAATATATCAATGTGAGAGCTCACATCATTGTCGAACTCCAGAACAATTTCCATACCATCATATAGTATGGAAATGGCATTTTCTTTGAAGGTGTAATCAGCTGTCATCTGATTATCAGGCCCCAAAAATTTATTATGCAAGGATACCTGTACATATAATGAAACAATATATTAACAAGACATTTAACCATTGATTGAAACCATGAAATCATATTTTTAATTTAATTTAATTTAATTTTAATTTCAAAATTTATTAATTTTCTAACAAAGTCACAAAGCTTTGAAGGTTTTTGGAATTTTGAAAAAGAAAGGAGTGTGCAAAGTTTGTCATATTAAATGTGATGCAATGGGTTTTCACCCTAAAGCTATTGCTATTTTTCCTAATTTAAAATATGGAAGCTTGTTAACTATTAAAATTAGAAAAAAATACATTTTCATTTTTCCACCAAGATTTATCCCTTCAATGCTCATAATTTCTTAATAATTCATTCTGTAAAATGATCATTTACTAATGTACATAGGTTGATTATTGTAAATAAGACATAGGTTCTTAATGAAATAGCCCATAGTCCCAAACATAATGGCCAAAAGTTTTTTAAAAATGTATAAATAACTTGAAGTTATGTACTTTTAATCATATGTTAAATTATGGCAGATTCAAACAATATTTTGTCAAGAATGATTCTTTAAAATTTATTAAAAAGACAAAACCTACAACCAAGTTTATATATGTACCACACACCTGTAATCGACAAAAGAAGCCAGGAGGTATGAAGGTGCAAGCTTGGTCATCACATTGAAGCCTACGTCCAAAATACACTGGTTTTTTTAACCTCCCCTGGATTGGTCACCTCTCCCATGGAGTTAGGACAGTGTGACTAGTCCTATTGTGACTAGCCAAAGTTGCGGGGATGAATAAACCATATTTCGAGGGCCCACATGTTCCCTCAAAACACAACTCTAGGCTCAACATGAGTTGCATCAATTGTTTTGATTGGACATTCTGCAGCTTCCTTCCACCAGAAAACTTCATCGAAGCATTCAAGAAGTCTTGAAGACATTCTTTTGTTGTGAACCCATGTTCATTTGTGAGTGGGGGTCTATCACGGTTGGTCACATGCACTTGGTCATGACTAAGCTTAATCAAGTGACCCAGGACTTGGTGGCAAAACCAATCCACGTTCACCACAACAAAATCCAAATCCTCAAAGAAAATTATATCACCTAAAGTGTGTAAACATTTTGCCACAGCTTTGGTCCTATCTTCATTCAATTTGATCAATGCATCTTCAGCCAAGTTGATCACACTTTGATCAAATTTGACAAGCCTTGGTAACAAGCCTTGACAAAGCTCTGAAAATTTGTCCCAATCCATCAAAGGCCTATCGGGATGTTTTGACACCCAAGCTTTCAAAGCAAGCCTAATGCCGATGCATATTTCGTACACATGTGGCAATTTGTCGAGAAGGTCTTGAACATTTTCTTGAATCAGCTTTACTACTAAGCGAGCTGATTGAGAGGAATGAGAATCTATAGTGATTGGTTCTACTGCTACGTCCACCACTTTGGCAAATTTTATTTTCAAGTCTCCAACAACTCCTGGCGCATGAAGATGAACATCAATCTTGTCTGAATGTGTGAAAACCACAATTGCTTTTGGCTTAAAAATGACTGATTGCCTATTTTTGGAAGCAATGAATCGAAGCCAATAATCCAATTCTCCTTGGATCTTTGGAATTGCCTCTTGAAGATTACCTTGCACATGTTTCAATGGGTTACAAACCAAAAGGAATAGAGACAAGTAACTTGTGCCATCAAGATTGGGCAACATGAAATCATGAAATGCATGAAATTCTTCTTGACCCGCCATATCCCATATGGACAAATTCACTCCCTCCGTTACTTTCAGTTCACGTATTTCAATTCCATGTGTGCGTTGTGTTTGTCAAAGCCCATCTTTTAGTTTCGACAAGAAGTCCATGATCGGGGTGAGAAAGATTTTGCTAAACATGCTCCCATGGGCAAGGCAACGAACCAAGCCTTTCCTCAAAGTTGTTTTTCCTACGAGATTGATGATCACACACATGCACAACAAACAAATGTGAGGCAATTTGCTTTCATATTTGAAACTATCATATAGTATGTACATTTCATTATATAATAATTCACTATTTTCAATCACAAAAACATAAATTATAACACAACCAAACCCCACAGATGACTAATTCAGGTGATGTGATTTACAATATATGTGAGTCTATATTCAAAACATGAATTAGCAAAATGATAAGCATTCACAAATATGCCATAGGTTTTTTGCAATAGACCTTCAACTTTCATTAGTTTTTTGCATTTGATCTTCAAATCATTTTGTTCACCCATAACCCACACATGCACACTATACCTAAGGTTAACGTTAATCTTTGGCTATGGTAAAGTTCAATTAAGCTTGCCCCAATAATTATTATGAAACTGAGTCATCACTAATAAAAAAAGAAATCATAAACAATGATGAAGTAAGGGATGTTTTGGTGTACAACAACAGTCTTACCTGCATATGGATAGCCGCAAAGAAATACTCGAGCAGATGTTGCCTTGGCCACAGGTAGTTCCTTAAGTAGGGACATGTACACTACATTCTTCTCCAACTCTTGCTTCACAACCTCGCTCTTTCCCTCCCGTTGCAATTCAGTGCCTTCCAAACGTATATCTTTCAATGTTTTGTTGACCACCAGCATATCCATGATGGTAGGAAACACACTGTCCCTTACACCGGCACAACTACTGAGGTCTAGAACTTCAAGGGAGTTATTATTCTCGAGCGACTTAATGAGTGCGCACAAATCTGATTCAGTGAAAATTGTATTGCGATGCAACTTAAACTTCTTCAATGATGAGTTGTTTTGCAGCATTTTTGTGAGGGAGTCGACAATAGGCTGCATATCATCTTGTTCTTCACAAGTGATCTCAAGTTTGAGATTGAGGAGAGTTGCATTGGTTTGTTGCCCGTTTGCATCCACTGTCAATGGTTGGAGTAATCTTTGCAAGTTGAGAAGATTCCCACTCAAAGTCAAACGTTCAAGGGTGTGATTCGTTTCAAGCGCTTCCGCAAAACTGTGCACTGAGTACCTGGATTTGACAGCCCAGAGAGAAGCTTTTTCAACGATGAATTATTCTGCAACATTTTCGCCAAAACATTTGCAGCGACAGTGAGAGATTCCTTGTCCACCCTCTCAAATCTCTCAATTACTTCAAGGAATAGTTCAATGAGAGTTGAATTCTTTTGTTGACCATTTCCATCTGCAATCAACGGTTGGACCAATCTTTGCAATTCTTGCTCGCTAGGAAGATCACTGAAACACATGCGGAACACCTCCAAGGTGCGGTTCCTTTCGAGTGCATTCGCAAAGCCATCTGAACACCAACAAGTGGGAGCATGGAGAGATTCGAATTGAAACGTGAAGCTTTTTAAGCCAACATTACTTTCAAGCATGACCACAGCTTGGTTCAAGAAAATGTCGAAGTTAGGTTGACAATCTTGTGAGCCGTCCACAGTTAGATCAATGAGTAGATATGATACAGAATGGTTTTTGCACAAAGCTTTACAAAGCTGTACACACAAAAGATCATCGCACAGATCAAAATTTTGCCAAATATAAAGCTTGTTCAAATTCGTGCACTCTCCTATGGCCTGCATCAAGTCTGTGTACTCCACTTCCGGTCCAAAAGGTATGAACAGAGACTTTTGTTCACGTTCAAAGTCAACAACAACCCTATGCCGATGTGAACGATCCTCGTCTCGACAAAGAAACATCAGCCCTTTCACTACGATGTCACTGGCTTTGAGAAGCACACAAAGCTCTTCCAATCCACCGTCCTGAAGAGTTTCATCACCAGTGCCGTGCCTCACTTCCGCCATGATGAAGTCCGCCCTAGTGCAAGGATCGGGATCTCTCTCCAAAACAGATGTCAAGCAACAGGCAGATAGCCAACAATTTTTTTATCCAAAAAACTCAAGAAAATAAAACAAACTACAAAAAAAAACAGAGCTGAACCAGCAATAGGTAGACAGCACAAAGAGAAATCAAAGTTGAAACAACAGTAAGTAAATATTACAAAGAGAAATCAATGTTGAACCAGAGTGCAAAGACAAAAACAGACTTGAAGCAGCAACAAGTCGGAGTAGGTTGCACAGACCCCCAAAGAAGAAGAAGTTGAAACTAGAGCAAGTAGAGTACGCAGGCAGTGCAAAGACACAACAGAGTTGAAGCAGCAAACAAAGTGTGCAATGAGTGAGCCTGGAAGAGGGACTTAAGCGCAGAAAACAATAGACGAGGTTCCTTTCCAAACAGGCATGTACAAAACAGCCAACAGACCATTTTTATGCGTCTTAGCAAGGCTACTAGGAGGAACCAAAAAAGACAGTCGTGCAAGCCCTGACTTCCCACCCCGTTTTATTCACAAGTCTCTGGTTCTTCCTACCATGTATTAGTAGGAGTAAAAACTGATGGAGCACACGGTGTGGGTGCACAGCAGCTGTTTAACTCCATTGCTACAAATAAATAAATCGGCAGTACACTCTGTGAACTCGGCTGGTTCGCGTGTTCCCAATTGATTACTCGATTTTTGTGTCATTGGGACGTATTTCTAACTGGTTGACCTAAAACCACTTCCGGGGGAGGTGGCAGGGGGAAAAGAAGGCATTGGGTTCTAGAAATCTGTGTTTTCTTGGCAGGTCCTTTGTCTTCATTTTTCCTTTTTCTCCCGTTTTTTGTGGGGGTTGTAAACAGTGGTTAGCTTTTTAGGCAGTTAATAGGAAGTTGAGATATCTTGGGTGATATTATGAACTAGCTTATAGTCATTGTCAAATGCAACAAGGGGACACATACACTTGGACTTTGGAGATGAGAAGAATGCTTGGATTATTTGCCAAAACTTTGGAGGTATGAAAGATGGCTGAATAACTAAAAGAATGGACATTAATGGCTGGGAATGCCTCTTTGATGGACAAACCTTTAATGACACAGCATATTAGTTTTTCTATGGGGATTCCTGGTTGTATTAAGATTGGACACAGATGCAAAAAGTACGTTAGATGTCTTTACATTCGATTTGTGGCTAATTGAGGCTCCCCAGCCTCCTAGCCGGAAGAATGCATTGTTCCCTTCTTGCCGAAGTAATTGGGTGAAATTTGCAGAGCTTGATTCTAATTAACTTGTGAGATGAAAAGAATAAGGAAGGATTTGGGTTGGCACAAATTTACTCTTTGTGACTAAACTGATCTATTTGGCTTACTAAAATTACTCTGAAAATGTCCTAAACCAAGGGGCCAACATGTTTTCAAAAACTTTAAGTATTAGTAACCTAGTAAAACCAGAGCTACATTTGAGCAACTGTGCGGTATAGAAATCACATTTAAAGATCTCACACATTTAAATTTTATACCTCGTGGAAAGGTAAAATTGGCTTCTATTACTAAAATAAAAATTGAGAAAATATTTGATATGTCCACAAAGTATATCTGTGCAATTAAACCAACAAATGTGAAAGGAAAAGAAGATCTTCAGATAGTAGATCCCTTAGGCTAATTTTCCTACAATCCCCAAGTTCTTGTGTGTTCCTCAAGTTGTTCCCAATAGCATCACACTTTTCTCCCATGACCTTTGGGCAAAGGGAAAGACATACAGACCTGTAAATGTATAAAAACAACATTTTATTTTAAGCTACTTTTCAACAAATTATATATGTTACATCTCTACAACAGGTGTAGCCAAGAAAAGCTCTGGTGTTTTTTTTTACCCCCGCTAAAGCACTGAAATCAGGTTCAAAGACTACATTCACTCTTATTTACACAGCATTAAAAAAGTTTCTAAAATGCCTTTGGAGGTAAGGTTCGTTTTTCTCAGTCCCAGAGAGGAGAGCACTTGCAACCTGTGCATTTTTGTTTACTTTGAATTTACCATTTAGAGTGATATACTGTGATTCACAGTAATTAGCGGTTAGGTGCCTCCCAAGCTCAGATTGTTTTTTTGCAATGACCCTCTTTGATTGGCCTATCACAAATAAATTCTGAAACTTTGGACACTCCTCCAAAAGAAGTTTTGACTCATAATACCTACAGAATTGTACAAGTGCATCCTTTTGGCTCACATGTATAGGTTCGAAGAAGATGACTTTGGGCACACGTTATGGGACTAATTAAGATGCTATTGGGAACATCTTGAGGGAATACATTGAGAATTTGAGAAACATTTTGAGGACATGTTGGGAACACAAACATAGTGGGAAAACGTCAGGAACACCAAAAATCCAAAAAAAGAGAAAACCTCCTTCAGGTGAAAAATTGGGCCCCTTGGTGCATGCTGCATCACCTCATTGGCTGAGCAGAATTTCCAGACCTAAATGTGTTTGTCACTGTTATTGCCCTTAGACTAATGGCAAGCGCATGATTGTGTGTCGCAGGTGCATTTTTTGGGCCCTGCCCCCACAGGGCCAGGGACTATCACATTGGATCCGACTTTTGTAAGTTTTACCTTATTAGAACCAGTTTCATATTAAGTGAACCGGTTTCTTTCGTGAAACTGTTTAGACTATTTAGATTGGAACGGAGTTTTTTTGGTGTTCAGAGTGTGGAAACAGTAGGTAGATGTACAACATCTTATCTAATGGCAGGGCCAGCGTGTTTGTCATGCCTTGTTTCAATGTGGAAACTAATGGCCATTAGACCTGTGGATGTCTCATTTGCCCTCGTACCAAACAAATCTTCCACTCTGGGCATGTTCAGATCCTTTTACTAGTTTCTCTTCCCGTGATCTGTACATTCATAGCACACCGACTTACTTTGCTTTGAGTGTCACCTGTTCTTGGAATGGGCTTGAACAATATTGATTAGGTATATGTGTTAATCATTCATGGGACCTAGGGAACTGGGGTAGCATGCCTCCAACCGTTTTCCAATTTAATTCCACAAATGGTCCTTTGTTCTCAATGATGTTCTCAAAGAAATCCCACAACAACTTTAGCTTATGTGCACAAGTGTTCATATACGAAAACCCTAAGACTGTTCCCATCAATTCTTGTTTCTGGTGGAATAAGATCTCAAAGTGGTTTTTCATAAATGTTTCCAAAATTTCCAGTATGTTCAAACTATATTTTCGAGTCATTCTTTGGATTGATATTTCCCCAAAACATAGTTTCAAGTTGTTGGCACCCCACACTTATTAGGAGTTCCTCTCCAAGGAGGATTGCTAAAGGAATGTTAGTGTCATGGAACTCACAATCTGCGTTCAAGCAAGTACTGTAAGTATTTAACACACATAGAAGTGAAATGCATCTCCACTTGAAAAATCACTATTTCATGTGCTACCGACCACATTTTGTCCAGTTCCTCAAAATGTATGCCTAGTGTCTCTTCCTCTGTATACCCACACCTTGCAATGTATGCTAGAAAGACAATTTGGAACAATACTTGAGCTTGACCATTGTTATGCCTGCTTGTTGCAGAAGTTCCTCTCTTTGCTTCTTAAGGTATTCCATTTTCGAATAGAACTTTTATGTCATCTTGAAGGATTTGGTTCATCTGTGCACTCTTCTGATGGTCTCAACTTTGATTTATGGGGGGGGAAAAAAAGGACTGGACTGGTTACCACTCCAGGCTCAGAGTTTTTCAAAGGGGTAAAAACTGATTCTTTATTTCATGAGGAATATTTCGTATCCAAACAAAATGTGAAGCATCCATATTTGATAAGTTTAGAATTTAGGTCTACTCCATTCAACATACTAAATTAATTTCCTGAAAGGTTTAAGTAGAATGTTTCCTGAAATATACTTGAGGAACTATGGATACATGTTCTCAGTGGAAGGTATATTCACATAGACCACAGGCTGCCCTTTTCAAAACAGGGGTTAAAAGATACATATGAAAGAAGCGGCATAGGAGCCTGAAGAATTGGGCTAGGCAATCATGCCTTTTTGGCATAAGTTGACCCTTAAACACCCTTCCCTTTATAACGCTTAAAACCACACTCACAAAATTTTAATGCTGCAAGAAAATGTTGGAGTGGTTTGGCCATTTATGAAAGGAGAGGACACCTTATGAAACCATAATCCTCCAATAAGATGTGGATTACCATTAAGACATACAGAGTTCAAACATTAGAGTTGAAAAGGATCCAATGTGGAAGGGACACTCAGCCCCGACATTTTCACATTACATGGAGTGATTTTGATAGCACCCCTTGCATCCAAAACTGGCAACTGTTGCTTCTCAGGAAGGTCATACAAAGTCAGGTACATAGTAAGAGTATTGGGAGCCAAATCCATCTGGGATCCCTGCAATAGACAAAAGGTCCTTGATTTTTCATAAGGTAGTAATCTCAATGGACAGGCGAAGATATGCATGCATCCTACGTTGTTAATGGCATGGCAGGTGGTGCTCTTTTGCAGCTGGATTTTTGCAGTTCAAGTGATACTATGTATAATTGAAGAAGAAATTATGGAGCACATGGGTGAAAGGAAGACTTTTAGTACAATCTTGCAAATGAAAAATCGGTGAAATGAGGTCCATAGGTGAAAAGAAGACTTTCACTACAATCTTGCAATTGAGAAATCGGTAAAAGAGGTTGTGGGCTGTGTCATTTGCTGACTCCTACTTTAATTAGTTCACATGGCCTCTTCCTTAGTCAGAGCTGATGGTACTTGATACTTATTACTATCAACCAGGCCCAAATTGCCCTCAGTCTACGCTTTGTACAACTTGGCCAGACTCAACTAAAAGCCACCAACAAACCATGCAGAATGGATGGTGTGTGGATTGGAAACCAGTTTTCATTGTGTTCCTGTCCCATTGCTAATCACAGTGGTTACTTCTGCACTAACCATTCACCTACCTAGTTGCCACCAATTATCTTACTTTCTCACTTGCATAATTTGGACTTGCTTGCCCTACCTACTTGCCAAGGGAATTCGCCTCTTCATAGGTAGCTAACTAGTTGGGGAAGGAAGGAAGGGGGGAGGAAGTGGATTTTTGGGATAGGTTACCAAGTTGGAACCATGGTAACTCAGTTGTGGTTCATCGATACCGAAGTCATATGGGGTTTCCAATGGATGGGCGATCGTGGCTTCTCGGTCACATAATCCCACTTGGTGTTAGGTGGATGTCGCGTGGGTGTCAGCTATGGCTTATAATGTGAGGCCGGTTCCTGCTGCCTGTCCTGTGAACACTTTGTACTAACTACACTTACTATAGGGGCCAGTTCCCACATGTAATACAGGGCTTGTTGACATTGCCACTAATGCGGCAAGGTGGGAACTGACCAATTTGGATCAGGATTATAAGTAGTAACCAGTCCCCAATTACATTTACGAGGAATAGTCGGTTTTTCAAAAGGCCTTTTGCTCCACTGGTCAAGTGGGTTAGGTGGTGAAGAGGACAAAATAGGTGACTAAAAACAAATGGGTACTGAAGACTGGTCAAGTGGGTTAGGTGATAGAGAGGACAAAATAGGTGACTAAAAACAAATGGGTACTGAACACTGGTCAAGTGAGTTAGGTGGTAAATAAGACAAAATAGGTGACTAAAACCAAATGGGTACTGAAGACTGGTCAAGTGGGTTAGGTGGTAAAGAGGACTAATGGGTTTTGGCAGGACGCTAAACCCCATACGATTTCTAATTCGTCACTAAATGAAACACAGCTCCTTGTCCCCTGCAACTTGGAATTACTCTTTCACATGCCAAGATTTGATTATGGAGATGTCAATGAAAAGGTGCATTCAATCCCTGTCGTACATGGGCAAAACCTTAGACAATAGACAAGTGATACTTGGTAATGGTTCTAGTCCAGGTTTTACGAATCAGAACCAAAATTCATGGTTGTAACTCACCAAACTGGGTACCTGCCTAACACGGGTGTTGACTGGTGGTGACAAATTATTGAGAAAGAAATCGGTTACCAAACGATGTATCGATAACCTAGTGGTCAGTTACTGATGTTTTTGAAAACTGATAGGTAACCCAACTATTTGATAAACATTATTGCAAGAACCCGCAAGACCCTGATGGATCAAGTATTGAATTTTCAATAAAAAATATTTAAATGATTGATATTTCATTGAAGTAGGTTATCAATCCTTAAACCCTCAAAATGTTTATGATAAAAAAATAGAAATTTTAATTTAAAAACACCCATGTAACCTACCCTGCCCAGGCAGTATAACCAAGGGTTCTGAAGGTCAGTAATTGAGAACTAATCACTATGCAAAAGCAGGTGGTCATTACCAAAAATAAATGAGAGTATTGATCACCTTGATTAGTGCTTTGATAGTGAAATTGATAATGGATGGATTTTTAATTTCAAAACAATTTGATATTGATACCCTGTGTGATCCTTTTTTATTTATTTACAAACCGACCCGGCTGATTATGAAAAAAAGGGATACCTGGCCAACAGTGGTGTTGACTGCTGACCTTGTTATAACAAATGGGTATACCAGTGTAAATTAAAGACTTGCCCAATGCCTGCCCAACCACCAGTACAAACAGTTCAATTATCCTGGAGCAGTTTGGGCGCCATTGATGATCATGGTATGTGTGTCAGCAGTTCATTTTGCTGAAATAATGGTAGAATTGATTAAGCCCTTCCTCTGAAAGACTGCTCCAGCAACTGCCCTTGACATTGAAAGACTGTACAAAAGTTTGCTCTTCACGGAAAATCTGAACGACCCAGTAGCTGAAATCCTCCTAGCAGATACACGGAAATTAGTCTAGAGAGTAAGAATTGAGACTCCAGGTAGTCTTCATCTCTCTTTAGCGTCTATTTTGCGCTTTTCGGCACCCTGGTGCGCTTTTTGACATTTTGGCTCAGCCCCTCAAGGGGCCTTTCCGCTCTTTTTTGCAACCCGCCTTGCTTCCTTACCTCTTTGGGTGTACAGTGTAGGCCACAGTTTGCCTGTTTTTCTTATTTGGTCAATTTGTCCTGGAAAAGAGACTTTCAGCTCATGTCGATAAAACACAGATTCAGCATAAAAACTGTCCAACATGAGGTGAGCCATATGTGCGACCAAGAGTTCTGATGTTGCTTTTATTGATTTTTCATAAATCCCTGCCACATGTCACTGAATTGTAAAACCCTAAGACGACTTAACAGTGTATTTGCAGGTACATTTACAGGATGTAAGATGTTGTGTGCAAGAGATGCACATCTAATTTTTTGAAATGCCTGCTACTTGTATTCTCAAGTGCCCACTGTCACTTTTTCATTTTCCTCATGATACCTACTGTAATTAAAAATGTCTTTGATGTTGATCTTCAATAACATCATGTAGCAGGGAGTTCCTGAAGTAAGCACCCCTAGCTCTGCCTCTGGCGACCGCTTACTTCAAGAACTCCCTGCTCCTGGGGTCTCACCCTGCATATAGGGTGCATTTTATTCTCTTCTTCAACAAATCATGTACCCAGTAGATTTCACAGGTTGGAAAAATCTTGCTGATAAACAAAGCCTGGTACTCAGTGACCTCCCTAGCTCCTCACATCACCAAAATGGAATCATCTGTTCTCTTTGAAGGCCCCATATCTGTGTGGTTGCAAATGGGTGCCGTAGGCCCTGCATCTGCTAGCTGTTCTTTCTGGGTGGTTCGCATACCACCACCCAAAAGATCATATACCTCACAACTCTCAACCAAGGATTTTAAAAAAAAATTGTGATGTTGCTGAAGGATTCAGAACTCAACTCACCATCCAGGGCATACATTTAGCAAAAATTAGCAATATTCAAAATACGAAAGAAGAAAATCTTGAGCACCCTTTCATATTGTAAGCAAGCGTGAAAACATTTGACAAAAATATTAATTCATTACTCAAACGAACACTCTTAAAATCAGGTCAATGAGTAACAACACAGGAAAACAAATATAGTGAGATCAAAGAGAAGATGGTGCAAGTATCAGAGTAAGAGCCTACCAGTTGCATCTTTGATGAACTGGAAAACTGAGTATTCAAAGACATCACAATTGGCAATAACAGGAGTGGACAAAGCTCACACCACCCCTGCAACGCCATCCCACTGTCTCGGACCCCTTGTCCTATCTGCTAACTTTCTGAAACCAGAACATAACATGTCAATTTCTCTCCTTAAAAGCTCTGGACCAATAATTATCACTACAGAACAATTACCATTGACCAAATAGTCTTCAACTAAAACCCCTTGAACTTGCAAAGACTCAAGTCGGTATCCATTATTATACACTATGTAAGGATTTGGTGGACATTAAACAGCTATAGGTTTGGGAAAATTTCCTATACCTGCCATGGACAGTTATTGCAGCAACTCCAGTTTTCTCAATCCGTCCAGCAAGCTCCACAGTATGATGATGAGTCTTCAACAGACGGATCTTGCACGTCACAGGAATGTTCAAGCTCCTCTCCAATGTTGTCAAAATCTGTAGATGCAAGAGCTTGAGATAAGCAACAAAGCATAGGAAGCTTAAAAATAGTATCTTAATCAATCCTCATTCATCTTATGGTTGTTCAAGGGTGATCCTGGCTAGTGACAAAGTGAAGAACTTCCTTGTATGAGGAATGGACCAACAGAAAGGGCAACCATGATGTTGTACAGAAACATCTTTGACGAAACATATGATTGAAGGAGGTGATGCCAAGAGGCAGCCCTGAGCCTAAGTTGGAACACAAGAATGCATTGAAACCCTTGCTGTGTAAGTGGACATCAAGGAGATATATCATAACTCTCCTTGGACTGGAAAAAATGGGAGCTATTCAAAGGAGAAAGGCATTACATCATGAATGAAATTAGGCTTGAACAAAAGTGCAGCATCTATTTCGCCACTGATGGAGAATGACTCCTAATATCACCAGTCCTGATATCAAAGCGACACTCAATATTCAGCCACCTTCCTTGGTTTGTCATAGTTACAAGAAGCAATGCAGAAGTAGGAAAAAATGAAATGGAGCCACAAAGTGCTTGATGTTCTCTGTAAATAGGCAAAAGGTATGAGTGACAAACATACACAAGATTAGCAGCTTGTATAGCCTGCACAACATCAGAAGTCCCAATTTGGAAAACCACAGGACTCGTTGCTTCGTCACACGTCCAGAAAACAACAGTATCAGTGTCCTTCTCCACCACATCCACAGTTCCTAGCATTTCTGCAACCACCATCACCAGGCAGAATGCAAAACACAAAAGAGTGAGGAGATCAGGGAAAACATACCTCCAGATTTTAGCTATTAGCCTAAACCCTCTCAAACCTAGAAAATCTTAACGCCTTGAAAATTTGGAAGAGCAACACCAACAGGGGAGACCCAGATTCCTCAAACCAAGGAACATTACAATGAAATATCTACAACCACCCACAGTTTAATTTGAAGGTAGCATGACAAACATCAAATAGTAAAGTGTGTCCAAGAACAATGAACAGCCAACATTTCAAACATGTTTGAAAAACAAAGTTCTGTAGAATTTTTAAGTGTCAAGAGTTACATCCAAGAGAAAAAAATGTCAGAAGTTTAAAGCATTACTATTGATCTTGCATGTGCATCTGAGCAGTCTGTGGTCGACTATCTCCTCTCCATAGGTGATGTCAGCGCTATACTTAGCAGACAGCATTCAAAATGGCAGCGTCCCCTACATCGCTCACACATACATAGTCGTTCAAAACAAGGCCTAGATTGATCCAACCCTCAGAGTTCCTATTTTCTAAACAGAGATTCTTAAGAGGAGATCATGCTGATCACTTTTCACAACACTAAGTTCGATGATGATCCACAGAGATGATCCGCAGAAACAAGCAAATTCACCTCAATAGCACACGATTTCGGCAGCACAAAAAGGAGGAGGAGGAGGAAGAAGACGGACATACCCCACAGACCATCGGCGCAAGGATATGCTTCCTTCGATACTGGAGCTCCATGTGTAACGGAGCAATGTCGTGTTACAACAGCAGCAGCATTTGAACGAAATCTCGCAAACCGAACAGGCGGATGCACGTCGCGGAAAAAGAAGGACACGGGCCCCCGCAAGGCTCCTAACCCTAATACTTGTGTGAAGAAGAAGATTCGAGCACTACTACGGGTGCGGATATCTAACCAACTCTTTTTTTTGTTCTCCTTGAGACAAATGTTCTTCACAAAGCCATGCCATTTCTCCTGTTCTTTGGCCTTGATTGTCCAGGTACAACACCCTCTGCAAACCAAAGTCTTTGAGAATGACTTTAGTCCTTAAGAAGTCCACTAACCATTGTTCTGCAGCCTCCTTTTCATCAGATTCAACCCCCATTTGAAGTTGATCTTGTGTAACAGAGGCCCAATCTTGCACACTTCCACTGAAATTGGTGCCAATGACATTTAAACACACCTCAGCAGGGTTAGGAATGATGTTACCTAACCCCATGGTTATGTGCAACCCTGCTTTAATGAAAGGAACAACCCATTTTAGTCCTTCCAAAATTGCAGCATGAATTTTTTGCCATTGATGATCTTCAATGATCACCTCGCAACCTTCTTTCCCCTCCACTTTATGTAGACCCATCCTACATTCACATAGTAGATGGAGTTGGACAACCTTGATCCCTGCCGCAAGCTTCTGTACTAATCTTTGTTTGAAACCTTCCTCAGTAAACAGGTAAAAGCGTGGCACTGTTTGCATTGGAGATTCCACAAGTATCTTGACGTCCTTGCGAAGAGGCTGAACAGCCTCGTGAACAGCCTCGAGAACAACCTCTTTAAAAGCATCTTGTGATGAAGTTGATGCAAACGCTCTTTGGTGATGATCGAATTTTGATTCGGTGATGACCGAGTTCTGATTCAGTTCATGGCTCTTCAACTCTGGAGATAGCCTTTCCCGCACATCATCTCTCTCTTCACTTCCCATCATTTCTATAGCAATTTCAAAACTTGGATCTAGTTTCTCGTTTTCACGATTCACTTTACCCCAAGTATGTTGCAAAGATTTCCACTCTTTCCCATTTGCAAGAATCCTTCTCTTCAAATCCTCAACAAGGATTGCTTGATTCAATCGACTTTTGAAAGAGAGTCGATGCTCCACACATTCTTTGCGCACGATGCCCTCCAGTAGTATGACTCCTTGGCAGCCATCAAATGCACCTCGAAGGGTTTGAATGTGTTTTGTGATGCGTTTGTGGACAATATCCAAAGCTTGATCATACTCTTTTCCACTTGAACGTACTAATATATCAATGTGAGAGCTCACATCATTGTCGAACTCCACAAAAATTTCCATACCATCATATAGTATGGAAATGGCATTTTCTTTGAAGGTGTAATCAGCTGTCATCTGATTCTCAGGCCCCAAAAATTTATTATGCAAGGATACCTGTACATATAATGAAACAATATATTAACAAGACATTTAACCATTGATTGAAACCATGAAATCGCATTCTTAATTTAATTTAATTTTAATTTCAAAATTTATTAATTTTCTAACAAAGTCACAAGCTTCCCCGGTTTATGGAAATTTAAAAAAAGAAAGTAGTGTGCAAAGTTTGTCATATTAAATGTGATGTAATGGGTTTTCACCCTAAAACTATTGCTATTTTTCCTAATTTAAAATATGGAAGCTTGTTAACTATTAAAATTAGAAAAAAATACATTTTCATTTTCCCACCAAGATGTATTCCCTTAAATGCTCACAATTTTTTAATAATTCATTTTGTAAAATGATCATTTGCTATTGAATAGAGGTTGATTATTGTAAATAAGACATAGGTTCTTAATGAAATCGCCCATAGTCCCAAACATAATGGCCATAAGTTTTTTAAAAATGTATAATTAACTTGAAGTTATGTACTTTTAATCATATTGTTAAATCATGGCACATTCAAACAATATTTTGTCAAGAATGATTCTTTAAATTTTATTAAAAAGACAAAACCTACAACCAAGTTTATATATGTACCACACACCTGTAATCGACAAAAGAAGCCAGGAGGTATGAAGGTGCAAGCTCGGTCGTCACATTGAAGCCTGCGTCCAAAATACACTGGTTTCTTTAACCTCCCATCCAGTGGTAGCCACTCCCATGGAGCTAGGTGAGTAATCCTGTTGTGAGTAGCCAAAGTTGCAGGGATGAATAAACCATACTCCGAGGGCCCACATGTTCCCTCAAAACACAACTCTAGCCTTGACATGAGTTGCACCAATTGTTTTGTTTGGACATTTTGCAACTTCCTTCCACCAGAAAACTTCATCGAAGTATCCAAGAAGCGTTCAAGACATTCTTTTGTCGTGAACCCATGTTCATTTGTGAGTGAGTGTCTATCACGGTTGGTCACATGCACTTGGTCATGACTAAGCTTGATCAAGTGCCCCATGACTTGGTGGCAAAACCAATCCACGTCCACCACAACGAAATCCAAATCCTCAAAAAAAATTATATCACCTGAAGAATGTAAACATTTTGCCACAGCTTTGTTCCTGTCTTCATTCAATTTGATCAATGCATCTTTAGCCAATTTGATCGCACTTTGATCTAATTTGATAAGCCTCGGTAACATTGTTTTTTCACAAAGCTTTGAAAATGTGTATCGATCCATCAAAGGGCTATCAGGATGTTTTGACATCCAAGCTTTCAAAGCAAGCCTAATGGCGATGCATATTTCGTACACATGTGGCAATCTGTTGAGTAGGTCTTCAACATTTTCTTGAATCAGCTTTACTACTAAGCGAGCTGATTCAGATGAACGAGAATCTATAATGATTGGTTCTAATACCACGTCCACCACTTTGGCAAATTTTACATTCAAGTCTCTCACAACTCTTGGTGCCTGAAAATTAACATCAATCTTGTCTGCATGTGTGAAAACCACAATTGCTTTTGGCTTAAAAGTGCGTGATTGCCTATTTTTCGAGGCAATGAATCGAAGCCAATAATCCAATTCTCCTTGGATGTCTTCAATTTTCTTTTTGGGATCACCTTGCACATGTTTGAATGGGCTACAAACCAAAAGGAATAGAGACGGGTAACTTGTGCCATCAAGATTGGGCAACATGAAATCATGAAATGCATGAAATTCATCTTGACCAGCCATATCCCATATGGACAAATTCATTCCCTCCTTTACTTTCAGTTCACGCATTTCAATTCCATATGTGCGTTTTGTTTGTCGAAGCCCATCCTTTAGTTTTGACAGGAAGTCCATAATTGGGGTCAGAAAGATTTTGCTAATTGTGCTCCCATGGGCAACGCAACGAACCAAGCCTTTCCTCAAGGTTGTTTTTCCTATAAGGTTGATGATCACACACATGCACAGCAGATAAAAGAATGTGAAGCAATTTGCCTTCATATTTGGAATTTGTAAAGGGTATGTACATTTCATTTTATGATAATTTTCACAATTTTCAATCACAGAAACATAAATTATGACACAACCAAACCCCATGGATGACTAATTCAGGTGATGTGAACTACAATATGTGTGAGTCTATATTCAAAACATGGATGAGCAAAATGATAGGCATTCACAAATATGCCATAGGTTTTTTGCAATAGACTTTCAACTTTCATTAGTTTCTTGCATTTGATCTTCAAATCATTTTGTTCACCCATAAGCCACACATGCACACAATACCTAAGGTTAACGGTAATCTTTGGCTATTATAAAGTTCAATTAAGCTTGCCCCAAAAACTGTTATGAAACTGAGTCATGACTAATAAAAAAAGAAATTATAAACAATGATGAAGTAAGGGATGTTTTGGTGTACAACAACAGTCTTACCTGCATATGGATAGCCGCAGAGAAATACTCGAGCAGATGTTGCCTTGGCCACAGGTAGTTCCTTAAGTAGGGACATGTACACTGCATTCTTCTCCAACTCTTGCTTCACAACCTCGCTCTTGCCCTCCCGTTGCAATTCAGTATGTCTCAAACGTATATCTTTCAATGTTTTGTTGACCACCAGCATATCCATGATGGTAGGAAACACACTATCTCGTACACCGGCACAATCAGTGAGGTCTAGAACTTCAAGGGAGTTATTATTCTCGAGCGACTTAATGAGTGCGCACACATCTGATTCAGTGAGAATTTCAGTGCTCTTCAAATTTAACTCCTTCAATGATGAGTTGTTTTGCAGCATTTTGGCGAGGGAGTCGACAATAGGCTGCATATCATCTTGTTGCACACAAGGGATCCAAAGTTCCCTTACACCGGCACAAGAAGAGAGGTCAAGAACTTCAAGAGAGTTATTATTCTCGAGCGACTTAATGAGTGCGCACACATCTGATTCAGTGCGAATTTCAGTGCCACTCAAATTTAACTCCTTCAATGATGAGTTGTTTTGCAGCATTTTGGCGAGGGAGTCGACAATAGGCTGCATATCATCTTGTTGCACACAAGTGATCCGAAGCCTGAGTTTGCGGAGAGTTGCATTGCTTTGTTGCCCGTTTGCATCCACTGTCAATGGTTGGAGTAATCTCTGCAAGTTGAGGAGATTCCCACGCAAATACAAATGTTCAAGGGTGTGATTCGTTTCAAGCGCTTCCGCAAAACTGTCCACTGAGTACCTGGGTTCGTCAGTCCAGAGAGAAAGCTTTTTCAACGATGAATTGTTCTGCAACATTTTCGCCAAAACATTTGCAGCGACAGTGAGAGATTCCTCGTCCTCCCTCTCATATCTCTCCATTACTTCAAGCGATAGTTCAATGAGAGTTGAATTCTTTTGTTGACCATTTCCATCTGCAATCAACGGTTGGACCAATCTTTGCAATTCTTGCTCGCTAGGAAGATCACTGACACACATGCGGAAAACCTCCAAGGTGCGGTTCCTTTCGAGTGCATTCGCAAAGCCATCTGAACACCAAAAAGTGGGAGCATGGAGAGAGTGGAACTGAAAGGTGAAAAGTTTTAAGCCAACATTACTTTCAAGCATGACCACAATTTGGTTCAAGAAAATGTCGACGTTAGGTTGACAATCTTGTGAGCCGTCCACAATTAGATCAATGAATAGATCTGATACAGAATGGTTTTTGCACAAAGCTTTACAAAGCTGTACACACAAAAGATCATCGCACAGAGAATTTTTTTGCCAAATAGAAATCTCCTTCAAATTCGTGCACTCTCCTATGGCTTGCATCAAGTCTGTGTACTCCACTTCCGGTCCAAAAGGAATGTACAGACGCTTTTCTTGACGCTTTTCTTGTCCACGTCCAAAGTCGACAGCAACCTCATGCCGATGTGAACGATTCTCCTCTGGACAAGAAAACATCAGCTCTTTCACCACGATGTCACTGGCTTTGAGAAGCACACAAAGCTCTTCCAATCCACCGTCCCCAAGAGTTTCATCACCAGTGCCGTGACTCACTTCCGCCATGATGAAGTCCGCCCTAGTGCAAGGATCGGGATCTCTCTCCAAAACAGATGTCAAGCAGCAGGCAGATAGCCAACAATTTTTTTATCAAAAAAACTCAAGAAAAGAAAACAAACTACAAAAAAAAAGAGAGCTGAAGCAGCAATAGGTAGACAGCACAAAGAGAAATCAAAGTTGAAACAACAGTAAGTAAATAGTACAAAGAGAAATCAATGTTGAACCAGAGTGCAAAGACAAAAACAGACTTGAAGCAGCAACAAGTCGGAGTAGGTTGCACAGACCCCCAAAGAAGAAGAAGTTGAAACTAGAGCAAGTAGAGTACGCAGGCAGTGCAAAGACACAACAGAGTTGAAGCAGCAAACAAAGTGTGCAATGAGTGAGCGTGGAAGAGGGACTTAAGTGCACAAAACAGTAGACGAGGTTCCTTTGCAAACAGGCGTGTACAAAACAGCCAACAGACCATTTTTATGCGTCTTAGCAAGGCTACTAGGAGGAACCAAAAAAGACAGTTCTGCAAGCCCAGACTTCCCACCCCCTTTTATTCACAAGTCTCTGGTTCTTCCTACCATGTATTAGTAGGAGTAAAAACTGATGGAGCACACGGTGTGGGTGCCCAGCATGCTACAAATAAATAAATCGGCAGTACACTCTGTGAACTGGGCTGGTTCGCTTGTTCCCAATTGATTACTCGATATTTTGAGTCATTGGGACCTATTTCTAAATGGGTGACCTAAAACCACTTCTGGGGGAGGTGGAAGGGGGAACAAGGGATTGGGCTCTAGAAATCTGTGTTTTCTTGGCAGGTCCTTTGTCTTCATTTTTCCTTTTTTCTCGTTTTTCGTGGTGTTGTAAACAGTCGTTAGCTTTTTAGGCAGTTAATAGGACGTTGAGATATCTTGGGTGATATTTATGAACTAGGTTATAGTCATTGTCAATTGCAACAAGGGGATAAATACACTTGTACTTTGGAGATGAGAAGAATGCTTGGACTATTTGCCAAAACTTTGGAGGTATGAAAGATGGCTCAATACGTAAAAGAATGGACATTAATGACTTGGAATACCCCTTTGATGGACCAACCTTCAATGACACAGCATATTAGTTGTTTGTGGGGATTCCTGGTTTGATTAAGATTGGACAAAGATGGAAGAAGTATGTTAAATGTCTTTACATTAGATGTGTGGACTAATTGAGGCTCCCCAGTCTCCCAGCCGGAAGAATGTATAGTTTCCTTCTTGCCCAAGGAATTGTGTTCAAATTTGCAGAGCTTGATTCTAATTAACTTGGGAGATTAAAAGAATGAGGAAGGATTTGGGTTGGCACAAATTTACACTTGCTGACGAAACTGATCTATTTGGCTTACTAAAATTACTCTGAAAATGTCATAAACCAAGGGGCCAACATGTTTTCAAAAATGCTGAGTATTAGTTACCCAGTAAAACCGGAGCTACATTTGAGCAACTGTGCAGTAAAGGAATCACAGTTAAAGATCTCACAAGTTCAAATTTTATATTTTGTGGACAAGTAGAATTGGCTTCTAAAAGAAGAAAAGAAGATCTTCAGATAGTAGATCCCTTAGGCTAATTTTCCTACATTCCCCAACTTCTCATATGTGTTCCTCAAGTTGTTCCCAATAGCATCACTCTTTTCTCCCATAACCTTTAGTCAAAGGGAAACACTGTATACAAACACGTTTTATTTTAAGCTCCTTTTCAACAAATTATGTATAAGAAAACAAGTTACATCTCCACAAAAGGTGTAGCCAAGAAAAGCTCTGGTGTTTTTAATAACCCCTCCTAAAGCTGAAATTGGGCACTGGTATCAGGTTCAAAGACTACATTTGCTGTTATCTACGCAGCGTTAAAACAGTTGTAAAATGCCTTTCGAGGAAAGGCTCTTTTCCCTCAAATCCAAAAAGGCAAGCACTTGCAACCTGCGCATTTTTGTTTACTCTGAATTTAGCAGTTAGAGTGATAGACTGTGATTCACAGTAATTAGTTGTGAGGTGCCTCCCAAGTTCAGAATGTTTTTTTGCAATGAGCCTCTTTGATTGGCCTATCACAAATAAGTTCTGAAACTTTGGAGACTCCTCAAATAGAAATTCTGACTGGTTATACCTATAGAATTGTAAAAGTGCATGCTTTTGGCTCACATCTGTAGGTTCGAAGAAGATGACTTTGGGCACACGTTATGGGACTAATTGAGGTGCTATTGGGAACATCTTGAGGGAATACATTGAGAATTTGAGAAATATTTTGAGGACATGTTGGGAACAAAATGGAAACATAGTGGGAAAACGTCAGGAACACCAAAAATCCAAAAAAGAGAAAACCTCCTTGAGGGGAAAAACTGGGCCCCTTGGTGCATGCTGCATCACCTCATTGGCTGAGCACAATTTCCAGACCTAAATGTGTTTGTCACTGTTTTTGCCTTTAGACTAATGTCGCAGTTGCATTTGTTGGGCGCTGCCCCCACAGGGACAGGGAGTATCGCATTGGATCCAACTTTTGGAAGTTTTACCTTATTAGAACCAGATTCGTATTCGGTCAACCGGTTTCATTGGTGAAACTGTTTAGACTTTTTAGATTGGAACGGATTTTTTTGGTGTTCAGAGTGTGGAAACAGTAGGTAGATGAACAACATCTTATCTAATGGCAGGGCCAGCGTGTTTGTGATGCCTTGTTTCAATGTGGAAACTAATGGCCATTAGAGCTTTGGATGTCTCATTTGCCGTTGTACCAAAAACAATTAGCCATGTTCAGATCCTTTCACTCGTTTCTCTTCCCGTGATCTGTTCATTCGTAGCACATGGACTTACTTGGCTTTGAGTGTCACCTGTTCTTGGAATGGGCTTGAACAATATTGATTAGGTATATGTGTTAATCATTCATGGGACTTAGGGAACTGGGGTAGCATGCCTGAAACCGTTTTCCAATTTAATTCCACAAATGGTCCTTTGTTCTCAATGATGTTCCCAAAGAAATCCCACAACAATTTTAGCTTATGTGCACAAGTTTCCATATACGAAATCCCAAAGACTGTTCCCATCAATTCTTGTTTCTGGTGGAATAAGACCTCAAAACGGTCTTTCATAAATGTTTGCAAAGTTTCCAGTATGTTCAAACTATATTTTCAAGTCATTCTTCGGATTGATATTTCCACAAAACATAATTCAAGTTGTTTGCACCCCACACTTATTAGGAGCCCCTCTCTAAGGACAATTGCTAAAGGAATATTAGTGTCATGGAACTCACAATCTGCGTTCAAGCAAGTACCATAAATATTTAACACACATAGAAGTGAAATGCATCTCCACTTGAAAAATCACTATTTCATGTGCTACCGACCACATTTTGTCCAGTTCCTCAAAATGTATGCCTAGTCTCTCTTCACCTGGCAATGTATGGTAGAAAGACAATTTGGAACAATATTTGAGCTTGGCCATTGTTATGCCTGCTTGTTGCAGAAGTTCCTCTCTTTGCTTCTCAAGGTATTCCATTTTGGAAACAAACTTTTATGTCATCTTGAAGGATTTGGTTCATCTGTGCACTCTTCTGATGGTCTCAAGTTTGATTTATGTGCGGAAAAAAAAAAGGACTGGACTGGTCACCACTCCAGGCTCAGAATATTTAAAAGGGGTAAAAACTGATTCTTTATTTCATGAGGAATATTTCCTATCCAAACAAAATGTGAAGCACCCATATTTGATAAGTTTAGAATTTAGGTCCACTCAATCCAACATACTAGTTTAATTTGCTGAAAGGTTTAAGTACAATGTTTCATGAAATATACTTGGGGAACTATGTATACATGTTCTCAGTGGAAGGTGTATTCACATGCATCACATGCTGCTCTTTTCAAAACAGGGGTTAAAAGATACATATGAAAGAAGCTGCGTAGGAGCCTGAAGAATGGGGCCAGGCAATAATGCCTTTTTGGCATACGTTGACCCTTGAACACCCTTCCCTTTCGAACCCTCAGAACCACACTCACAAAATTTTAATGCTGCAAGAAAATGTTGGAGTGGTTTGGCCAGTTATGAAAGGAGAGGACACCATAATCCTCCAATAAGATGTGGGCCAAGGATTACCATTAAGACCTACAGAGTTCAAGCATCAGAGTTGAAAAGGATCCAATGTGGAAGGGGACATTCAGCCCCGACATTTTCACATTACATGGAGTGATTTTGATAGCACCCCTTGCATCCAAAACTGGCAACTGCTGCTTCTAAGGAAGGTCATACAAAGTCAGGTACATAGTAAGAGTATTGGGAGCCAAACCCATCTGGGATCCCTGCAATAAACAAAAGGTCCTTAATTTCTCATACGGTAGTAAACTCAACGGACAGGCGAAGATATGCATGCATTGAGAAACAAGAAATTACGACCAAATGTCATTTGCAAGCACATATGTGAATATAACTTTGCATTGCATTGCAGCAGATGACTCAAAGTTCATACAAGAATACAAAAATAAAATTTCAGATTGGAGTCAATATTGGAAAAAGACATGTATAAACTTAGTTTGGGACAAAATTTGAGAGATATTTATAGGAAAAAATATTAAAAAAAATAAAAATAGCAAAAACATGAAAAATTGTTGAATCAACATTCAAAAAGTAGAAAATCACTAAAGAAAATGACAATGTTGAAGAATGTTGTTAAATATTGACAATAAATTAAATAATGGGGACATTAATTCAGGAAATTTAATGTCCATAAAATATTACATCAAGTATTGGAACCATTTTTCTTCCAAAAAACATGATTTAACATTAGAATTAAATATAGTTAAGTTATTAACCCAAGCAAACACAATCAAAGATAGTTACAGTGTTCATAAACTTACCAAATAAATCAAATTTGGAAAAAGGAAAAACTCCTTTCGAATTTCTATTATTTTTCATGTTTTTTTGTTTGATTTTTTTAAATAGTTAAAATTTTCAATCTACATTTTGTTTCAACGGTGTGTTTTATGACTAATCAAAAACAAAAAGTTAGCTCCTTCCAACATAGTTGTTAGGGTTGTTGAAATATGGGAAAAAATGTTTTTTCATTGATTTAAAAGAAAAATCATAATAATTAATAATTTTACACTAAACATAATTATTACAATACCAATTTATTTACTTTTGCAAAATTTTCATGATTTTTAATTAATAAATGAAAATAAAAATCTAAAATTGAAAATAAAAATCTTTCAAATACTTTGATTTTTTTTTAATTAAAAAATATATATCAAACCTCTAAAAATAGAAATTTACGCACATTTTTTCAATTCAATTGTCAAACATCAATTATCAAAAAAATAATTACATTCATCAATACAATTTTGAATCTTCATTACATATAATAACATCTAAGTGTCCATAATCACATATAAGAACAACATTGATAGAAACACAAGAAATAAAATAACATGCAACCAAACAAAAAAAATAAAAAAAACCAAAGACAAGAACAAAGACAAAATAAATTAAAACAAATAAAACAAGATTACATAAAAAAATAAAGATACAATAAAATCTAAAGAAAATAAAAAATCAAATAACTTAAAATATTTAAACACATTTTAATACAACAAATATATGTTTTCTCTTCACAAATCAACAATTTGAAAAATGAAGTCAAACTTATTGGAAAAAAATTAACAAGCAACCCAAAAAATGAACTTGAAGATGACCAAATTTCCATTTGTAGAAATACCAAAAGTAAAAAAAGATTGAAAAAGAGGATTTAATATGTATTAAGTAACAAATATTCAAAAATTTGACCACTTGATAATAGACCTTTGCTAACCACTTGACATTGTTCAACTAATGTGCACAACATATATATAACATTATCCCATTTACGTTCCATAGATAGACTAATAATCCTACAAGATCTCACTATACAAAACATAAGCAAAACTGAATTCAAAAAATGACCAATAAAAATGGTAACACCTTTTTCGAAACATGATATAAATAAAGGAAAAAAATTTAAACACTACACATTGAAATGCAACCAAAAAAATTAAATTAATCATGATCAAAGAAGATTTAAACAACAACATAATTGATAATTGTATTATCAACTACTAACACCAAGATATTTAATTAACGATAAATGGTGAAAATGTCTTTCTAATCCCTTAGGATGATTGAATGACCATCGTATGATGATAACAATCCAAATGTTATATGTTCAAAAACTACAACCATTAGGATACCAACAACACACATACACAAGGATAGGAACTGTACATAGATACTTATCCAAATGCATACAACACATTTTCATAAATAACAACCATTGGATCTTAGTCCAAATACACACATCCACACTGAACCTACATTACACAATATAGGATTCAAACACACCAACAACAAAACAATTATGAGACAATACCATACAATTATTAATGAAATAATTAATGTTAGACACTTGTTATATGCATATGCAAATATCATGCAATAGTCAATTAGTTCATTTTATCAATTTTTTACAATATCATGTGCGACAAATATAACATGTGTACTAAACCCATAACAATCTATCTACATTATCCCAAAAATGTGGTTGCATTTTCACACAAATATAAACAACAAAAACACATGTGCATTGCCCAAACACATAACCATGCAGTTGAATGTCACTAGTAGTGCATAGCAGCATGGAGCCCAAGTAAAAAAAAATGTTGAATGGGCTTCTAAATAGTTGAAAACAAAAAAATGTTATGACCAATGAAAGTACTGGATTTGGTGATTTTATTTTGTTTGTCTTCATTATTTTGAGTGAACTATTATTTAAAGATGTAATAAGGTTTGGTAGGTTTGTGAAAATTTTAAATCACCAGTGGAAAATGGTAGAAAAGGATCGATATTGTCAATGTTCAGCAAAATAGGGTTGTGTGTAGGCTTGAAGATTTTAATTTTCAAGCCACTGGGATTGTTGGATTTGGTGATCTGAATTTGTTTTCTTAGTCATCTTGACCAAAGTAACACTTGACTCTGCATAGATGGGTCTCTTATGCACTTTCTTTCTAATTTTCAGGAATTTAGAGGAAAAAAATAAATCAGTATCTAGGAAGATTCATGAGCCCAAGAATCCAAGGCTGTTATTATTATGATGAAGAATAAGAATATTCTAGATTCAAACTCGGTGTGGATAGACATCAGTAGGTACCTAGTCTAAGCTATTCACTAACCCCTACCTACCTACTCCAATTTCCTCATACCTACTACCTATGTGTTGTGAGCTTATGTGTTTGTGCCAGTAATTGTAGGCTACTAGTAAGTTTAGTATCACCAAATATTACAGGTCACTAAAATATAACTTAGTTATGGTGGCCATACATCGTTGTGGATAGAATCATCCCATTTTATTGTCTTGGCAACTTTGGGACTTGTCATAAGGTTTGAAGTTTCATCCTCCTGACCATGTGCATGCAAGGACTAATCACTTGGAAAATTTTATCAACCAAAATAGTATCTTGTAATCATCAAGGTCTTGATGTTTAAAATTTACTAGGGTAAAAAATGACCCTATCATTGCACTTTTTTTTTTTTTAATTAAAAATATTCTCATGATACAAAAATATTTTCTTGGTGAAATTTAGTGTAGGTTAAAGCCCAAGGGAATGCACTTTACCGAAATAAGGACCCCATGAGGTAAAGCTGAGTATAAACCCAAATCTGGTAAAGCTCACCCCCAAGGGTTTACACAACATATATACCGCTCATTTTTTGGTTAAAAAATTGTATGATACCTGGAAGATACGAATTGAATATTGCATTAGAAAAATTCCCATAAGTCTTTTTATTGGATGTCAGAGTATCTGCAAATACACTACCAAAAAAACGAACAGGTATTTGTGTGCATAACACCGATACTATCTTGGTCACAATGCTCAATTTTCAAAATGTGCAAATATGAACAATATCTATGTGAAAATTTGTGGCCTACAAATAATGAATGTAATTTCAATTCATCATTTTCCATTTACCCCAGGATTGCACATTTCATTGCACACACACACAAAAAAACACTATTGTTACATTTCAACATGCGTTTACATTCCCTGCCTATTAATCTATGATGTTTACCCATTTACCTTGGTAGTTATCTAGGTAGTGTGAAGTGGAAATAAGAGGGTTACTAGATAAATAATCAAGATGGAACCTTGGCAACTCAACTATTGTTCATCCAAAACATAGTTATAATGGGTTTCCAATGGATGGTGGTGCACTTGTCAGGGGTGTTCATTGCTAAGTCACATAATCCCATTTTCACTAGGTGTGTTACTATGAATTATGAGTTCATTTGTTGAAAACTTCACCAACATTTTCTATTTTAATTGGCTAATCATTTCAATAGCGATATCATATATGTTTGATACTAAGGAGGGGAAAGAGACAAAAGACCCAAGAAATTCATCTAGAAAGCCCATCAATGGATAATTCACACGCACATTGATTTCAGCAACGAAAAATAAATAAATACATAGAAAAAATTAGAAAAAATTGATGGTTGCATGATTTTAGAGTCACTTGCCCACAAGAAGCATAAGACTTTGTCTACAGATGCATAGCTATAATACTTTAGGTTGAAACAACGTCCCTAAAGTTCATCTAGGTCTACAAATAGAGAATAGAGTTATCCCCAAATAGACAACAGACTTATCCGTAAAATCACACAATTAAGGGGCAAGAACTACCAGTTTGTAATGTGATATTTCTTGTGGGTGCCTTTCAAGGAAGGTTTTAATTTCAATTTTGTGATATCAAAAATTTGACAAAATTTTCAACCAAATTAATTGAATTTATAGGGGAAAAAAATTCAAAAAAATCCCAATTTCCCCTCCCCCACATTGATTTTTACTTTGCATAATGCCCTCAGCTGTGGGCATTATCACCAAGATCAGGCCCGATTTGACTCCACCTAGCAGGGGGCCTTATTCCCACAATGGCCACAACCTCAGGAGTTAACCTCACATATATTTATTGTTCAGCTTCTGTGGGAAAAAAAAAAAAACAAAATGCAATCAAACTCACTATTATAAAATAAACTCAATACATTTGGAAGCACAAAACAAATGCAAACACTTGAATAATGCACAACTCAACCTCCACTCCAAAAAAAGTACAACAAAAAATTTCACACAAACGTTCATATTTAGTAGTGGTGTTCAATGCCTTCCAAAAGAGAAAGTTTGATTCTTGATTTTGTGGATGAGATTTTTCTCTTCACATTCTAATTTATGCAATACAACAAGGGTTTTCATGTATATCATCCATAATTGATGACTATCATTTTTAATACATTTCCATCTATAATTTTTGTTTCTCTTGATTTCAATTCCTTTTACGATCTCATGGTTTACTTGTCCTTACTCCTAAATTCTAACCTTCGTTTCATGTCTTGTTTTTCTTGGATTTGAACTTTCTTGAATCTTATATTTATAGACTTGCATTTGATCAAATATTTTTTCTTTTCTCCTCAGATGTCGAATTTATTTTGAATTTTGATGGGTTTTCATTTCAACATTGATATTCCCAAATTTCAGCTTTTTCTAGAACATTCATTGCCTTGATGTATTGCAAATAGTTTGATCATAAAATCAAGAAACACTTTTAATGTAGAGAAGTTTGAATTCTTTTTCTTATTTGGAACCTTGTGCTATTTGTAATATATCAAAGCAATGCATGATATAATGATATAATGTTGAATTGAACTTATTTGCACCTCTTCAATGTCTAAATTTCTCAACATGACTAGACGTCTCAAGGGTATGTAAGCACTAAAAGCTGACAGGCACAACAATGTTCAATTGTGAAAATTGGGAAAATTTATTCAATGGTGTGCATTTCATACAATGTTCATGATGTGCATTTAAAATATCTGTTAAGAGTTCTTTGAATTGTTGTCCAAGCCGAAATCCACAAGATTTCAAGTGAAACCCTACCTTTCAAATTTTTGTTAGCATTCCAATATTTTGTCTTTCTCAATCCACATGTGACATTTGCAAACTACCTGTGTCTCAATCTAAGTGCAACATTTGCACACGAACTTGCCTCTCAATCTACATATGGCATTTGCAAGCAACCTTTCTCTCAATCTACATGTGATTGTGACCTCCACATTCGCAAGCAACTTGTCTCTCAAGCTCTACAAGCGATTGTAACCTCATCAGCATTTTGCAAGCAACTCATCTCTCAAGATCCATATGTGATTGTAACAACCTACAATCTGCAGTTGACCACTCTGATGCATGTACAGAACATGCTCCACAACATCAAAGCTCCAAGGATTGCTCAATTGGAACCCAGCCACAACCAGTTCTAGACTCAAACCTGGGGCAAGTGCAATCACTTGCGACCTGATTTGCTGCTGTTACAGCAGAGGATGGAACTACCCAGGACTCAATCACAGCCAGGCTGAACCAGACATTCGAATTGCAAAAAATTGCACAGCTGCATGACCCATTCCTTGGATTCCTGGGAGTCCCAAAGAATTATGCCAAGTATCAAGGAATGCTGCCCTGTTGTTGTGAATGTCAGCAGAGAGTCTGGAGTTTGTTTACAGGCATCAAGAAGATGGCAGCAGGAGCTTGCATGCACATGGAGTGAGTTGTTGTTGGTTGTTGCTGCAGTGTTTATGAAGGAGCATTGGTGGGGTACCTAATGTTGGGTTGCAACCGGCCTGAAGGTGCTAAAACCCGCACAGCGAGAAGAACCCATAGTAAGCACAGGCAAAAACTGGAATGAGCATTGCTCAGGTGAGATTGTCAATGGCAAATGTGAATCTGAAACTCTTGACTCAAAAAAAAAAATTCTGAATCAACAGGGTTGTTGTGGCAGAGCATTGATCCCTCCTACTGCAGCATCATCTGCTTCTTCTTCTTCTTGTTTCTGCTGCTGTTGAATCCCATTGAGGGCATGGGCATAATTTGCAAAGAAGACCTGAATTCTAAACTTATCAAATATGGGTGCTTCACATTTTGTTTGGATAGGAAGTACTCCTCAAGAAATAAAGAATCAGCTTTTACCCCTTTAAAAACTCTGAGCCTGGATTGGGGACCAGTCCTTCTTCTAATATAGTAAATTTGATAGCCAACACTGATTCTAGCATTCAAGAATAGTGACTGGGAGAATTCATTGTGCAAATAATAGGAGCTGGATAACAATGAATAGTGATCATCGTAGGAGTTCCACACACTCAAGTTAGCACATAATGTTTGAAAAATTGTTTTGAGAAATAGTTGCAAGTGTCTTAGACTTCAATTATTTGTGTCCTGCAACGACAGAATTAAGTGTACAATTTCATTATCACCAAGGTAGAACTGTGATATCATAATCATCCATTAAAATTCATTTCATTTTCTGGGGTTGGTTTCAAAGATGTGAGATCATTCAATGAGGCCACAATGATTCATCAATACTTAGGAATGCAATTGAGTGAATTTTGTCCATCAACTTTGCCAGTTCATTTTCATCCTCCATATTTGAAGCCCCTTCATGGGCTTACATTGATTCACAATACTCAAGACCTTGCATAAAAAGTCACAAAAAACTTACCTTTTAAAACCCTTCATTTGGCTCTCAACACGCACCTCAAAAACATTGGAAAGTTTAGTTTTATGTGCAAGCTTGAAAGAGAAGATGTCCCAAGAGACATCCAATGCAATAAAGTTCAAAATGCACACCATACAAATTAGTTGTCAAGTATTACATGTAGGGTGACATCGTAGGAACAAGCATCAGCCAAAGGTGGGCATGCCTTTGGGGGAATGCCACGCCCCAAGGGCATTCTTATTCCGGAAGCAATAATGAGACCAAGCTTTACAAATGGCCAGGATCTGAAGGCTCTGTATCCTGGGCACTTACACATATGGACTTCAATGTGTTTTTATAGCAGATGCTTCTGGAGCTTGCCCTACCCATACTCACTGTAAAGGCCCTACCCTTTACACTACAAAACATTTGGTAGGACTTTATGAGTTGCACAAGGTTCAATGTGGACTGTGTTATGTCCAATTTTGATGCATATAAACATGGCCCCATCAGACTAGTGCAAAGTCCATTGATGTCAATTCAAAGAAAAGAGAAGAAATATTTGATACTCTGTGGAGCTAGTATGCATGTCCAAGGTTCAGCCTTCTCATGTAGGGGGGCTCAATAAGGTTCAGGCAACACACCACCATTTCTCAATTGATAAAATTGTTCCATTTGGAGGATGTGTCATTTGTGTTGTGGAACTTGGAAAATAGAGGGAAGAGTTTGGTTATGAGCCAATTGACATTTTGTCTAATTCACTTTAGAGAAGAAGTTAATGTAATTAAGAGCCTCTTAAACTTTGATCATATACATAACTCCATCCAATATGGAAACTCCAATTGTTGCAAAGAATACGATAAAGGTAGCAGTCGATTGGGATCAAGAAATGGCTGCCCACTCAAAAACATGGTGTGGGAATGTTTCAGTTGTTGGCCTTGGTGTTTAATAAAATAAAACATTTTTAAAAAGAATAAAAAGAAAAAAACCCTGCATTGTGAATTTCTCCTCCAGAAAGTTGGCAAAGGTCTTATATAGGCTTGTAAGGCACCATACCCATCATCTCATAAGCTTTTCTTGACATCGAAAACTTGTTACTACTAGATCATTTGCTAGCCATCCAAAAATTTCTATAGACAACCTCAAATTTTCACACATTTTTATATTCTTTTACCACTAAATTCTCATTCTATTAACTACTACAAATTTTGTAAATAAGGGGGGGCTAGCAGCCAACACCTCAAGTGGTTGAGTTTCATGGCACAAAAGGCCAAAGCAAGCACAACAAACCCTGTGAATTATGGCCTTGCTTGCCACAAAAGGCCAAATGATTCACTTACAGATTATACATCATACATACACACTTGGTCTGTATACACTTTAATTGGCCCTGGACCTATGGTTGACGTTAAGTTGCTCTGGACATATTAGGTAGCCTAATATGTTCCTTAAGTCAGAAAAATGAAGACTTATAAATGGATCTGAGAGCCCCAACTCTCATAGTGCATGCACATGGAATGTTTCATCGCCACATGTTATTTGTGAACCTTAATCTCTTGAATTGTATACCGTACTTGACACAGGTTTGTCTTCCCATTCGTTTAGGAATGGTTGGGTCTCCTCTATAGCTATGTAAACTTCAAAAAAATGTCACAGAAGTGCTATTTTTCAAAATATGGATAAGAAGAGCTAAAAAATTGTTAATAACAGGGGCAGCTGATTCAACCCCCTGCCCTTCTGCCGTATTGGGAACGAGAATTGGCTGCAGCAGCTGATTCCGCTATTTGACCTTTTGATAGCAACCAATGTGCTAATTCTGCCACAACCTATCTATTTTTCCATTGGCCCTACTACTAGTAAAAGCAAAGAACAGACCAGTGAAGGCCAGTACTACCAGGTGTGCCCTCCCTTGCAATGTTAACCTGGCACAATCCACCTTCTATGGACCGTTCTATGGTAGAAAAAAGGTTGGTCACACCACATTCCATCACATAATTCAGGTTCCGATGTAAAAATGTTAAGGGGACTTCAGTCCTGTGCCTCTTGAACCACCACAATATATATGTTTTGAGACCCTTATAGCATTCTGGTTCGCCAGCCTTACAGAGAATTACAGACCAAAACCAATTGAAGGTATAGTTCGACTGAACAGCCAAACTGAATTTGGTACAAAGGCAACTGGCACCCATAGGGCTCTTAATGGGCATAGTTTCCAAGTTGTTACGAAGGCCCACTGAATGCAATATCTTCCCACAGGGACATGCAACGACTTCAATTCAGCGCTCTAATTGCACTCATTCCTTTGCACCAGACACACTCTTGAAGTGGTCCCAGTGCTCTCCATCCTCCTTAGGTACATACCAACACTAAGAGTAACCCAATTTTGACTCCTGAAATTTTAACCTTTGCACAATATCAAATACTTCAAGGACAAATCTAGTGAAAGTCGAATATGGTAACTTCAGGGTTCAAACTGGTTTGTGAAAATGCAAATTTGCACGTAAAAAATTTTATTTCTTGAGTTTGTGGTGTTTAAGTTTACATTCAACTTTTTCAACTCCCCACATAGATTTTGGAAGAATGCAATCTTGAGCTAGTAAATTCCAATATCAAAAAGTAGTGCAAAGATACCAAGGTGACCATATTGATGTTGGTAGTTAGGTTTTAGAGGCCATTTGCTGTGGTGCCACCAATGTCTTGTTGGTATAGATATTGTGAAAATTGTGGGGGATGCTAAAACTTATCCCCATTCAAATTTTGCAAGCATCAACATAGGACATTGCGTGTTGTCATTTGTTGTAGTGCAGTTTTCTCCATAGTGAACACTTGTCCTTCTCTTAGAGCATCAAGAAAATATTTGTATTTCATGATCTGCTGTAGAAATTTTAAGGATTCCGAACCCTGCACTTGTAGAAATCAGAAACAAACCAATATTAGGACTTTGTGGGCATCACATTGACACCAAGAGAGTTCGCATGGGGTTAACGTCTTGCCAAAACCCTCTCCCATTTAAACTTTTTTGGCCCTTTCACCACTTGACCACTTTCCAATACCTTTTTATTTTTAATCATGATAGCAATGTGTTCCAAAAAATCAACTATTCTTCATAAATGTCATTGGGGACTGGGTACTACTTAGAATCGTGACCCAGATGGTTGCGTTCCCACCTTGTCGGATTAGTGGCAATGTCAACAAGCCCTGCATTACAAGTGGGAACCAACCCCTATATGAAATGAAAGTTAGTACAAAGTGTTGACAAGACAAGCAGCCAGAACTGGCCTCACCTTATAAGCCATAGTTGACACCCAGATGACATGCATCTAACACCAAGCGGGATTATTTGATTGAGACCACACCAGCGCCCATCCTTCGCAAACCCCTTTATGATGGCATTGTGAATAAACTACAACGGAGTTACCATGGTTCCAACTTGGTAACTTATCCCATAAATCCACTTCCTCCCCCCTTCCCCACCTAGGTAGCTACATATGAAGTGGGCAAGTACCTTAGCAAGTAGGTAGGGAATGCAAGTTATAAAGTAAGGTACTTGGTGGCAACTAGGTAGGTGAATGTTTAGTGCATAACTAACCACTGTGATTAGCTATGGGACAGGAACACAATGAAAACTTGTTTCCAATCCACACACCATCCATTCTGGATGGTGCGCAGGTGGCCATTAGTTGAGTCTGGCCAAGTTGTACAAAGTGTAGACTGAGGGCAATATGGGCCTGGTAGATACTAATAAGTATCAAGTACCATCAGCTCTGAGCAAGGAAGAGGCCATGTGAACTAATTAAAGTAGGAACCAGCAAAGGACAGAGGCCTCAACCTGTTTTACCGATTTCTCAATTGCAAGATTGTACTGAAAGTCTTCCTTTCACCTATGGACTCTGGACCTCTTCTACCCATTTTTCATTTGCAAGATTGTACTAAAAGTCTTCCTTTCACCTATGGATTATGGACCTCTTTTTACCGATTTTTCATTTGCAAGATTGTACTAATGTCTTCCTGCCACCCATGTGCTGCATAATTACATCTTCAATTATATATGGTACGACTTGAACTGCAAAAAAACCAGCTGCAAAACAGCACCACTTTGCCATGCCATTAAGAATGTAGGATGCATGCATATCTTCGCCCCTCCATTAAGATTACCACCTTCTGAGAAATTAAGGACCTTTTCTCTATTGCAGAGATCCCAGATGGATTTCGCTCCCAGTACTATTACTATGTACCTGACTTTGTATGACCTCTCCTTAGAGCAGCATGTGATCTATGTGAATACACCTTCCACTGAGAACATGTATACATAGTTCCCCAAGTATATTACATGAAACATTGTACTTAAACCTTTCAGCAAATTTATTTAGTATGTTGGATTGGGTAGACCTAAATTCTAAACTTATCAAATATGGGCGCTTCACATCTTGTTTGGATAGGAAATGCTCCTCAAGAAATAAAGAATCAGTTTTAGCGCTTTTTAAAACTCTCCTGGAGTGGTGACCAGTCCAGTCCTGTTTTTATCGCCACATAAATCAAACTTGAGGCCATCAGAAGAACATGAACATGCACACATGAACCAAATCCTTCAAGATGACATAAAAGTTTCTTTCCAAAATGGAAAGCCTTGAGCAGCAAAGAGAGGAACTTCTGCAACAAGCAGGTATAACAATGGTCAAGCTCAAGTATTGTTCCAACTTGTTTTCTACCATACATTGCAAGGCGTGGGTATACAGAGGAGGAGTGACCAGGCTTACATTTTGAGGAACTGGACAAAATGTGGTTGATAGCACATGAATTAGTGATTTTCAAGTGGAGGTGCATTTCACTTCTGTGTCTTAAATTCTTATAGTACTTGCTTGAAGGCAGATTGTGTGTTCCATGACACTGACATTCCTTTAGCAATTCTCCTTAGAGAGGAGCTCCTAACGAGTGTGGGGTGCAAACAACTTGAAACTATGTTTTTGGGGAAATATGAATCCAAAGAATGACTTGAAAATATAGTTTGAACATACTGGAAACTTGGGAAACATTTATGAAAAACCCTTTTGAGATCTTAATCCACCAGAAACAAGAATTGATGGGAACAGTGTGTGGGATTTCGTATGGACACTTGTGAACATAAGCTAAAGTTGCTGTGGGATTTCTTTGGGAACATCATTGAGAACTAAGGAGCATTTGTGGAATCAAACTGGAAAACGGTTGCAGGCATGCTACCCCAGTTCCCTAAGTCCCATGACTGAGCAACACATATACCTAATCAATATGTTCAAGCCCATTCCAAGAACAAGTGACAATGGAAGCAAAGTAAGTCCATGTGCTACCAATGAACAGATCATGTGAAGAGAAACCAGTAAAAGGATCTGAACATGCCCAGAGTGGGAGATTTGTTTGGTACAAGGGCAAATGAGACGTCCAGAGCTGTAATGGCCATTAGTTTCCACATTGGAACAAGGCATCACAAACACGCTGGCCCTGCCATTAGATAAGATGTTGTACATCTACCTACTCTGTCCATACTGTGAACATAAAAAAAATCCGTTCCAATCTAAACAGTCTAAACAGTTTCACCAAAGAAATCGGTCACCTAATATGAAACTGGTTCTAATAATGTAAAACTTCCAAAAGTTGGATCCAATGCGATACTCCCTGTCCCTGCGGGGGCAGGGCCCAACAAATGCACCTGAGACACACGATCATGCCCTTGCCATTAGTCTAAGGGCAAAAACAGTGGCAAACACATTTAGTTGTGGACATTCTGCTCAGCCAATGAGGCGATGCAGCATGTACCAAGTGGCCCAATTTTTCCCCTGAAGGAGGTTTTCTCTTTTTTTGGATTTTTGGTGTTCCTGACGTTTTCCCACATTGTGTTCCCAACATGTCCTCAAAATGTTTCTCAAATTCTCAATGTATTCCCTCAAGATGTTCCCAATAGCACCTCAATTAGTCCCATAACGTGTGCCCAAAGTCATCTTCTTTGAACCTATAAATGTGAGTGAAAAGGATGTACTTTTACAATTCTAAAGGTATTACAAGTCCAAACTTCTATTTGAGGAGTCTCCAAGTGGTATATTCAAAGTAAACGAAAATGCACAAGTTGCAACTCCTCTCCTCTTTGGGATTGAGAAAAAAGAACCTCACCTCCAAAGACATTTTAGAAGCATTTTTAGTGCTATGTAAATAAGAGCAAATGTAGTCTTTGAACCTGATATCAGTGCCCAGTTTCAGCTTTAGGAGGTTGTCAAAAAAACACCAGAGCTTTTCTTGACTACACCTTTTGTGGAGATGTAACATGTTTTCTTATATATAATTTGTTCTAAAGTAGCTTAAAATAAAATGTGTTTGTATACATTTACAAGTATGTATGTCTTTCCCTGTGGCCAAAGGTTATGGGAGAAAAGTGTGATGCTATTGGGAGCAACTTGGGGAACACAGAAGAACTTGGGGAATGTAGGAAAATTAGCCTAAGGGATCTACTATCTGAAGATCTTCTTTTCCTTGCACATTTGTTGGTTTGATTGCACAGCTATACTTTGTGGACGTATCAAATGTTTTCTCAATTTTTATTTTAGTAAAAGAAGCCAATTTTACGTTTTCCACCAGGTATGAAATTTAAATGTGTGAGATCTTCAAATGTGAATTCTACACTGTACAGTTGCTCAAATGTAGCTCTGGTTTTACTAGGTTACTAATACTTAAATTTTTTGAAAACATGTTGGCCCCTTGGTTTAGGACATTTTCAGAGTAATTTTAGTAAGCCAAATAGATCAGTTTCGTTGGAAAGAGTAAATTTGTGCCAACCCAAATCCTTCCTTATTCTTTTAATCTCACCAGTTAATTAGAATCAAGCTCTGCAAATTTCAACACAATTACTTGGGAAGAAGGAAACAATGCATTCTTCCGGCCAGGAGAGTGGGGAGGCTCAACTAGTCCACACATCGAATGTAAAGACATCTAACATACTTCTTGCATTTGTGTCCAATCTTAATCCAACCAGGAATCCTCAAAGAAAAACTAATATGCTGTGTCATTGAAGTTTGGTCCATCAAAGAGGCATTCCAAGTAATTAATGTCCATTCTTTTAGTTATTCAGGCATCTTTCATACCTCCCAAGTTTTGGAAAATAGTCCAAGCATTCTTCTCATCTCCAAAGTGCAAGTATTTATCCCCTTGTTGCGTTTGACAATAACCTAGTTCATGATATGACCCAAGATATCTCAACGTCCTATTAACTGGATAAAAAGCTAACCACTGTTTACAACCCCACAAAAAAGGGGAAAAAAGGAAAAATTAAGACAAAGGACATGCCAAGAAAACTCAGATTTCAAGAGCCCAATCCCTTGTTCCCCCTGCCACCTGCCCCCGAAGTCGCTTTAGGTCACCCATTTAGAAATAGGTCCCAATGACACAAAATATCGGGTAATCCATTGGGAACCAGCGAACTAGCCCAGTTCACAGAGTGTACTGCCGATTTATTTATTTGTAGCAATGGAGTTAAAGAGCTGCTGTGTGCACTCACACCCATGTGCTCCATCAGTTTTTACTCCCACTAATACAGGTAGGAAGAACCAGAGAGCTTTACTGAATATGGGTAATGTAACATGAAGTTATAATGAAAGTTTTAAATTCATGTATTGCCAATGATTTCATTTTCACAGCAAGGAAATGTGTTTTTGGATAAGGTAATGCAATATCAACATGTTTCAACACGATGAGAATATTTGTTTTGTTGATGTATATAGTGAATAATCATACTTGAGTGTGTAGAAATTACATTCACCCATACTTCAACATTTGTATTGGATATTCACATTCTAAATATTGTAGTTTTCTAAAAATATTGGTAACCCTAACTTAAGTGATGGAGGGGCAAGTACTTGCAATAGCGGCATATTGATACATTTACATACATTAAATACAATTAGTATAAAAATTATATGGGAATTGCATGGACTTGGTTTTTTTTGCATTTCAATTGCGATGGCGCACCAATTTTATCATGAAGGTATTGTAAAATCTAGCTCCATCGTAGTATGATTGGTCCATTGTATGTAATACCTTCATTGTCCGTGTTTGATGTTGTGATGAAAAATATTTTAAAAAATAAAAAATAAAAATAAATTTTAATATTCCCATCTGAGGCATAGAATGTTGGCTAGATTTTTTCATGTTTCACATAATACCCAAATGTTGGGCATAAAATATACACATTTAATGATAAACAAAAATTGACGAAAATATTTCTGAATTTTTTAATTGAAAAATAATGAAATAAAAACTTGATTATGAAGAAGAAATAGAAGAAAAATAATTTAGAATAAGGATAAAATAAATTAAAAAGAGACATTTAAAATTTTAAAAATTTTAAAAATCTAAAACAAGCAAAAAATAAATCAAAATTTTTATTTTTTCATTTCGATCACAAATGACTTTATCTCCAAATGTGGGTATTGCATGTTGGGATTAAATCTTCAATTATTATTAATATTTGCCATAATAGGCAATACTTTGCATGTTACCCACATAATAGGTGTTAGTTTTGGGAACTCTAAACTATTACAAACATATTGTTTTAATTTAAAGTTGACATGAGTATTGTAATGTTGAGAATCTGAACCCTCCACCTTTATATGTAAATTTAACCTTCTTTTAAAACCGCATGTCTTACATTAATTTTCTTATGATTTAAGTGATTGAATTAGATAATCACTGAAAATGCAAAAAGTTTTTTTCTTACCTACTTAATTATTTGTTATAACTAAAATCAACATTATTTCCTATGTCCTTGATTGATTTCTACAAAAAATGATGTTGAAATTCAATTTACACCTTATGGATTCCATTATTATTTTTTCTTTTTAAAAAAGTAGAAGTTTAATTATAAAATAAAGAGGTTTACCCAAAATATAGAAATGTTTTGTTGAAAGGTAAAGGTTTACCTATATGTAAAAAGATTTTGCTGAGAAATAAGGGTTTAGCTAAAAAGAGATAAAGGTTTTATTGAAAGGTATAGGCTTCGCCAAGATGATAGAATTGTTGGGAGGTAAAAATTTAGCCAACAAATAGAAATGTTTTGTTGAGAGGTCAAGGTTTAGCCGAAAAAAAGAAGTTTTGCCAAGGGTTAAAAGTTTAGCCAAAAAGATACGTAAGCTTTGGTAAGAGAGAAAAATTAGTCAAGAAAAAATATAAATGTTGCCAAGAGCTAGAAGTTTAGCCAATAATAAATATAGGTTTTAAGTTTTTCCAAGAGAAAAAAAGTTTAGCCCAAAAGAGATATAAGTTTTGCCAAAAGTTAGAAGCTTAGCCTAGAATAAATATAGGTTTTTCCAAAAGAGAAAAATTTAACCAAGAAAAAATATAAGTTTTTCCAAGAGAAAAAAATTTAACCAGAAAGGGATATAGGTTTTGCCAAAGAAAAAGTTTAACCAAGAAGAGATATAGGTTTTGCCAAGAGAGAAAAATTTAACCCAAAAAAGATATAGGTTTTGCTAAGAGAAAAAATTTAGCCAAAAAAGATATATTTTTGCCAATAAAAAATTATTTTAACCAAAAAAGGATACAAAGTTTTGCCAATAGAAAAAAAATTAGCCCAAAAAAATGGTTTTATCAATAGAGGAAAAATTAGCTAAGAAAATATATAGGTTTTGCAAAGAGATAAAAATTTAACCAAGGAAAAATATAATTTTTGTCAAAAAAAAAGGTTTAGTTTTTTAAAAAAAGTTTTGTTAAAAGATAAAAGTCTAGCCAAGAATAGATATAGGTTTTGCCTAGAAAAGATAAAAAAGGGTAGAAAAGGGACTAGTATTTAGTTGGTTGGGTTCATGGTTTAGGCTAAAAGGTAGGTCACTAGAGTAGGTAGGTTACTTGGGTAACTAGGTGGGAGCGTAGTATGAATGGTCAAGGTTGGGAAAAAATTGGCCCCAAAACAAAATGGTCAAAGGTTAGCAGGCAAAAAATTTGACAGCTGTAGAATGATGGTTAATCTAGGGTGAAGAGGTAGATGAAAAACACAGCTCATCCTATGGACAGAACGACCAACTGGTGTAATCATGGAAGCTGGTGCACTCTAGCCAGCTACTAGTAAATTAGTATCGCCTAATATAGCTCACTAAAATATAACTTAGTCATGGTGGCCATACGTCTTCGTAGATAGAATCATCCCATTTTATTGTTTTGGCAGCCTTGGGACTTGTCATAAGGTTTGAAGTTTCATCCTCCTAACCATGTGCATGCAAAGACTAATCACTTGGAAAAAATTTATTGACCAAAATAGTATCTTGTAATTATCAAGGTCCTGGTGTTAAAAATTTACTTGAGTAAAATATGACCCTATTATTGCACATTTCAAAACATATTTAAAAATATTCTCATTATACAAAAATATTTTCTCGACGACATGTAGTGTAGGTTAACGACCAAGGGAATGCACTTTACCAAAATAAGGACCCCATGAGGTAAAGCTGAGCATAAACCCAAATCTGTGAAAGCCCACTCCCAAGATTTTACACAACATAAAGACCGCTCATTTGTTTGTTTAAAAATTATGTGATACCTGGAAGACACCAATTAGATATTGCATTAAAAAAATGCCCATAAGTTTTTTACTGGATGTAAAAGTATCTGCAAATACACTGTAAAAAATATGAACATGTATTTGCATGTACCACCTATCCTATCTTGGTCACAACATCCAATTTTCAGAATGTGCAAATATAATTAGTACCTATGTGAAAATTTGTGGCCTATAAGTAATGAATGTAATTTCAATTCATCATTTTCCATTCGCTCCCATGATTGCACATTCCGTTGCACACACACAAAAACCTATTTTTGCATTACATCATGCGGTTAAATTCCCTACCGATTAATTTATGATATTTACTCACTTAGCTTGGTAGTTATCTAGGTACTGTGATGAGAAAGAAGAGGGTTTACAAGATAAATAACCAAGATGGAACGTTGGCAACTGAGCTATAGTTCATCCAAAACATAGTTATAACAGGTTTCCAATGGATGGTGGTGCACTTGTCATGGGTGCCTGCTGCCAAGTCACATAATCCCATTTTCACTAGGTGTGTTACTATGAATTATGAGTTCATTTGTTGAAAACACCACCAACATTTTCTATTTTAATTGGCTAATCTTTTCAAAAGCCATATCATATATATTTGATATTAAGGAAGGGAAACAGACAAAAGACCCAAGAATTTCATCTAGAAAGCCCATGAATTGATAATTCACACACACATTGATCTCCCAGCCAAAAGTGAATAAATACATAGAAAAACTTAGAAAAAATAGATGCATGATTTTAGAGTCACTTGCCCATAACAAGCATAAGAGTCTGTCTACCGGTGCATAGCTTTGATACTTCAGGTTGAAGGAGCATCCCTAAAGTTCATCTACCTTTAAAAATAGACAATAGAGTTATCTGTAAAGTCACATGATTGGGGGCAAGAACCTGGTAGAAGTTAGAACCGTGCTTGTTAGTATGAAGAAGATGTTGCAAGGTTGGAAATGTGTTGAAATGTTTGGGTTTGTGCACATTTCATTAAAATTAAAGAAACATGTGTTGAAAGTTCTTTGAACTTTGCATGCGCTTTGCATTGGCCAGATGCAACATTGAAGCACTAGTTCATTGAATAAACTCTTCAAAACAAAATTGAAGTGTTACTTTACTAAAGTGAAACCTTTTCAGGCAATTTGTGGCATGGTAGGTCACACAATACCTTTTCAAGAATCTTATAATTCAATAACTAAATAACTAAAAATTAACCAGCTTTAATTTTGTGGTGCATGTTCACTTAAAACATTTTTATGTGTGATAAATGCTTTTTGCATCTAGCATTTGTTCACTTTAGTTGTTTCCTGTGTGCTTCCTAACATATAAAATAATGTTCATTTACTAGTCCATGTGTTTCTTATCATTAATTTTTTGGATTGAGTTGTCAATTTTTTTCAAATTAAGAATTTAAAATTGTGTAATTGCTATAATTTTTATGGCAAGTGATATTTGATAATAATTTATATTTATGATTCAAATTTGATGCATTTTAGCATAATTTTGTTAGTACTATTGATTCTTACACCATATTAATGTTATTGTGACTAAAACTAAAATTGAACTTAATTTTTTTATAAAGAATACTGAAATGTGTACCAAATTTAAAAATTGAATTAGCCTTGTGCTCATTGCAACTTATAAAGCTTATCTTTCATTTCAAATTATCGATGATTAAATCAAAGGAAGCACATAGTGCAAAGATAAATTTTGTGAATTGAAATTGTTTGTAATGTGACATTTCTTTTGGGTGCCTTTGAAGGAAGGTGTTATTTTCAATTTTGTGATATCAAAAAATTGACAAAATTTTCAACCAAATAAAAAATAAAATAAAATTTATAGTATATATATGTCCAAAATAATCCCAATTTCAGCTTCCACCTCCCCCCCCCCCCCCCCCCCCCCCCCAGGAGTAGATTATTCAAGGTTCCCAATCTAGCAATCTCATTGGCAAAAATAGTTTTTTTTGTCAAAAGGCTATTCCACAAACCTTGTATACTTTTGCATATTTTTCACACTAATATTACAACCTTTGTTTATATAGTAAGTACATATAAATAGGGTTGACAATTTAGGATGAATGTTTTGAAGTATGAATGATGGGTCCAGTTGCCCACAGCAAACAAGCACGTAGCAGTGCACCATGAAGGATGGATGATAAGTGGTCAGGAAACAACTTTCTTTTGGGTTCCAGTTCTGGTTAGCTCAGTTGGTAGGTTGTTAATAGGTAGGTAGTAAAAAAATAACCCTTATCTATGTACAAACCATCTACTTACTTAGTAGTTACCTATTTTTCTAGGCATCTACTTGCAGATGAGACCTATTTCCTACAGAATTGGTTATCAAGATGAAACCAAAGATTAACTCAGTTGAGAATGCCCGCACTTATTCAGCTGAGAATTCCCACACTCAAAAGCACTTTGTTTTCCAAATTCCTTGAGTTATTTTTTCCCCTTGTGATACTTGGCAGGTATCATTGATTATTAGATAAAAAAATCATTGATTCTTACTTTGTATGATGCCCTCCGTTGTGGGCATTATTACCAAGATCAGGCCTGAGTTGGCTCCAGCTAACACCGGCCCTTATTCTGACAATGGCCACAAACTCAGGAGTTAACCCGACATATATTTATTGTTCAGCTTCTCCAGAATTTTTAAAAAAAAAATGCAATCAAACTCACTATTATATATAGTAAACTCCAATAATACATTTGGAAGCACAAAACAAATGCAAACACTAGAATAAAGCACAACTCAACCTCCACTGCAGAAAGAGTACAACAGATTTTCACATAAATGTTCCTATTTATTAGTGATGTTCAATGCCTTCCAAAAGAGGAGGTTTGATTCTTCATTTTGTGGGTGAGATTTTTCTCTTCACATTCTAATTTGTGCAATACAACAAGTGTTTTCATGTATCATCCATATTTGACGACTCATTTAAAATACATTTCCATGTATTTTTTCTTTCTCTTGATTTCGATTTCTTTTAGGATCTCATGATTTATATGTTCCAACTCCTAAGTTCTAATCTTCAATTTCATGTATCAGTTTTCTTGGACTTTAGTTTTCCTATATTAACCTTTATTTCATCTAATTTTTTTCTTGGATTCGAACTTTCTTGAATCTTATATGTCTAGACTTTCATTTCATCAAATGTTTTTTCATTTGGCAAATTTCAAATTTATTGGAGATGATCTTTGACCAGCTTTCATTTCAACAATCAATGTCACAAATTTCCACTTTCTCTAGATCGTATCATTGATTACCTTGATATATGACAAATAGTTGGATCATAAAATCAAGAAACACTTTAAAATGTTGAGGAGTTCAAATTCTTTTTCTTATTTGGAATCTCGTCCTCTAACAACATTGAGCATAATTGAACTTATTTGCACCTCTTAATGTCTAAATTTCTCAACACGACTTAAGGTCCAAAGGTATAGAAGCATTAAAAACCAAGGGGGCACATCAATGTTCAATTGGGAAAATTGGCAAAAATAATTCAATGATGTGCATTTCATACAATGTTTATGATGTGCTCTTAAAAATCTGTTAAGACTTCTTTGAATTGTTGTCCAAGCTGAAATCTATAAGATTTCAAGTGACACCCTACTTTCAAATTTTGTTAGCATTCCAACATTTTGTCTTTAGCCCCCCATCTGATCATGCATGCGCGTGGAATGTTTCATCTCAACGAGTTATTTGTGAACCTCAATATCTTGAATTGTATACCATAGTTGACACAGGTTTGTCGTCCCATAGTTTAAGAATGATTGGGTCTCCTATAGGCTATAGCTGTCTAAACTTCACAAAAATGTCACAGAAGTGATGTTTTACAAAATATGGATAAGAAGAGCTAAAAAATGTTAATAGCAGGGGCAACTGATTCGACCCCCTGCCCCTGTGCCGTATTGGGAACCAGAATTGGCTGCAGCATTTGATTCCACTATCTGAGCTTTTGATAGCAACCGGTGTGCTAATTCTCCCACAACCTATCTATTTTTCCATTGGCCCTACTACTAGTAAAAGAAAAGAACAGAGTAGTGAAGGTTAAATATTGCAAGGTGTGCCCTCCCTTGGAATGTTAACCTGGCACAATCCACTTCTATGGCCCGTTCTATGGTACAAAAAAAGTTGAACACACCACATTCCATTACATAATTCAGGTTCCAATGTAATAATGTTAAGGGGACTTCAGTCCTGTGCCTTCTGAACCACCATAATATATATGTTTTGAGACCCTTATAGCATTCCTGTTCCCCAGCCTTAGAGAGAACTACAGAACAGAACCAATTTGAAGGCATATTTCGATTGAACAGCCAGATTGAATGAGGTGAAGCCTTGGCATGGGTTTTTTTGGGCTGTGGTCCCCTCTTTTTGTTTTGGCCTTTCCTTTTCTGGGTTGCTGATTACTTTTAATGAAGTTTGCCACAAATATTTCAGATGGCCCAATTCAGGTCTCTCCAAGATCGGATCTCGATTCCAATTTGGTACATAGGCAACTGGCACCCCCATGGCTCTTAATGGGCATAGTTTCCAAGTTGGTACGAAGGCCCACTGAATGCAATGTTTTCCCACAGAGACATGCAACGAGTTTAATTCAACGCTGTAATTGCACTCATTCCTTTGCAACAGGCACACTCTTGAAGTGGTCCCAGTCCTCTCCATCCTCCTTAAGTACCCACCAACACTGAGAGTAACCCAAGTTTGACTCCTAGAATTTTAACCTTCAAATGATATTAAATACTTCAAGGACAAACCTGGTGAAAGTTGTGTATGGTAAACTGCAACCTGGTTTGTGAAGATACAAATTTGAATGCTAATTTTTTTTAATTTCTTGAGTTTGTGGTGCTTAAGTTTGCATTCAACTGTTTCAACTCCCCACATAGATTTTGGAAAAATGTAATCCTGAGCTAGTAAATTCCAATGTGAAAAAGTTAATAATGAAATAAATATTGGATACCAAGGTCAGCATATATTGCCGACAGTAGTTAAAGTTTTAAAGGCCATTTGCTGTGGTGCCAGGAACTTCCTGTTGGCATAGGTAACATGAAACCATGGGGGATGTTAAATACCCCCATTCAACGCCAGACATTGTGTGTTCCTCTTTTAGGGATTTCTGAAGTGCAAGATTTGGCTATTCCACAAAGTGGGGTTACCGAAACGTAAGGAACCCCACCCAGAGCGCTTACATCTGTTCCTTCATTCAAAGGTTAAATCTGCAGAATTCCACTGTCACGCAAGTTATAGCCAGAATCTGGCATAACGCCCGACCCCGGAAGGTCGGTACTCTCATATGGCTCACTTCAAACCGGGGCCTCCCGGTTGGCACCTGGCTACAATGCATGGGGATCCTCCCCACTTGCAAGGTTTGCACAGAGGAGGCCCCTGAATCCCCCCAACACTGTCTTCTCGAGTGCCCCCTTGCAAAACGGGCTTGGGAGGCCTTCTTTCACATCTGGGAAAAATGGGGAGCGCCCAATGACATCATTCTTTCCTGGCCATTCATCATGTTGGGTGAAGCTGTCTTTGAGAGAGAAGATGACCCCCCTGGGATCCAAGGGTACCATGTAGGAGGCTTCTCCTATATCAGACAACCGCTTGACATCCTTCGTAGTTTTATCCTCTACTTCCTCTGGACGGAGAGATGCCGGAAGCATTTTGATAACCAGTATTCCTCTAGGAAAATCCTTCAGCAAGCCTGGGTTGCTACTGTTGAGGTTGGAATGGCCACTTGGAAGGCCATTAATTCTCTTCGATCCACCCGGGACCCTACTATTCAAGCTAGGCTTGATCAAGCCTTTAAGGCGGAATGGTGCCACTTAGGCATCTTTGGGGCTGATTGTGTCACCATTGTGTGGTGCTTCTTGCCCCCCTTGTATTTCTTGAATTTCTTTAATGTTTGATGGGGCTGCTGCCTCCCTCCCCTGCTGGGGTTCTTTCTGAAGTGCAAGATTGTACTAAAAGTCTTCCTTTCACCTATGGACTACTGAGGGCAATATGGGCCTTGTGGATAGTAAGAAGTATGAAGTACCATCAGCTCTGACCAAGGAGGAGGTCATGTGAACTAATTAGAGTAGGAACCAGCAAAGGACACTGGCCACAACCTCTTTTACCGATTTCTGAAGTGCAAGATTGTACTAAAAGTCTTGCTTTCACCTATGGACTACTGAGGGCAATATGGGCCTGGTGGATAGTAATAAGTATGAAGTACCATCAGCTCTGACCAAGGACGAGGTTATGTGAACTAACTAAAGTAGGAGCCAGCAAAGGACACTGGCCACAACCTCTTTTACCGATTTCTCAATTGCAACATTGTACTAAAAGTCTTCCTTTCACCTATGGACTATGGACCTCTTTTAACGATTTTTCATTTGCAAGATTGTACTAAAAGTCTTCCTGTCACCCATGTGCTCCATAACTTCTTCTTCAATTGTATATGGTACCATTTGAACTGCAAAAATCCAGCTGCAAAACAGCACCACCTGCCATGCCATTAACAATGTAGGATGCATGCATATCTTCGCCCGTCTATTTGAGATTATTATGGTATAAGAAATTAAGGACCTTTTTTTCTATTGCAGAGATCCCAGATGGGTTTCAGTCGCAGTACTGTTACTATGTACCTGACTTTGTATGACCTTTCCTTAGACAACCTCTTGACATCCTTCGCAGTTTTATCCTCTACTTTCTTTGGACAGAGAGATGCCGGAAGCATTTTGATAACCAGTATTCCTCTAGGAAAATCCTTCAACAAGCCTGGGTTGCTACCATTGAGGTTGGAATGGCCACTTGGAAGGCCATTAATTCCCTTCGGACCTCCCCGGACCCTAGTATCCAAGATAGGATTGATCAAGCCTTTAAGGCGGAATGGTGCCACTTAGGCATCTTTGGGGTCGATTGTGTCACCATCGTGTGGTATTTCTTGGATTTCTTTAATGTGTGATGGGGCTGCTGCCTCCCTCCCCTTTCGGGGTTTCTTCCTTAGAAGCGGCAATTGCCAGTTTTGGATGGAAGCGGTGCTATCAAAATCACTCCATGTAATGTGAAAATGTTGGGGCGGAATGTCCCCTTCCACATTGGATCCTTTGCAACTCTGATGCTTGAACTCTTTATGTCTTAATGGTAATCCTTGGCCAACATCTTATTGGAGGATTATGGTTTCATAAGGTGTCCTCTCCTTCCATAAATGGCCAAACCACTCCATCATTTTCTTGCAGCATTAAAATTTTGTGAATGTGGTGTTGAGGGTTAGAAAGGGAAGGGTGTTGAAGGGTCAACTTATGCCAAAAGGCATTATTGCGTAGCCCAATTCTTCAGTCTCCTACGCAGCTTCTTTCATATGTATCTTTTAACCCCTGTTCTGAAAAGAGCAGCGACAGGATTGAATGGGATTTCCTCTTCCCAACCTTGTCCAAACTAGGTTTCTACCCCACCTGGATTCAATGGATCTCATCCCTTTACTGGCTCGCATCCTCATCAGTTAAAGTAAACGGGAATTCTGGAAAGGATTTCAGACTCGCTAGGTCAGTCAGACAAGGATGTCCACTAGCTCCATACCTGTTCATTCTAGCTATGGATGTTCTGGGCCATATGCTAGATGACCCAAAACACGAAATAGAAGGGTTACACCTTCCCAAAGGGGGATGCGTCCGGGATCAAACTTTCGCAGATGACACCGCACTTTACCTCAAAGGCTCCCGGAGTAACTTAAGCAAAGCTCGGGCGGTCCTCGATCTATTCTGTCTTGCCTCTGGGGCAAAAATCAATTGGGGAAAATCTGCAGCCATATGGGCAAGCAAGGATAAAAAGGAATGGGAATGGGGACAAGAAGTTGGGCTGAAATGGATCCCCGAGGGTCAAGGGGTTCGATACTTAGGCATACAAATAGGCTTCCGGTTACCCATTGAAGCCAATTTTGAAAAACTCATGCTCACCCTAAAAGGGAAGATGATCGCTTGGGGCAAGTGCAACCTCTTTCTTGCCGGCAGAATTTTGGTTGCCAACCAAGTATTGCTCTCCTCAATGTGGTATCTGGCAGCCTGTTGGAACCCCAATCCCAGGATGTGCAACCAGATCAGAGGAGTGGTTCGAAACTTCATTTGGGGAGGAAAGGCTTCCAACACACGGGCCAAGGTCAAATGGGATTCTCTTACACTTCCCTTGTCTAGCGGTGGCCTAGGGATCATAGACCCCAAGGCACAATCCGAAGCACTACTTGCCAAACTTCTGGTGAGAGGTCTTGCCCCAGGAGGAGAACCCTGGAAAGAGATTCTAAGGCACCGAGCAGATTAGGTCCATCTTCCGGTGCACAACAAAGGGCCAAGCATCCCGGATATAAATTGGCTCTTTGCCGCCCCCAAGCTCAAAAAATTGAAATGCTCATTTCGGAAGAGCATCCTTGGTTCTTGGCTTAATGTAAAAGTTGGTCTAACAAAGTCCGAACCCGCATCCCGTGCGGAGGTTCTTAGACAACCCATTTTCAACAACCCTCTCATCCTCAACACAACTGGTCACCCTCTGGGAGTGAGTGGTTGCAATGAAGGACGAGCCATTGCCAATTATGGCTGCACCCGAATCAAAGATCTTTGGGATCAGGAGGGAAGGGCATGGAAAAGCCTCCAAGCCCTCCGGATGACCTACCACGCCACCAACAGGAATAACAGAGAAATCATCATAGCGAGCATCCCATGGAATCCTGCAATTTACACTAACCAATTTCAAGCAGGGGACTGGATCAGCGAAAGAAACTCTGGAAATAACAACACTCTAGAATGGATATACCATGTAACCGGGGTCACCTCCAACACGGTGCACGCCATAGAATTCCAAAGGGTAACCCCCACTGGTCTCATCAGAGCTACGAACTCCCAAATGATAACCCTCTCCCCTGAAGGTTATCACCCAATCAGGGTCCTCTTTCAAGAAAGACATGGAGCCCCATATAAAATTGCCAGGGAGCTCCCATCACTCACTAAGCTCCCCTTACTCTGGATTTTCGAATCCGGTTTCATTGATGGGCTTCCCTGGGACCCGGGAGAGTGGCATTGGCAAGCCTCTTCCCAAATGGGTGACTCATTTTTTTGGCTATTCCACAAAGCGGGGTTACCGAAACATAAGGAACCCCACCCAGAGCGCTTACATCTGCTCCTTCATTCAAAGGTTAAATCTGCAGAATTCCACCGTCACGCAAGTTATAGCCAGAATCTGGCATAATGCCCGACCCCGGAAGGTCGGTACTCTCATATGGCTCACTTTAAACCGGGGCCTCCCGGTTGGCACCTAGCTACAATGCATGGGGATCCTCCCCACTTGTAAGGTTTGCACAGAGGAGGCCCCTGAATCCCCCCAACACTGTCTTCTCGAGTGCCCCCTTGCAAAACGGGCTTGGGAGGCCTTCTTTCACATCTGGGAAAAATGGGGAGCGCCCAATGACATCACTCTTTCCTGGCCATTCATCATGTTGGGTGAAGCTGTCTTTGAGAGAGAAGATGACCCCCCTGGGATCCAAGGGTATCATGTAGGAGGCTTCTCCTATATCAGACAACCGCTTGATATCCTTCGTAGTTTTATCCTCTACTTCCTCTGGACGGAGAGATGCCGGAAGCATTTTGATAACCAGTATTCCTCTAGGAAAATCCTTCAGCAAGCCTGGGTTGCTACTGTTGAGGTTGGAATGGCCACTTGGAAGGCCATTAATTCTCTTCGGTCCACCCGGGACCCTACTATTCAAGCTAGGCTTGATCAAGCCTTTAAGGCGGAATGGTGCCACTTAGGCATCTTTGGGGCTGATTGTGTCACCATTGTGTGGTGCTTCTTGCCCCCCTTGTATTTCTTGAATTTCTCTAATATTTGATGGGGCTGCTGCCTCCCTCCCCTGCTGGGGGTCTTTCTGAAAAGAGCAGCATGTGATGGATGTGAATACACTTTCCACTAAGAAAATGTATACATAGTTCCCTAATTATATTTCATTAAATATTGTACTTAAGCCTTTCAGGAAATTAATTTAGTATGTTGGATTGAGTAGACCTAAATTCTAAACTTATCAAATATGGGTGCTTCACATTTTGTTTGGATAGGAAATATTCCTCATGAAATAAAGAATCAGTTTTTAACCCTTTCAAAAACTCTGAGCCTGGAGTGGTGACCAGTCCAGTCCTTTTTTTGGTCCCCACATAAATCAAAGTCTGTTTCCAGGTCAAATTAACCAAAGAAGAAAAACAGGCAAACTGTGCCCTACACAGTACACCCAAAGACGTAAGTAAGCAAGGCAGGTTGCAGAAAAGAGCCGAAAGGCCCCTTGAGGGGCTCAGCCAAGAGATCAAAAAATGCACCAGGGTGCCAAAAAGCCCAAAATAGACCCTAAACAGAGATGAAGACTACCTGGAGTCTCAATTCTTACTGTCTAGACTAATTTCCGTGTATCTGCTAGGAGGATTTCAGCTACTGGGTCGTTCAGATTCTTCGTGAAGGGCAAACTTTTGTAGAGTCTTTCAATGTCAAGGGCAGTTGCAGGAGCAGTCTTTCAGAGGAAGGGCTTAATCAATTCTACCATTATTTCAGCAAAATGAACTGCTGACACACATACCATGATCATCAATGGCGCCCAAACTGCTCCAGGATAATTGAACTGTTTGTACTGGTGTTGGGGCAGGCATTGGGCAAGTCTTTAATTTACACTGGTATACCCGTTTGGTATAACAAGGTCAGCAGTCAACACCACTGTTGGCCAGGTATCCCTTTTTTTCATAATCAGCCGGGTAGGTTTATAAAAATAAAAAATTGGATCACACAGGGTATCGATATCAAATTGTTTTGAAATTAAAAATCCATCCATTATCAATTTCACTATCAAAGCAATAATCAAGGTATTCAATACTCTCATTTAGTTTTTGTAATGACCACCTGCTTATAGTGGTTAGTTCTCAATTACTGACCTTGAGACCCTTGTTATACTGCCTGGGCAGGGTAGGTTACATGGGTTATTTTAATTAAAATTTCTATTTTTTTTATCATAAGCATTTTGAGGGTTTAAGGATTGATAACCTACTTCAATGAAATACCAATCATTTAAATAATTTTTATTGAAAATTCAATACTTGATCCCTAAGGGTCTTGTGGGTTCTTGCAATAATGTTTATAAAATAGTTCGGTTACCTATCAGTTTTCAAAAACATGAGTAACTGACCACTAGGTTATCGATACATGGTTTGGTAACCGATTTCTTTCTCATGGCACCACCAGTCAACACCAGTGTTAGGCAGGTACCCGGTTTGGCGAGTTACAACCATGAATTTTGGTTCTGATTAGTAAAACCTGGACTAGAACCATTACCAAGTATCACTTGTCTATTGTCTAAAGGTTTTCCCCATGTACCACAGGGATTGAATACACCTTTTCATTGACATCTCCATAATCAAATCTTGGCATGTGAAAGAGTAATTCCAAGTTGCAGGGGACAAGGAGCTGTGTTTCATTTAGTGACGAATTAGAAATCGTATGGGGTTTAGCGTCCTGCCAAAACCCATTAATCCTCTTTACCACCTAACCCATTTGACCAGTCTTCAGTACCCATTTGGTTTTAGTCACCTATTTTGTCTTATTGACCACCTAACTCACTTGACCAGTCTTCAGTACCCATTTGATTTCAGTCACCTATTTTGTCCGCTTTATCACCTAACCCACTTGACCACTCTTCAGTACCCATTTGTTTTAAGTCACCTATTTTGTCCTCTTTACCACCCAACCCACTTGACCAGTGGAGCAAAAGGCCTTTTGAAAAACCGACTATTCCTCATAAATGTCATTGGGGACTGGTTACTATTTATAATCCCGATCCAAATGGGTCAGTTCCCACCTTGGCGCATTACTGCCAATATCAACAAGCCCTGTATTACATGTGGAAACTGGCCCCTATATGAAATGTAGTTAGTACAAAAATGTTCGCAGGCCAGGCAGCAGGAACTGGCCTCACATTATAAGCCCTAGCTGACACCCACGTGACACCCACCTAACACCAAGTGGGATTATGTGACCAAGAAGCCACGATCGCCCATCCATTGGAAACCCCATATGACTTCGGTATGGATGAACCACAACTGAGTTACCATGGTTCCAACTTGTTAACCTATCCCAAAAATCCACTGCCTCCCCCCTTCCCCACCTAGTTAGCTACCTATGAAGGGGGCAACTCCCTTGACAAGTAGGTAGGGAAAGCAAGTCCAAATTATGCAAGTGAGAAAGTAAGGTACTTGGTGGCAACTAAGTAGGTGAATGGTTAGTACATAAGTAACCACTGTGATTAGCTATGGGACAGGAACACAATGAAAACTTGTTTCCAATCCACACACCATCCATTCTGCACGGTGCACTGGTGGCCGTTAGTTGTGTCTGGCCAAGTTGTACAAAGCGTAGACTGAGGGCAATATGGGCGTGGTTGATAGTAATAAGTATCAAGTACCATCAGCTCTAACCAAGGAAGAGGCCATGTGAACTAATTAAAGTACGAGCCAGCAAAGGACACAGCCCACAACCTCTTTTACCGATTTCTCAATTGCAAGATTGTAGTGAAAGTTTTCTTTTCACCTACGGACCTCATTTCACCGATTTTTCATTTGCAAGATTGTACTAAAAGTCTTCCTTTCACCCATGTGCTCCATAATTTCTTATTCACTTATATATAGTATCAGTTGAACTGCAAAAATCCAGCTGCAAAAGAGCACCACCTGCCATCCCATTAACAATGTAGGATGCATGCATATCTTCGCCTGTCCGTTGAGTTTACTACCGTATGAGAAATTAAGGACCTTTTGTTTATTGCAGGGATCCCAGATGGGTTTGGCTCCCAATACTCTTACTATGTACCTGACTTTGTATGACCTTCCTTAGAAGCTGCAGTTGCCAGTTTTGGATGCAAGGGGTGCTATCAAAATCACTCCATGTAATGTGAAAATGTCGGGGCTGAATGTCCCCTTCCACATTGGATCCTTTTCAACTCTGATGCTTGAACTCTGTAGGTCTTAATGGTAATCCTTGGCCCACATCTTATTGGAGGATTATGGTGTCCTCTCCTTTCATAACTGGCCAAACCACTCCAACATTTTCTTGCAGCATTAAAATTTTGTGAGTGTGGTTCTGAGGGTTAGAAAGGGAAGGGTGTTCAAGGCTCAACTTATGCCAAAAAGGCATTATTGCCTGGCCCCATTCTTCAGGCTCCTACGCAGCTTCTTTCATATGTATCTTTTAACCCCTGTTTTGAAAAGAGCAGCATGTGATCTATGTGAATACACCTTCCACTGAGAACATGTATACATAGTTCCCCAAGTATATTTCATGAAACATTGTACTTAAACCTTTCAGCAAATTAAACTAGTATGTTGGATTGAGTAGACCTAAATTCTAAACTTATCAAATATGGGTGCTTCACATTTTGTTTGGATAGGAAATATTCCTCATGAAATAAAGAATCAGTTTTTACCCCTTTTAAATATTCTGAGCCTGGAGTGGTGACCAGTCCAGTCCTTTTTTTTTTCCGCACATAAATCAAACTTGAGACCATCAAAAGAGTGCACTGATGAACCAAATCCTTCAAGATGACATAAAAGTTTGTTTCCAAAATGGAATACCTTGAGAAGCAAAGAGAGGAACTTCTGCAACAAGCAGGCATAACAATGGCCAAGCTCAAATATTGTTCCAAATTGTCTTTCTACCATACGTTGCCAGGTGAAGAGAGACTAGGCATACATTTTGAGGAACTGGACAAAATGTGGTCGGTAGCACATGAAATAGTGATTTTTCAAGTGGAGATGCATTTCACTTCTGTGTGTTAAATATTTATGGTACTTGCTTGAACGCAGATTGTGAGTTCCATGACACTAATATTCCTTTAGCAATTGTCCTTAGAGAGGGGCTCCTAATAAGTGTGGGGTGCAAACAACTTGAATTATGTTTTGTGGAAATATCAATCCGAAGAATGACTTGAAAATATAGTTTGAACATACTGGAAACTTTGCAAACATTTATGAAAGACCGTTTTGAGGTCTTATTCCACCAGAAACAAGAATTGATGGGAACAGTCTTTGGGATTTCGTATATGGAAACTTGTGCACATAAGCTAAAATTGTTGTGGGATTTCTTTGGGAACATCATTGAGAACAAAGGACCATTTGTGGAATTAAATTGGAAAACGGTTGCAGGCATGCTACCCCAGTTCCCTACGTCCCATGAATGATTAACACATATACCTAATCAATATTGTTCAAGCCCATTCCAAGAACAGGTGACACTCAAAGCCAAGTAAGTCCATGTGCTACGAATGAACAGATCACGGGAAGAGAAACGAGTGAAAGGATCTGAACATGCCTAAAGTGGAAATTGTTTTTGGTACAACGGCAAATGAGACATCCAAAGCTCTAATGGCCATTAGTTTCCACATTGAAACAAGGCATCACAAACACGCTGGCCCTGCCATTAGATAAGATGTTGTTCATCTACCTACTGTTTCCACACTCTGAACACCAAAAAAATCCGTTCCAATCTAAGAAGTCTAAACAGTTTCACCAATGAAACCGGTTGACCGAATACGAATCTGGTTCTAATAAGGTAAAACTTCCAAAAGTTGGATCCAATGCGATACTCCCTGTCCCTGTGGGGGCAGCGCCCAACAAATGCACCTGCGACATTAGTCTAAAGGCAAAAACAGTGACAAACACATTTAGGTCTGGAAATTGTGCTCAGCCAATGAGGTGATGCAGCATGCACCAAGGGGCCCAGTTTTTCCCCTCAAGGAGGTTTTCTCTTTTTTGGATTTTTGGTGTTCCTGACGTTTTCCCACTATGTTTCCATTTTGTTCCCAACATGTCCTCAAAATATTTCTCAAATTCTCAATGTATTCCCTCAAGATGTTCCCAATAGCACCTCAATTAGTCCCATAACGTGTGCCCAAAGTCATCTTCTTCGAACCTACAGATGTGAGCCAAAAGCATGCACTTTTACAATTCTATAGGTATAACCAGTCAGAATTTCTATTTGAGGAGTCTCCAAAGTTTCAGAACTTATTTGTGATAGGCCAATCAAAGAGGCTCATTGCAAAAAAACATTCTGAACTTGGGAGGCACCTCACAACTAATTACTGTGAATCACAGTCTATCACTCTAAATGCTAAATTCAGAGTAAACAAAAATGCGCAGGTTGCAAGTGCTTGCCTTTTTGGATTTGAGGGAAAAGAGCCTTTCCTCGAAAGGCATTTTACAACTGTTTTAATGCTGCGTAGATAACAGCGAATGTAGTCTTTGAACCTGATACCAGTGCCCAATTTCAGCTTTAGGAGGGGTTAATAAAAACACCAGAGCTTTTCTTGGCTACACCTTTTGTGGAGATGTAACTTGTTTTCTTATACATAATTTGTTGAAAAGGAGCTTAAAATAAAACGTGTTTGTATACAGTGTTTCCCTTTGACTAAAGGTTATGGGAGAAAAGAGTGATGCTATTGGGAACAACTTGAGGAACACATATGAGAAGTTGGGGAATGTAGGAAAATTAGCCTAAGGGATCTACTATCTGAAGATCTTCTTTTCTTCTTTTAGAAACCAATTCTACTTGTCCACAAAATATAAAATTTGAACTTGTGAGATCTTTAACTGTGATTCCTTTACTGCACAGTTGCTCAAATGTAGCTCCGGTTTTACTGGGTAACTAATACTCAGCATTTTTGAAAACATGTTGGCCCCTTGGTTTATGACATTTTCAGAGTAATTTTAGTAAGCCAAATAGATCAGTTTCGTCAGCAAGTGTAAATTTGTGCCAACCCAAATCCTTCCTCATTCTTTTAATCTCCCAAGTTAATTAGAATCAAGCTATGCAAATTTGAACACAATTCCTTGGGCAAGAAGGAAACTACACATTCTTCCGGCTGGGAGACTGGGGAGCCTCAATTAGTCCACACATCTAATGTAAAGACATCTAACATACTTCTTCCATCTTTGTCCAATCTTAATCAAACCAGGAATCCCCACAAACAACTAATATGCTGTGTCATTGAAGGTTGGTCCATCAAAGGGGTATTCCAAGTCATTAATGTCCATTCTTTTACGTATTGAGCCATCTTTCATACCTCCAAAGTTTTGACAAATAGTCCAAGCATTCTTCTCATCTCCAAAGTACAAGTGTATTTATCCCCTTGTTGCAATTGACAATGACTATAACCTAGTTCATAAATATCACCCAAGATATCTCAACGTCGTATTAACTGCCTAAAAAGCTAACGACTGTTTACAACACCACGAAAAACGAGAAAAAAGGAAAAATGAAGACAAAGGACCTGCCAAGAAAACACAGATTTCTAGAGCCCAATCCCTTGTTCCCCCTTCCACCTCCCCCAGAAGTGGTTTTAGGTCACCCATTTAGAAATAGGTCCCAATGACTCAAAATATCGAGTAATCAATTGGGAACAAGCGAACCAGCCCAGTTCACAGAGTGTACTGCCGATTTATTTATTTGTAGCATGCTGGGCACCCACACCGTGTGCTCCATCAGTTTTTACTCCTACTAATACATGGTAGGAAGAACCAGAGACTTGTGAATAAAAGGGGGTGGGAAGTCTGGGCTTGCAGAACTGTCCTTTTTGGTTCCTCCTAGTAGCCTTGCTAAGACGCATAAAAATGGTCTGTTGGCTGTTTTGTACACGCCTGTTTGCAAAGGAACCTCGTCTACTGTTTTGTGCACTTAAGTCCCTCTTCCACGCTCACTCATTGCACACTTTGTTTGCTGCTTCAACTCTGTTGTGTCTTTGCACTGCCTGCGTACTCTACTTGCTCTAGTTTCAACTTCTTCTTCTTTGGGGGTCTGTGCAACCTACTCCGACTTGTTGCTGCTTCAAGTCTGTTTTTGTCTTTGCACTCTGGTTCAACATTGATTTCTCTTTGTACTATTTACTTACTGTTGTTTCAACTTTGATTTCTCTTTGTGCTGTCTACCTATTGCTGCTTCAGCTCTGTTTTTTTTTGTAGTTTGTTTTCTTTTCTTGAGTTTTTTTGATAAAAAAATTGTTGGCTATCTGCCTGCTGCTTGACATCTGTTTTGGAGAGAGATCCCGATCCTTGCACTAGGGCGGACTTCATCATGGCGGAAGTGAGTCACGGCACTGGTGATGAAACTCTTGGGGACGGTGGATTGGAAGAGCTTTGTGTGCTTCTCAAAGCCAGTGACATCGTGGTGAAAGAGCTGAGTTTTTCTTGTCAAGAGGAGAATCGTTCACATCGGCATAGGGTTGTTGTTGACCTTGAACGTGAACAAAAGTCTCTGTTCATTCCTTTTGGACCGGAAGTGGAGTACACAGACTTGATGCAGGCCATAGGAGAGTGCACGAATTTGAACAAGCTTTATATTTTGCAAAATTTTGATCTGTGCGATGATCTTTTGTGTGTACAGCTTTGTAAAGCTTTGTGCAAAAACCATTCTGTATCATATCTACTCATTGATCTAATTGTGGACGGCTCACAAGATTGTCAACCTAACGTCGACATTTTCTTGAACCAAATTGTGGTCATGCTTGAAAGTAATGTTGGCTTAAAACTTTTCACCTTTCAGTTCCACTCTCTCCATGCTCCCACTTTTTGGTGTTCAGATGGCTTTGCGAATGCACTCGAAAGGAACCGCACCTTGGAGGTTTTCCGCATGTGTGTCAGTGATCTTCCTAGCGAGCAAGAATTGCAAAGATTGGTCCAACCGTTGATTGCAGATGGAAATGGTCAACAAAAGAATTCAACTCTCATTGAACTATCGCTTGAAGTAATGGAGAGATATGAGAGGGAGGACGAGGAATCTCTCACTGTCGCTGCAAATGTTTTGGCGAAAATGTTGCAGAACAATTCATCGTTGAAAAAGCTTTCTCTCTGGACTGACGAACCCAGGTACTCAGTGGACAGTTTTGCGGAAGCGCTTGAAACGAATCACACCCTTGAACATTTGTATTTGCGTGGGAATCTCCTCAACTTGCAGAGATTACTCCAACCATTGACAGTGGATGCAAACGGGCAACAAAGCAATGCAACTCTCCGCAAACTCAGGCTTCGGATCACTTGTGTGCAACAAGATGATATGCAGCCTATTGTCGACTCCCTCGCCAAAATGCTGCAAAACAACTCATCATTGAAGGAGTTAAATTTGAGTGGCACTGAAATTCGCACTGAATCAGATGTGTGCGCACTCATTAAGTCGCTCGAGAATAATAACTCTCTTGAAGTTCTTGACCTCTCTTCTTGTGCCGGTGTAAGGGAACTTTGGATCCCTTGTGTGCAACAAGATGATATGCAGCCTATTGTCGACTCCCTCGCCAAAATGCTGCAAAACAACTCATCATTGAAGGAGTTAAATTTGAAGAGCACTGAAATTCTCACTGAATCAGATGTGTGCGCACTCATTAAGTCGCTCGAGAATAATAACTCCCTTGAAGTTCTAGACCTCACTGATTGTGCCGGTGTACGAGATAGTGTGTTTCCTACCATCATGGATATGCTGGTGGTCAACAAAACATTGAAAGATATACGTTTGAGACATACTGAATTGCAACGGGAGGGCAAGAGCGAGGTTGTGAAGCAAGAGTTGGAGAAGAATGCAGTGTACATGTCCCTACTTAAGGAACTACCTGTGGCCAAGGCAACATCTGCTCGAGTATTTCTCTGCGGCTATCCATATGCAGGTAAGACTGTTGTTGTACACCAAAACATCCCTTACTTCATCATTGTTTATAATTTCTTTTTTTATTAGTCATGACTCAGTTTCATAACAGTTTTTGGGGCAAGCTTAATTGAACTTTATAATAGCCAAAGATTACCGTTAACCTTAGGTATTGTGTGCATGTGTGGCTTATGGGTGAACAAAATGATTTGAAGATCAAATGCAAGAAACTAATGAAAGTTGAAAGTCTATTGCAAAAAACCTATGGCATATTTGTGAATGCCTATCATTTTGCTCATCCATGTTTTGAATATAGACTCACACATATTGTAGTTCACATCACCTGAATTAGTCATCCATGGGGTTTGGTTGTGTCATAATTTATGTTTCTGTGATTGAAAATTGTGAAAATTATCATAAAATGAAATGTACATACCCTTTACAAATTCCAAATATGAAGGCAAATTGCTTCACATTCTTTTATCTGCTGTGCATGTGTGTGATCATCAATCTTATAGGAAAAACAACCTTGAGGAAAGGCTTGGTTCGTTGCGTTGCCCATGGGAGCACAATTAGCAAAATCTTTCTGACCCCAATTATGGACTTCCTGTCAAAACTAAAGGATGGGCTTCGACAAACAAAACGCACATATGGAATTGAAATGCGTGAACTGAAAGTAAAGGAGGGAATGAATTTGTCCATATGGGATATGGCTGGTCAAGATGAATTTCATGCATTTCATGATTTCATGTTGCCCAATCTTGATGGCACAAGTTACCCGTCTCTATTCCTTTTGGTTTGTAGCCCATTCAAACATGTGCAAGGTGATCCCAAAAAGAAAATTGAAGACATCCAAGGAGAATTGGATTATTGGCTTCGATTCATTGCCTCGAAAAATAGGCAATCACGCACTTTTAAGCCAAAAGCAATTGTGGTTTTCACACATGCAGACAAGATTGATGTTAATTTTCAGGCACCAAGAGTTGTGAGAGACTTGAATGTAAAATTTGCCAAAGTGGTGGACGTGGTATTAGAACCAATCATTATAGATTCTCGTTCATCTGAATCAGCTCGCTTAGTAGTAAAGCTGATTCAAGAAAATGTTGAAGACCTACTCAACAGATTGCCACATGTGTACGAAATATGCATCGCCATTAGGCTTGCTTTGAAAGCTTGGATGTCAAAACATCCTGATAGCCCTTTGATGGATCGATACACATTTTCAAAGCTTTGTGAAAAAACAATGTTACCGAGGCTTATCAAATTAGATCAAAGTGCGATCAAATTGGCTAAAGATGCATTGATCAAATTGAATGAAGACAGGAACAAAGCTGTGGCAAAATGTTTACATTCTTCAGGTGATATAATTTTTTTTGAGGATTTGGATTTCGTTGTGGTGGACGTGGATTGGTTTTGCCACCAAGTCATGGGGCACTTGATCAAGCTTAGTCATGACCAAGTGCATGTGACCAACCGTGATAGACACTCACTCACAAATGAACATGGGTTCACGACAAAAGAATGTCTTGAACGCTTCTTGGATACTTCGATGAAGTTTTCTGGTGGAAGGAAGTTGCAAAATGTCCAAACAAAACAATTGGTGCAACTCATGTCAAGGCTAGAGTTGTGTTTTGAGGGAACATGTGGGCCCTCGGAGTATGGTTTATTCATCCCTGCAACTTTGGCTACTCACAACAGGATTACTCACCTAGCTCCATGGGAGTGGCTACCACTGGATGGGAGGTTAAAGAAACCAGTGTATTTTGGACGCAGGCTTCAATGTGACGACCGAGCTTGCACCTTCATACCTCCTGGCTTCTTTTGTCGATTACAGGTGTGTGGTACATATATAAACTTGGTTGTAGGTTTTGTCTTTTTAATAAAATTTAAAGAATCATTCTTGACAAAATATTGTTTGAATGTGCCATGATTTAACAATATGATTAAAAGTACATAACTTCAAGTTAATTATACATTTTTAAAAAACTTATGGCCATTATGTTTGGGACTATGGGCGATTTCATTAAGAACCTATGTCTTATTTACAATAATCAACCTCTATTCAATAGCAAATGATCATTTTACAAAATGAATTATTAAAAAATTGTGAGCATTTAAGGGAATACATCTTGGTGGGAAAATGAAAATGTATTTTTTTCTAATTTTAATAGTTAACAAGCTTCCATATTTTAAATTAGGAAAAATAGCAATAGTTTTAGGGTGAAAACCCATTACATCACATTTAATATGACAAACTTTGCACACTACTTTCTTTTTTTAAATTCCAAAAACCGGGGAAGCTTGTGACTTTGTTAGAAAATTAATAAATTTTGAAATTAAAATTAAATTAAATTAAGAATGCGATTTCATGGTTTCAATCAATGGTTAAATGTCTTGTTAATATATTGTTTCATTATATGTACAGGTATCCTTGCATAATAAATTTTTGGGGCCTGAGAATCAGATGACAGCTGATTACACCTTCAAAGAAAATGCCATTTCCATACTATATGATGGTATGGAAATTTTTGTGGAGTTCGACAATGATGTGAGCTCTCACATTGATATATTAGTACGTTCAAGTGGAAAAGAGTATGATCAAGCTTTGGATATTGTCCACAAACGCATCACAAAACACATTCAAACCCTTCGAGGTGCATTTGATGGCTGCCAAGGAGTCATACTACTGGAGGGCATCGTGCGCAAAGAATGTGTGGAGCATCGACTCTCTTTCAAAAGTCGATTGAATCAAGCAATCCTTGTTGAGGATTTGAAGAGAAGGATTCTTGCAAATGGGAAAGAGTGGAAATCTTTGCAACATACTTGGGGTAAAGTGAATCGTGAAAACGAGAAACTAGATCCAAGTTTTGAAATTGCTATAGAAATGATGGGAAGTGAAGAGAGAGATGATGTGCGGGAAAGGCTATCTCCAGAGTTGAAGAGCCATGAACTGAATCAGAACTCGGTCATCACCGAATCAAAATTCGATCATCACCAAAGAGCGTTTGCATCAACTTCATCACAAGATGCTTTTAAAGAGGTTGTTCTCGAGGCTGTTCACGAGGCTGTTCAGCCTCTTCGCAAGGACGTCAAGATACTTGTGGAATCTCCAATGCAAACAGTGCCACGCTTTTACCTGTTTACTGAGGAAGGTTTCAAACAAAGATTAGTACAGAAGCTTGCGGCAGGGATCAAGGTTGTCCAACTCCATCTACTATGTGAATGTAGGATGGGTCTACATAAAGTGGAGGGGAAAGAAGGTTGCGAGGTGATCATTGAAGATCATCAATGGCAAAAAATTCATGCTGCAATTTTGGAAGGACTAAAATGGGTTGTTCCTTTCATTAAAGCAGGGTTGCACATAACCATGGGGTTAGGTAACATCATTCCTAACCCTGCTGAGGTGTGTTTAAATGTCATTGGCACCAATTTCAGTGGAAGTGTGCAAGATTGGGCCTCTGTTACACAAGATCAACTTCAAATGGGGGTTGAATCTGATGAAAAGGAGGCTGCAGAACAATGGTTAGTGGACTTCTTAAGGACTAAAGTCATTCTCAAAGACTTTGGTTTGCAGAGGGTGTTGTACCTGGACAATCAAGGCCAAAGAACAGGAGAAATGGCATGGCTTTGTGAAGAACATTTGTCTCAAGGAGAACAAAAAAAAGAGTTGGTTAGATATCCGCACCCGTAGTAGTGCTCGAATCTTCTTCTTCACACAAGTATTAGGGTTAGGAGCCTTGCGGGGGCCCGTGTCCTTCTTTTTCCGCGACGTGCATCTGCCTGTTCGGTTTGCGAGATTTCGTTCAAATGCTGCTGCTGTTGTAACACGACATTGCTCCGTTACACATGGAGCTCCAGTATCGAAGGAAGCATATCCTTGCGCCGATGGTCTGTGGGGTATGTCCGTCTTCTTCCTCCTCCTCCTCCTTTTTGTGCTGCCGAAATCGTGTGCTATTGAGGTGAATTTGCTTGTTTCTGCGGATCATCTCTGTGGATCATCATCGAACTTAGTGTTGTGAAAAGTGATCAGCATGATCTCCTCTTAAGAATCTCTGTTTAGAAAATAGGAACTCTGAGGGTTGGATCAATCTAGGCCTTGTTTTGAACGACTATGTATGTGTGAGCGATGTAGGGGACGCTGCCATTTTGAATGCTGTCTGCTAAGTATAGCGCTGACATCACCTATGGAGAGGAGATAGTCGACCACAGACTGCTCAGATGCACATGCAAGATCAATAGTAATGCTTTAAACTTCTGACATTTTTTTCTCTTGGATGTAACTCTTGACACTTAAAAATTCTACAGAACTTTGTTTTTCAAACATGTTTGAAATGTTGGCTGTTCATTGTTCTTGGACACACTTTACTATTTGATGTTTGTCATGCTACCTTCAAATTAAACTGTGGGTGGTTGTAGATATTTCATTGTAATGTTCCTTGGTTTGAGGAATCTGGGTCTCCCCTGTTGGTGTTGCTCTTCCAAATTTTCAAGGCGTTAAGATTTTCTAGGTTTGAGAGGGTTTAGGCTAATAGCTAAAATCTGGAGGTATGTTTTCCCTGATCTCCTCACTCTTTTGTGTTTTGCATTCTGCCTGGTGATGGTGGTTGCAGA